>JASKUP010000106.1:600000-857500 GCA_030448955.1 Trichopoda pennipes | reverse complement strand
AATAATTCAGTGGTGTTAAATCATACGAACTAGCTGGCCACTTAACTGCTGATTGTCGTGATAATATGCGATCGGGATATTTGATTTGCAATTAATTTATCCTTTCATTTCTTGTGTCACCTGTGATACCGCTGTTGAAACATGTCTGCAAGAGATGAAGCTTTAATAATTTGTTTATAATTTTCCAATCGGTGGTTTGCACTTGGAGGATTTTTTTAATCGCATTTACTATAGGTTTTCTTTAAAATAGTCTAAAAAACTTTAAAAGCACCAAAGTAAGTTTCAATTGTATAAACAAACAAAACTCACCTCCATTTTATCGAAATTTTATCGAAAATTTAGCAAATATTTTATACGTCAGAATAACTAAGTTAAGGTCAGCCAAAAATTTAAAAAAAAATTTCGAGCCCGATTTTCTCCCAAACTGAAAGAGGTAACCTAGACATGTAAGCACATATTGTGCAGATATACTCAAGGTCTACCTAAGTTCAAAAGCTCCTAACATACGAGTAATAAATAAACTTTTTATAACATTTCCAACAAATTTTATGCTTGAGATACCTCTGCTTAGCCTCCACGTAATTTCATTAAAATAGATTACGTCGTTCATGATCTATAAGCTACCGAATTATTAAAAAAACGTTTTCAAACCACTGTGCACCGTTTTAGAAAACCAAGGCACTTGAAAGCTTCTTTAATAACCTAAAAAATTGGCTTAATCCATGAAACATCACACTGGATTTTCATGGTAGGAATATCAAGAGCTTCCGATTCATTAATACAGATATCACCCATAGTAGCAGATGCAGCACCATTTTCGTACCAATATCTATGTGTATGCATGCAACGTTGAGTCTTAGAGGCTTTAAAATTGACTTTATTCACACGAACCCATTCGGAAATTCTTTCGAGATCATCACTGAACGTATTATTCATATCTTGCCTTTTGGAACCCAAATCCATTTGGTTCGGTCTACTAATGAATGAATATGATGAATCTTAAACTCATTTGGAGAAATACCATCTACAACAACTCGTATAGTGCGATTCCTGAAAAAACTTGATATAAATCTGGAGAAATTATCACCGACTCCAAAAAAAAAAAAAACAAGTTTTGAGAGAAGTGCATCATGCCACATCCTATCAAACGCCTTGTGAGATCGCAAGGAAGAAACGCAAACAAATAAGCTCTATGCCCACTGCGACTGTTTTAACGGCGGCTTAAATCGAGTCCATGCTGCTTTCACCGTCATCCCCCAATGCACATTGGAGGCAGTTGGTGGCTGGCGACGAATTTATGGCGTGTGTGTATTTTTGGAGTAAACAACGCTCAATATTTACGTAAATGCGAAATTTAAATGCATTGAATGAATGAATACACAAAAATTCATTCAAGTCGATCCAGTCGTATAGTTGCAGTGTAGTTGAAAAACCTGGATACCAACTGCAGCGCCATCTGCCGGGCTGGTTTGTGAAGTTAAACCATCCAAGGTGGCACCCAAACTCATGCAAAAAAAATTATTCAGTGAAATACACACGTACAGTAGAATTATATACATAAAGAAGATTTGTATGGGAGCTACCACGCGTCTTTATCAAATCCCGCCTATATTTGCAGCAGAACTTAAAATATGTCCACTCAACCGAAATACGAAATTCTGTTTGAATACCGTTAGCAGGAGCTGAAATATTGGATTCTTAATTTATGGTTTGTATGGGAGGAACCACGCCCCCTTGTCCATTTTGACCGAATTGTAAATCTAAACCATCCGGGGCGCCACCCAAATGCATACAAAAAAAATTTATGCAAATCTGTCCAGTCGTTTAGGAGGAGTTCAGTCACAACATCCGTACAGTAGAATTATATATATAATTGATGTATGGAGTTGCACCATTTTTTTCGAGAGGAAAGCTAGTAGGTTGGGCGTTAAGTAAGCACACTTTCCATCACTTGAGAAAGTGGAGCACAAATTGCAATTGGGAAGCAATTTTCAATGTTTTGCGAATCGGCGATATATTAGCTACGTGCTGAAAAGTTCCGGTAACGGACGCGCTACCGTCGACGATCACTGTTGTGCTAGAATTCTATCCGAACCAGGATAGAATTGATATTAAGATCTGTTGAAATCTTTTTAACTGCTCGAGTTCGAATGAATATCTTGTAGCTCGGGCGGTGGCTGATTGCTATGGGGGGGTTAATAATAGTTACTTACAAATATACTAGGCAAAAGGTTAACTTTATCAATCGGGTCAGAAATTGAATAACTTTTTTAGCTATTATTTCAGCATAATTAGTCTTAGGTTTGTGCAATAAATGACGAGGGCTCTATATTATTCAACGTTTATTTATGTTTTCATTAAAATCGAAAATGTAAATGAGAAAACCGATATAATCAACATTTCAATAGTTCAAAAAATGTTAAATTTGACCACAACAATTTTCCATCAAAATTAAAATTTTATAATATAAAAACGGTTAAAAAACTGCAATTTTGTTAAAATGTAAAACTGACTTAAATCAAGAAAACAATTACTAAATAAATAAGTTCTTCCAATTGTTCATTTGTGGATTTAAATGGGATGTTTAACATCCATTTCGGTAAGAACAGCCGCGGTGATGATACAACCAAACTAGTTTTGAGATATTAATGCTACATATCGATTTCGCGAGTAAAAAATTTTTTGAGTTAAATTAAACATTTTATATAATTTTCATCCTTTTCAAATTTGTTTTTAACGAAGATAATTTTGTATAAAATTTTTTCTGACGCAGTAAATAAAAAGCTGGCAAAATTATTTCTTATAACTATAATATAGAGTATTTAAATTCCGGTACAGACTAAGCTAGAAAAAACATTTGCTATATAATGAAATAATTTAAATGCTTCTATCTTTCTCTCTTTTTAAAGCTTACAATTCGATATAAATGTATTTCACGGCTTCGCAATACTTATGAACTAAACAAATATGAAGTCGTATAATGTGTGTGCTTAATTTCGTTTGGGTGTGAAAAATATCACTTCACTAATATATATATAGCAACAAAAACCACTTTGCATTATTAAAATGCATAGAAGTGTATTGAAACAAATCTTAAGTTTTCACACACTAATATTTTTCACTTCATTCTCAGGAAATTTGTTTATTTAAATATCCACAATAAGATGTGAAAAGTAAATAAACAAAAATTCTTTTAAATATAACATACTGAAGAGAGAATGTAAGGGAAAACAAATAAAATGAATGCAAAGAATGTTGTTCCTTAATAATCTTGTGATGATGCAACCAAACTTGAGTCTTTCATTCTTATATAAATTCATTGTCTGAATACTGTTAAGCGCACTAGAGTAACTTGTATTATAATAATTAAAGAACAAATAAACATAAATTGCATAACTTGAATTAGAAAAAGAATTATTTTCAATGCAAAGCTCGAAGAGAAAATAATTTTACTTACAAATCATTCGATATTTTTAAAAATGTGCATGTGCTAAAGATAATTCCTGTCTGTAGGCTGCTTTCAATAAAATAAAAACACCAGTCTTGGTCAATTGTGCTTAAATAGATAACATAAAATAATTGCATCAAGAAAGATAAGAGTGAGTATTATGCTGTACGGTTCAGCTCTGCGATTGATTCTAAACAGACGTGGAATACTATACGTGAAATTGGCACTGGTTGACTGCAGTGTGAATGGCAATGCTTTAAAAAGAGCTTTTACCAACATACCGGTTGTCGAATCAGATCCGATTTTTTTCAATTCTTCATCGAAATCTTCGAGTACCGTTAAACGTTTTAATTATTCTTCGATTAAATCGAATGCAGTAGGTGTGTGTAGTATTCACCCAAAATTTATAAGAATGCTCTTACGAGTGATTCTCGCCTTTGTAACACATTTATTTAATGGCATTATAATGTCATGTGTTTTCTATCAAATTGGAAACATACAAAAATAGTACCGTTACGGAAAGGGAATGGTGAATATAGGCCGATTCTTTCAAAAGTAATGGAAAAACTTCTATTTAGACAGATATATATTATTACGTTACTTCCAACGATTTATTGTCTCCCATGCAATCAGGTTTTCGAGAGAGTCATGGATGTATTACGGCACTTGTATATGTTAGTGAGAATTTACGGCAAGGGTTAGATAGAGGAGATATTAATTTCTTAGTGCTTCTTGACCACTCTAAAGCATTTGACACCGTCAATCATGAAATTATGGCAATAAAATTAAAATTCTTTTTTCGTTTTTCTGACCTGGCAGTTAAACTTGCCTCCTCAGATCTATCGAACCGTATGCAATCGGTGTTGGTGAATAATGTTTGGTCAGATAGTTACCTTTTACTAGAGAAGTGCCACAGGGTTCCATTCTGGGACCGCTACTCTGTTCACTCTATGTGAATGATCTGCCGAAACAACTCTCTAGCTGCAGTATACACTTATATGCAGGTGATGTGCAGCTAACACTAAGTAGCTCTGTCCGGGATATTGACACCAACATATCCTCCTTAAATGATGATCTGAATAGAACTTACCTTTGGGCAAATGCAAATGGGCTCTACTTAAATCCATACAAGTCGAAATATACATGATATTGTCACATGATATTGTATTGAACAATGAGAAAATTGTGATTGTTATATCTGCTAAAAACCTCGGTATAGTATTTAGTAATAAATTAACATGGAGTGATCATGTGAATATGCTGGTAGGTCAATTGTTTATAAAGCTTCGAGCACTGTGGTCAACTCAATATTGTACAAGCTTGACGTTGTGTTCAATAATATCGTAAGATATGTCTATGGACTCAGAAGATTTGATCATATATCACATGTATCCAACAATCTTCTTAGAATCTCTTTTCAGGAACTAATAAAGGTTCGTACCCTTTTATTTTTATATAAAATAATTGTAACAAGAACGCTCAAATATCTCCAAGGCACAAAAATATTATTTTGCTTCGTCATCACTTGTATCCGAATGGCAATTTTATATTAATGCCGCTCGTCTCTGGAATAGTCTTCCACTAAGCGAGCAAATGAATAGCAATATTAACAATTTCACATGAACTATTTTATAATTTTTTTTTCTGTTTTTTTTTTATTTTTTGGCAATCGTTTGATTAGTTTATTTTGTAATGTAATATCTTAAGAATACTATTATAATGTTGCACGTTCCTGTACTATAAATATAAGACACAATCTTGTTGTACAAGAAGTGGGTAAATTGAAATTAAATAAATTAATAAATAAATAAAGATAATATTAAATAATCTTTAGTTTATGTTAAAGGATTTAAAATTATTGGTTATTATTTTTTTGTTTTTTGTTTTTCGGACCAGCACTCAGGGGATGACCTAGTTCTGGTACAATTTATACATGACCAGAGGAAATTAGTGTTTGTGGACATTCTATTTGAATTTTCCCACATTAAAAGTGTCAGGAAAGATCTCTGGAGGGAGTTTATTTCACTTACGACTGTTCTACTAAAAACGAATTTTAGAGAATCAATAAGCCCCAATAAGCCCAAATTTGAATACCCTACTGCCTCCAATGAGCCTATTGGCCCTCTCTTATACGCAGTCGAGCAATTTCAAAACAGACTTTGGAGCGCCAGCCCATATTTTTGGATGCATACAGGTAGTATAAATAGTACTAAGATCAGATGAAGTGAAGTATCTATTGAACGTTTTAGTAAATCCAGGCACTGGAAAGTTTCTTTGGAAATCTGAAAAATGTGCTTAGTCGGTCGAACGTCACACTGGATTTTAATGCCAAGAACATCAACTTCCGATTCCTTAATTGGTATATCAGCCGTAGTAAGAGAAGCAGCACGATTTCTGAATACATAAATATGAGTCTGACAGGCATTAAAATCGACTCTATTCGCACCACCGCATTCAGAGATTGATGCAAGATCGTGTTCGAGCCTATTATTCATGTTTGCTTTTTTGAAACCATTTTCAACTAGTTCATTCTATTACAGAATGAATACGAATGACAAATGGTGCTGTTATCTGTGAGAGAGTATGAGGGTTGAATGTTTGACAAAGAAGGCTTTAAAAAATAATAAAACAAAACAGGAGAAAGAAAATTAGATATGTAGGGACCAATATAGGCAAGCGTGAGGCTGTCAAGCCCGTATCGAAATACGCAGGCAATTGTTAATGTGTATATATAAACATCTAGAAAATTTTAAATTGACAAATCCTAACTCGTGTCTTGCTAATCGTGCTTTGACAATCATATGAATTATAGTGATCGCCTCACAAGTTTCGCTGTAGATAATTACACAATTCCTTCAAAAACGCTCTAAAGGGTTCTTCAACAATTCCTTTGCTTTCTAAAGCAAAGCAAAACAGAATTAGATTAAATTAAGGTCATTCAATTTTTCATTGTATTACGAAGAGATAAGTTCGGCAATTATGAGTGAAAAATGATTTCTGGCAAGTATCTACTATGGCCACGCTGATAGATGTCGATTCTCTAATCAAAGTTTTTAATCACTTTTTGGGAAAATGGTTGTCCTATACATAGCCACACAAAAACTAAGCTAATGGTATTAAATCACACAATCTGACTGGTAACTTAACTGCTAATTCTCATGAAATTATGCGATCAGGAAATTTGGTTTGCAATAATTGATCTTTACGAAAGTCAATTAGATAGAAGCGACAAGGTTATTAATAAAGTACTAACTCATATGCATACACTTGTGATAAACCCGAGGATTTGTCGAGATAGCGAAATCTGAAAATTACAATTGTAAAACCCAATGAACCAAACAAATCCCACTTTGTTATTCAAGAAAATTATATTCCAACTTTACTAAAATATAGAAAATCGAAATAAAACCAAAAGGGATGCAATAATTCCCTTTTATTTTGTTTTAGTGAAAATAAATAATACCATTAATAATGTTGGAATACGAGTAAGTAAAAAAGTTTCAGTTGAAACTAGTATTTATACCATTTTATGTAGTTTTATAGCTTCGATAAGACGTAAGATGTTTCTAGAAAGAGATAAAAATAATTAAGGATACCCGATAGTAATGTAATTGCCATATACTTGCTTTTAATGCAAGAGGCTGAAACTATAAATTAACGTGGAGTATGCAATAAACGTAAGTAAAAAATATTAAAATTTAGAACTGTCCCGATGGTAACGTTTTTTGAATTAATATACCAATTTTTTTAAATCAAATTGAAAAATGAGAGATTGACTTATTGTTGCATGGTAGGGAACAATTCAGACTTGACCTTGGCGATTTTTATCATTTATTATTTTAAATCATTTATTATTTTACTTTTCTATACATTTTCCTTCAACTTACATTTTCAAATATTGTCTTTTACAAACTAAGTAACCGGGTTGGTATTTATATCGTATTATTCAATTCTGGCAACTCAAACAACATGATAGTTTTGACATTTAGAGTTTTGAAGAATTAGTACTAGATACATTGGCAATTGTTACAATGAATTCAATTTCGTACGAAAATCGGATTAAAATAATTAAAAAATATATTGAAAATGGTGGTTTTGTTAAAGTTACATTTCGTAGACCATCATCTGAGACCGCTATTAAAAATTTGGTCATTAAATTTAGGTCGAAAGGCTCTATACATAATTTGCGGACACCAACGCAACTGAAAATATTGCAGCCGTGAGCCAGAGTGTTGAAGCAGATCCAAATTTGTCAATTCCTCGATGTTCTCAAAAATTGGGGTAGCCAAAACTACAATATCGTGTAACTTAACACCACTGGATTATTTTTGTGGAGCTATTTTAAGGATATGTCCCTATGGAGCCAATTGAATCGATTTTAGCCCGAAAACTCAAATTCTGTGATTAATGAAATAGGACCACTATTTTTGCCAAAAAGTGATTAAAAACTTTGATGAAAGCATTGACGTTTGTCAGCGTAGTCATGGTGGATTTTTGCCAGATATCATTTTTCGTTCGTAATACAATTAAAATTTCAATCATCTTAGTGTAAATTTTCTCTATTATTTTCTTGTAGAAAACAAACCTCTTCTTGAAAAATGTAACCGGGTTAAATATTTGAGAAATAATTAAATAATAAAATAATTAATAATTAAATAAATAAATATATTAAAACAATATTAGAATATTACACCAGAGAACAAAGTTTTGTACTTTAAATAAATAAAATCGTTAAGCTTCCAGGTTAAGGTTAAAAAGATAAAGATAAACATTTTTATTTTAATACTTTTAAATAATGGAAGAAATATTCTTAGTCATAGATATTTATATCAGAGTATATTTTTCTTTTTTTCTTTTTTTCTTATAAATAATAAAATATCGAAATCCAAAAATCTATCAAAAAGGCGGTACTCGAAACCAGCGCTTTGAAAAACAAAATTTTAACTAATTGTTCTGTACTGAATTTATTAATATCTTTAAAATATGCAAAATGCATAAAGACTTCTTTAAAAGCTCTAAAGGTCACTCAAAATACGAAAATAAAAAAATAATATAACTTAAACTTAGTACTATTCTTATTCAGTTCATAAACATTAAAATAACACTAACGTACGGTACGTTACTGCAGCATATCTGTTTATGAATTTTCAGTTGATGTGCAAGGTAATTTGTTTGCGTATAAAATAAATTAAGAGTTTCTGTTCATTGATGTTAGGCTGTTGTATTCCTTTTTCAAGGACTGTTTAAATATTTTACCATTTTATACTTATTTAGCCGAATGGGTAAACATGTCATTAAACAATTAAGATTTGTCTTTTTTTTAATAGTTATTGTTGACTGTACTCGATAACGCAACATACATTGTAAAATAACTTTTTTCTTTTATTAATATGGAGAACATATGATTTCTGCAAACTTTTTACCGCTATTTGAATTTAACTGTTAAAGTTAATCAAAATTATTGTTACGAAGCTGGTTTGTTTAAGTTTTCAAAGGAAATTCTTATCAGTAAAAAATAAAGGAAATGACCTATTCTGTGTTTTACAAACTGTGTAGTTTACTACAAAATCTCATACATACAAGACAACAATTGCATGCTTTTAAGAAATTTCACGAAAGAAACTAACAATAAAAAAAAAACAAAAACAACTAACACAGCCAAGCAGGCGCCTAAACTGAATGCTAATAACAATAGCAATATGGGTTGATGTTGAAGTAAAATGAATATTCTTATATGTGGGAACCGCATGAACAACCTATATAAGCCGGGATAAGGAGTTAATTCAAGTTGAAACATCGTTGTATAGGAATAAACGTAACATTCTAGTTCACTTTTTGTACTTTTGAGCTAATTTTAATTTATTCCAAAGCAGGAAACCTTGTAGTGACCAGAAAAATAAGAAAGAAGTATAGACTCATGTCAAAATATGACCTTACTTTGGCGATCCGGCGCAGAGATTCATGAGTGCCTACACAGAGTTATCGAGCTTGTTACAATATTTAACAAAATAGGAGGTGTGATCGTATAATTGCCGTGCAGTCTGTCAGACATACAAAAGTATAAAGCAACAATTACTTACTATTGCTGAGTGTGTTAACTCTACCTTTACTGTTAGTTGCTGTGCTTGGAAGGCAAAGCAGAACACTGATGATCAAGAAATGAATAGTCAGGCAGCAAAGAAAACCGGATTTTAAATGTATATTAATACTTTAAGAGACCCATATAGTATACATAATATATCTAACAGAAAATTGGAAAATAATTTTAATATTTATACGTGCTCTGTCGCATATATTTATTTCTACGCCAAATATTCATTTACCTGATTTATAAACACAATGTTTTCCATAAACGTTCACTTATGCTGTGTATTACAACTTCATTATGGTCCTTATTACATCCACTAGCAAAATTATTTTGTTAACATAAATGCATGCAAAATTTTTAATAACACATATTTCCATACAATGAATGGAAATATCCAAAAGTAATTAATAAAAAAAGCGTAAAATTTAGTAAAATATGCAAAAATAAAATAACAAAATATTTGATGATAAAATATGACATCAAACTAATAATCAACTACTCATATAGCACTGTTCACTTTGCAATCTTAGTGGGGCTGGTAAATATATTTTATAGACGATTAGATTTCGAACACACAAATTCATTAAAATTCACACCCAATTGAAAGAAAATGCTTCAATATTTAAAATTTATTCTGCTTAATTGTGATAAAATGTGTAAAACCTGAATACCACATATTTCTAATTATTGTTTTCGTTAAAATAAATTAGGCTACAGCAGGTGTAAGTAAAAATAAACTCGTATCGCAACAGCAAATGTGCATAAAACTGTCAATAAATTTTTTCTAATGTTATATATATGAAAAACTGTTTAAAAATAATTTCATTAAAATAATTAGGTTACAAAATGTAAAACAATTTTAGACTAAAAAAAGAAAACACTTTAAGCATGCTATGAGTAGAAAAGTAGAACTATTATTTACTCAAAACTTTTATACTTATTAATTTTAGTTTTAAATCTATTTCCCGTTTATTCCTTTTAGTAAACGTTATATTGAGTTTATTTATTTCAAAATACTAGCACAGCAGTTTAGAGTTTTAAAATTAAATTAAACGATTTCTGTACTTTTAATACGTAAAAGATTCTGAACAAGTTCCCTAATTTTATTAGAGCAATTGCCATTATAGTAACGACAAAACAGTGAAATACACCCCGCATTGCGCTGATGCTATAGGGAATCAATAGAGTTAGATCACCTATTATCTCCAATGAGCCTCTTGACCCTCTCTCGTATGCAGTCGAGCAAATCAAAATAGACTTTTGAGCGCCGGCCTTTTGTATTTCATGTTTGGAATAAATAGTATGAAAATCGGATGGAGTGCCACACCCATTTAGAATACCGAGGCACTTGAAAGTTTCTTAAAACCTGAAAAATGCGCCCAGTCTGTCGAACATCCCATTGTATTTTCATGCCAAAACATCTAGAGCTTCAGATTCATTAACATCTATATGCCCATAGTAAAAGATGCAACATCATTTCCAGTATCATTTTAATACTTTCACAAACAAGGTCATTTAAAAAAATAAGAAATAGGGTGGGAGAAAAAACGGAGGCTTACGGTACCCCTGAATTAATCTTGAACTCATTAAATGAAATCCCATCTGTAACAAAACGTACATTGCCATTACTGAGAATACTTGCTATAAATCTAATGAAATTATCACCGATACCAAAAGCAAAAAGTTTTGACATAAGTGCATCATGCCATACTCTATCAAACGCCTTGGAAATATTTAGAGCGAACATCTTACTGTATCTGAATTTCCGTATGAAGTTGCATTGTTTCGATAGGAAAGCTAGTAAGTCACCTATAGAGCGCCCCCTACAGAAACCATACTGTCGGTCGCTAAGTTAGCTCTTGGACTCCAGGTATTTTACAATATGAAAATTAATCATACTTTCCATCACTTTAGAAAAGGCAAAACAAAGTGCAATTGGGCGGTATTTTCAAAATTGTTAGCCTCACCTTTTTTTGGAGATCGGCTTTACATTAGCAACCTTCCAACACTTTGGAAAATCAATGACATGATACAACGTGATAAACGGGGGTGCTAACGGATGCGTTAACGTCGAAGAGCACTGTTTTAAGACCAGTAATATAGTGACCCGGAAACTTATTGATGTTGAGTTTTGCTAAAATCTTGTTAACTGATCGAACTCGAAAGAATATCTTCAATATAGTAACGGATACTCTGTCGAGCTCGGACGGTAGTTGACTGCTTGCTGGAAAATAAAAATTACTTTCAAATATACCAACCAAAAGGGTCAATTGGCTAAATATTTTGCCATTCTTTAAAAGGGCCAGAGTTGAAGAACTAGCATTATCCCATTCTCTTTTAGCAAATGAGTCCGAAGAGTAGCAAGAACTTTACCACAAAGGCGCTTCTCCTATAGATTTTTTGCGCCTTATTAGATAAGCACATGAGAATATCGCTCTTTTACGTAGCGAACCAGTATGTGCGTTTTTTTTCAAATACTGAAAGCTTCCTCTCTTGATTATGGATATAATTATGGCTTAGTATGTAAACGTATTCAAAAAGGGAGCAATAAAGAACTTAATATTAAGAATAAGAAAAATTTGTTTCGTGTTTTTATCTATATTCAGTTAATCCAGAAGCAATATCTCAAGACCACCACCTGTGCTTTTAACGTGCATATTCCATGGAAAAGTGAATTTTTTGTTGCCTTCAATACCCTTGTGGAGGTTTTTCAATCCTGGATTTTTGAAATTATGGACAACTGTTGAAAATTTTCTGAGAATCATGGAATTAACATCTTTTAATGTTGCATTAAATATTTAATTGTGGAAATAATGAAAGACGGAGGTAAAGCATTTTTAATTTTCGTTTTTAAAAGTTTAAGAAAATTATAAATATTTCTTTGGATTTTAAAACTTAACTTAAAGTATAAATTGTTAGCAGCAATTTTGCAGGCATGAAAAATGTTTAGTGATAATTAAAACTCATTTTTGTTCTAATCGTTTTTTTATATTTAACAGATACATGATTAATGGACTTAGATATTTTCTATTAGAATATTTTTCTCTCTTGGCTTTATTACCCACGTAAAGTTTTATAATCCCACTTTGATTTCCTTCACTCTTAAAATTAATTAATTTACATTCGCATAGAAAAAAAGCCAAACTACTTTTTACGAAATTGTGCCTTACTTTATTTCGAAGAACAAATGTTTGAACATACAACGAAACATGCCACCCAAATTCTAGTTTCCCTTTTACAATTTTTGCATTACATGTAAGACCAAAGGTACTTTCCACAATTTTTTTTTAATTAAATAGGAAGCACAATGAAATGGTGTTATCGAATTGAGGAATGCATGTTTGATTTAATTACAGTGACCAGCCTTAATAAGACCTTCCAATTATTCTAATTACAAAAGCTTTCAATTAATTTTGTTCTACAATTTTTTATATTATTAAAAAATTTAATTTTGTATAGTGTTTAAATAAAAAATGTGTTCGTTTACTATACTCGATTGAAAGGAAATAAGCTAAAAAGGAATCTCATGATACATTCAATGATTAGTAGAGTTGGCCACATAAGTGATTGTCTTACTCATATTTAGCTTCTTTCTAAGCTTAGACTGACTTAAAAATAATGTTATACATAAAATCACCTAGATTAAGGTAAACTTGGCTTATGCTGTTAACAATAAATTGAAAATTAAAGTATTTTAAACAATTAAATAACAAAACTTATCGCATCGGAATTTGTGTACGAATTTCTTGGCTAAATGGTAATTAGAAACAGCAACGTAGAACGTAAAAACAGTAGTCAGAGCCAGACATTTTAATTGGGTGAAAATTAACATGCATCACTAAATAACGACGACCAACACAAAAACTATTTTATTTTTCGTTTGGTACGTGTCATCGGTCATATGGAGTCAATGCTCTTTTGTAAATTTTCTTTATTTCATTGTGTTTTCAGTTCACCAGTTGTCAGTCGATTTACCCAAATACACATATTTGCATTTGTTAGTTTATTGAACTCTAGAGAAATAAAATAAAGTGAATTGAAATTGATCAACTTCAATTTGTGCTGTTGATGATGATGTTTTAAAACAGTTTTGAAAGGAGAGTACTTTAATCGACCTTAGACTAACGTTAAATAGTTAAATATACAAAAATATAAGCAGAACACTTAAACAAAACAGAGTGAATACCAATTAAATAAAATTTTCTTTTAATAAATAAATCAAGTGATGCTATTAATTTTAACCCTAGTCGTTATACCGAACTTTCACTACGAGAACGAATACCGAAGTACAGGTGTGGCCAGTATAAATATTTTCCTGCTGCTGCTTGGCGTGTTAAGAAACCCCAGATTGGAAGCTGCTACGTGTGCTATGATTGCAAAGAACGCAGAAGACGCACCCGTAACATTCCAGAAATTCCTCTGTGTGCGAAATTTGCAATAAAGAGGAAAGAGATTTAAATAATAATAAAAAATTACAATAAATAATTATTATAATATTAATGTTATTATTATAGATATTATTAAAAAAAAAACATAAATTTATATTACTTAAACAAAAACATTATTTGATTACTTAGTCAACTCACACTTGGGTATACGTTCTCGGGGATCTCGACTTTGGAGGCTCATAGCAAGTCAACGCCTCGACTTAGGATAGTAGCGTAGGTGTCAATCGACACAGTTTTGCCATCTTCTTAGATCAGAAGTTTTAGAAAAAATTTCCAGCAGTTTTGGAGGTACATTGCTACGAGGTACACACTAGCCACACCTGTACACAGGTATAAGCTAGGGTTAATATATTGTTACGTCATTTCCGTTTAGCTATATTGAGTTCTTTAATTGCAAAAACACAGAAATTTACAGAGATAGACTGTACGGAACTTATACGATCACCTTTGTTGTTTATTATTGTATCAAACTACACTTCTTTGTGTAAGTACTCATGAATCTGTCGCCAGTTCGATTATTGCCAAAGTGGGGTTATGTATAGTAATGAGCCTTACTGCTTCAGAAGACGACTAAATTAACAAAAAGTGAAATATAATGTTGTTTTTTTCTTTTAATAAGCAAAATAAACACGATGGTAACTTAATTGTCTTTTCTTAACGACTATTCAACTTTAATTAGCTCATTTGTCCCTAGATCGTTCAAACGGTTCTCCCATATACAAGAATATTCAAGAATATTCTACTTTAACATCATCCCATATTGTGGTAGTTATTATCATTCAGTTAAGGCGCCTCCTTGACTGTGTGTTTTGTTTTTGTCCTCTGCTAGTTATTGTTGTTGTCTGTTGTTTAGCCTACTTCGTGGAATTTCTTTAAAAAATGTTGTTGCTGTCTTGTGTCTATAGACATACATATCATTTGTGCAGTTAGTGAATGAGCCAACACACATTTCTGGTGTTGATGGGCACCATAGTAATATGCTCCACCTTTTTCTAACTTCACACCCCCAAAATTATGAAATTAGTGTTTGTGCACCTCTTGGGAATTCCAATCACTGCACCATCTCCGCCTCCTTTTCGAAATCAGCTGCTAAACGTTTAAAATATATTTATGAGAAGGCTCGTTGGGCCAAGCTCAACGAATTTTTTAGTCAATTTAAATGACAACTATTTTCCTTGGAAAATATTATCGATACCATTGCAGAAATGGTTACAAACATCATTTTGTTTGTAATGAAAACTTTTTTTCGATTCAAAAATATTTCGATTAAAACCACATCGAAGTCTGGTTTCAAAGAAGCTTTCAAGTGCCTTGGTTTTCTAAAACAGTGTAGGAGATACTTCACTCCATCCGATCTTCGTACTATTTATACCATCTATATACGTCCAAAGATGGAATACAACTGTCATTGGACCAAACGCCAATTTTGGAGTTGCTCGGCCGCGTACAGGAGAGAGTTATGAGGCTCATTGGGGACAGTAGGGTATCCAACTCTATTGATTCTCTAGCGCATCGACATAACGTGGAATGTTTTGTTTTATCATTACTACAATGGCAAGTGCTCTAATCAAGTTAGGAAACATATTCTCGTTACTCGCACGTTTTCGTGTTTAACTCGATTTTCTTTGAGAGTACAACACTACTTCCTCTTTTCTCCTCCCTATTTTATTATAATGTATTATATTATATTATATTAAATTATATTACACCCTAAAGAGAGCTATAGAAATCCTACAATATATAATATGAGAGCAATACATCCCTTTGTACAGGGATCGTTTTCTTTATGTTCTCCCGATCGCAGTACCTACAACCTTGTCCACAATGCCGTTTTCTAATCTATGCCAAGGAATGACTGCTCTAAATTGGCTATACGGTATGATCCCGATCGCTAAAAACGTAAGGCAGTTTATTTAGAGCTGTTGGGCAATACATAGTCGCCCTGGAGCTTAATTTACGTTAAGGCCTTTAACGCCACTATGGTATCTGATATGTGACGAAATTATAGCTCCTATCCGTATCCTTAAACTTCGCTTAGCTCATATAGGTATTTGGTATCCTTAAGTCTGATATATTGCTGGGTATTTGCACAGGGGAATGTCGCTTGATTTTTCGATTAAAGTGAAAAGACTGCATTATGACTTGAACAAATTTTATAAATTAAAAAACGTTACTCGAATGCGAATTCATAATCAGATAACATTGTTTTCCTTTTAAATTATTTTTGTGTGTTTAAATGTTATTTTATCGAAAAGCATTAGAATAACTATATGACATAAATGAGGGTACTTATATAAAATTATTCTGTATTTATAAAAATAAAATATATAAAATATTTTTATAGCTCCAAGCTCCTTATGTTATTTTAATGCTAAAGTTTTTAATATTTATGCTTAATCCTTCTCAGGCCTTTTAAAAAGTTTTAAAAGCTATTTTTCGTTCCTATAACTTTTTAAAACCAAAACAGAAAACATGAAGTAAAGTTAAGACAATTTTTTTATGATCACAATTTATATGAATCAATACAATTTTATGTCCTTAAAGAAAAAGTTCTTAAATTTCAAATACAAAGCAAATTAATAATAAAGGTAGTAATAAGTTGGAATTTTTACATGTATAAAAAATAATTAGAAATAGGAAACAAAAATGTATACATATTACAGGAATACAAAAAAGCTCTGTTGCTAAGCCACGTAGGGAATATAGAAGATAATTAAGTGGATTAAAAATTTACTAAATAAATAAAATTTATTTATACAAAAGCAGTTGCTTTTTTTGTTACTAATTTTGCTATTTCTTTTTTTCAACTACTTCCAACTAATAAAATATTTAACACCAGAGACGATAAATAATTGGCTATATAGTAGTCCAACAGCATAATGCTTTGTTTGTGTTTTATTTATAGAGATAACACAAGGTTTGCTCGAGTTATACTCTGAAGACTATAAATCTTCACTGCACTGTAAATTATTTTTACAACAAAGTTCCTTTGTTTGCAAGACATTCCTAAAAAATATAAATATAGAGATAATTCTCGATTCCGCTTGCAAGTGTGATATAGATTTACATTAGCGTCTTGCCCTAACGTGACATTAGTTTTATTATAAACCATCTTATCAGTGCAAGCTTGACTTAAGTCTGTTGCAGTGCAATAGTACGTAGGGCACGTAGGGCCAAAACTAGGTTTTACTGCACAGACACCATTCAACTCATCAAAGGGCCTTAACAATAATCAGAATAGGGAGAGAGAACTGAGAGCTACGACTTTTCATGGTGCTAGTAATAATTTCAGACTTCAACATTTGTTTCTGTCATTGTGTAGACCTTACATGTTGAAGTGTCCACTGCTGCTATCTATTTTTAAAATTTTCGCAACTAAATTTTCTCACTAAAAACAAGTTTTTATTCTTGAACGTTCCGCACACTAATGACTAACAATTAAAAAAAAAATTTGTTTGAATTTTTACTTAGACGAGGCTTAACTAAATTTCTTCTGATCAAATATTAATTACTTTTTTCTTTCGGCCCAGCAGTCTGTAGATGACCCCTACTCATGCAATGCATTATTTAAAAACTTGAAAATAGATTATAGGTACGAGGAAGAAGGGCGTAGTATTTTTGGACATTAGATTGAAACTTTCCTACATTGAAAGTGACAGAAAAAACTTCTGAAGTAACTTTATTTCACTTGCGGACTGTTCTGCTAAAAAAGGAATTTTCCCTGTAATGTGTAGTGTTATTCACCAATCAATCAATCAATCACAAATGGGCACTCAATAAAAAGCATGTTAAATGCGAAAACGTACGAGTAACCAGAACAAGTTCCCTAATTTCATTAGAGCACTTAACATTGTAGTAAGGATAAAACAGTGAAATACGTAAAAAATTCCGTCGATGTTCTAGAGAATGAATAGAGTTGGATACCCTCTTGTATGCGGCCCATATAAATAGTTCGAAGATCGGGTGAAGTGAAGTATCTTTTATGCAGTTTTAGAAAACAGGCACTTGAAAGGCTCTTAAGAAGCTTAAGAATGCACCGATTATTAACTATACTTTCATGCCAAGAACATCAAAACTTCCGATTCCTTAATACTTAATTCACAAATATCAACAGATGCAGCATCATTTCCAAGGACACATTTCTGTGCAGGAGTGCAACATTGAGTCTTACAGGCATTAAAATCGACACTATTCACACGAACTTATTTGGAGATTGTTGCGAGATCCTGATTGGGCATATCATTACAGGGTGCCCGCCGGGTAGGTATACTACTTTATTTTGCCGCCATTATGGTAAATATATATATATTCCGCAGTCGTGAAGTAGACTCGTGGCAAATTTATTATGGAAAATATTAGATAAAGCAACGTGTTCTAATTGCTAAAAGATTTTATGAAACTCAATCATCGATTTTCATGAAAAAATCGTGATGAATGACGAGTATAATTTTTATTTGAATGGATATGTGAATAAACAGAATAATCGATTCTGGGGAATGGGAAACCCTCAAGTTATTTAACAGTCCCCTTTGTGCCCATCAAAAGTGAAAGTATGGTGTGCAATTAGGTCAAGAGGAATCATTAGAGCTTACTTCTTTAAAAATGAAGACGGCGTAACGGTAACTGTGAATGGGGAGCGATATCGTCATATGGTTGAAAACTTTTTTAATCAAAAATTGTGAACAAATGAACCCTATATTTCCTTTCCGGCGGACATAATATATTTCCTTTTGGAACTAACCTCTAATTTTATGTATTACCTGCAAAGTATTGTTAAGTACTCAGAATTAATTCTGGACACTCAACACCCAAATATAATTACTCGATATCCTGTGAGTTATAAATTTTAATCCTAAGTATATGTAATATTTTCCATCTCAAATATATATAATTCTGTTCAAATTTTGGACACATCAAATTAATTAGGACATACAGTTATAAAAATAAATTTATTTACTTTAATTTTTAAATTTTAGAAGCCCATTATACTTTTATATTTGTTATACCTACCTACCAAAATAAATTTATTGAGAATTTAAAATTAATCAATTTTGCTAACAAAAATATCAATATTTTAAATTAGGCTAAATTTTATTTGAATTTTTTTTAATGCCATTAAATTCTTCTATTTCTTAATTTAATTTTAGGGATATGAAGCAAATTTTTGATATTATTAGTAGTTTCCTGTCTGCTAATAATAATATATAAATAATAGATTTTGAAGTATACTACAGGAATACTAATATTATTATGTGGTCATGCATATACATTAGGGGGTTACAAAAAATAAATGTTGAATTTTCCACCAATCGTTTGTTAGGCAAAAAAAAATGTTTCTCAATTTTTTTTAAAAGATATGAAATCGTTACATATTTATTAAATACTGATTCTGGTGAATAGTGGGAAAATCAACATTATTTAAGAACTAAAAAAATAGTTGTTAATGACACAGCTGAGAAAGGAGTAAAATTAATTGAAGACTTGAACATATCCTTGACAAAATATGAAAGACAATGACAGTTTTCATTACAAGTGGTATCTGAATGTAGGCATCTTTTTCCGAACTTTACAAAAGCTACCGTATGAAGTCCATTATTAACTTTTACACTATTCCTAAAAAAAATTGTTTCGATTTTAGGGCTGAAAAACTAGGATTTTTTTGAAAAACTGTTGTTTTGCTTAACTTTAACCCCAATGCGGCACATTTTAGAGTAAAGAGCCGAAGAATATTTTTTATCTCATATACTTTTTAACACCCTAATGTCCACATGACTTCGTAAATGTTGTATTTAAGGCAAATTTGCTTTTTCGTATTATTAAAATGTACTTCATTTTAAAGACAGAAAATATTTGACTCCCAATATGTATTTTTAATTGAATGCATATAAAAATATTAATATTTTCATTTATACACATTTTCCATATGTTTACATTTTCCATTTTTCTTATTAAGCATTTCATTTGCAAATTATTTGCATGTATGTAAATGTAAATCATTATCTATTTCGTGCATGGAAAACATATTTTACGAGCATATGAACGAAAGTACATATTGGTTTTGCTTTAAAGATGAAAACAATAAAATCTCTCTTAAATTAAGAACAACAAAAAAAAATTAATTAAATATATTTAATGTCAGTGTACATATTAATGGTATGATTTAAAGGGTAATCCAATAGCATTTTATTGTAAAGAAAGCATTCAATAAAAATAGGAGATTTATATAGTTATCAATATTATGGACAGTCCGATGGATTAAGCATATTTTTCTGGTTTCTAAAAAGCTTTCCTGTGCCTCCGTTTTCTAAAACGATGTAAAAGATACTTCACACTATTTGATCTTCGTACTATTTATACCACCTATATCCTTCCAAATATGGAATACAGCTCTCATAGGCCAGCGCCGCAATGCCTAATTTGGAGTTGGTCGACTTCCTAGAAGAGCGCCAATGCTAATGATTCTCTAGAGCATCGACACAGTATGGCTTATATTCTACTGTTTTATCGTTACTACAATGGTAAGTGCTCTAATGAAATTATGGAACTTGTTCCTCTTACTATCACTTTTTTCCGTTTAACACAGTTTTCGGGGAAAATCTTTTTTAGCAGAACAGTTCGTATGTGGAATAAACGCCCCCCAGAGGTCTTTCCTGTCAGTTTCTATGTAGGAAAATTCAAGTTGAATTTCGACAAACACTACTCTCTCTTTCCTCCTCCCCATAACCTAATTTCTTACTTCTGGCATAATGCATTGCATGACTAGGGGCCATTCACTTAGTGATGATCCGAAAAAAAAATGTAATGGAGGTTCTTATCTAACACAGGACAAGCTAAATCCATTATAAGAACATGCATAGCTCTCGGTTCTAATTACACACTTATTCATCAATTTTTTAAGTGAATGTTGTAGAACTAACCACCGTTATTTGAACGTTCCCCTACCTGTAGTATGTTGGCTTTCTAATCGGTAGAGAAGGCCATTCGAAAACGGCATTGGTTTTGATAAGTCGTTATAAAAGGGTCCAGTTATTTTAGTCACTTGCTATAGCTAATATTGTTGTAACTGCTTACATGTTAAACTTACTTTATTTGTTCATCAGTGTATAAATGTGAAATGAAAATAAAACGTTTTGTCTTATAATTTTTCAAGACAGAATTTCTAGAATGTCTCGTTGGACAAGAAAAATTGGAAATATATAAAACAAATTAAAACTAAAAGGATTTAGGGTTTTGCTAAAAAGTGTATGTATAACTGAAAGCAAGAGGTATACTACTTTATTTTGCTTACCGTTTGAATGTTTTAATAAGAGTGAGTTTATTAATTTTATGACTATTCCACGAAGGCCTTAAATAGTCAACAGTTTGTTCTATACTTTGTCGTTTCACTCTTACGGTTAACATAACGTTAGGTTATAAATAATTCTTATAAACTACTAGCAAACCCGGCGAACTCCGTTTCGCCATCGCTTCGTTTTTTGTAACATTTCGTATGGGGATTAAAAGATAAAGAAAAAATTTTTTTTTTGTTTTATATTTGAAAAGGAAAAATTTTTTTTCATTGCACAACAGTAATAAATTCATTTCGATTACAAAAAAGAAGTGGAATTTAGTTGAACTTCTCTAAGTAAAAAATGAAAGTGAATTCAAATCGAAGCGTTATAAGTGTCTGCAAATTATCCGTTTCATTAAAGTGCTCTTTGGTAAACCACATTTTTTTTGTTTTTGTTCTGGCGTTGACACAAACGGATGCTTTCCCAACTCGTGCACACGCAACGTATAGTTGCCTATGCGAAAAGCAATGATTTTCTAAATTTTTTCTGCAAACAATAAGCGATTGGCCTTGCGACTTGCTAACTGCCATTGCAAACACAAGGCGAACCGGAGATTACAATCGTTTGAAGTCAAACCGAAGAATCATTGGTATTCGACGAATACATATATTTTCACCTGAGTACTTTCCGTTAATAATGGTTGCCTCAATCAAACTCGGCATAAGTCTTTTTACCGCAAGTCGAGTACACATTACGCAATATCATAATAACTGAACCAACTTTGAGTTGCAAGTTATGTCCAGAGAGTTCAAAAACTCCGTTGGATAATTCACTGCATCATAGGGATTTTTTATGGAATCAACGGATTTGTATGTCACCAAATTGCTATCGATTTTTGATTGAATGGTGAAATTCAGTGCATGTACAACTTCATTATCCTTTGGGGCGAGAATTGCTCGTTGACTTAGCCAAGCATAATTCTGATAATTCGCACTAATGTTTGGGAAAACATTTTCAATAAGAGCTAATTGAGAATCTCCAAATCGGCAAAAGTCGTTGGTAAGAGTAATTAATCCAGCTGTCGCATCAACTGGGACTTTTCCATTTCCAACAGCTAACAATTGTTTGGAAAATTGTGCAACACTTTAATCATTTTGAAGTTGAACTCTCATATTAGTGGTTAGCGATAATGTTTTTACGTTATTTCACAAAGGTGATACCTTCAGTCAAGCATTCAATTCATCTGCAGGCGTTGCACGGGGAATTATTGGCACCGTCTGCCTGAAATCGTCTGACAACAATATCATCAAGCCGCCAAAGTTGTTATTTTGCCGAATATCCTTCAGTGTAAAGTTAAATGCCACTGTGCACTCATCCTAAACAATGAGCTTGCATTGCATCATCAATTTTCCCATTGCACTGGATCGGGAAATGATATGATAAGGTTTACATCTGCATCAGCAGTGAGCCATATTCAGATGGTGGCCATTACCACTGTGAATGAAAAGCAACGCCATTCACGCCCTTGAAGGCCTTTAAATAAGTATATTCTCCGGTCAGTACTAGTAGCAATTTGAAAAGCTCGAAGTAGGTCGCAGCCTTTACTTCTTGCTAAAGAGTTAGAGAAGCTTAATATAATTAAGAACACAACGGTATTCGTACTCACTGGACATGAACCATTCATTGTGTTCATTGTGAATGATCCGAACCACAAACTCTCACGAGGGTCTTGAAACACACAGCCACCACGATACTCCCAAAAGGGCCATAACTTCAATAATCAGCCAGAGAACAGCTAAATACCTAAAGAGACAAATAACGGAACTCTGCGGGCCACTGATTCCCGTGAAAATATAGTGGATGGTCCAGGTGACTCCTACTAGCCTTTAAGGGGCCTGGGCTCTCTTTTACCCCGCAGGACACCAGTCTAGATGAAATAGTAGGCTCCAAAAAGACTATCATGTGCCCCCGGGGGGAACTGGATCGGGAAATATTGCATGTTGGAATATCAATTGTATTTAAATTGAATGTTAACTTAAGCGCAGAATGTGCAGTGCGACCGCCATCTAGAAGAATCGCCGCAATTCCAGATGATGCTAACGCCAAAGTTATATTATATCTTGATCGAATAGTGGCCAAAATCACTGAAATGCCAAATGTTTTCCCTGTTTCTCCAGGTGCGTGCAGGAAGAATAGACCACCAGAATTATTTTCCACCACTTGCATAAATGTTTCGTATACTTGTTTTTGCTGTTAATTCAGCAACGGCACATTATTTCGAACGAATTGCTGCAATGTATCAACATTGTATTGCAGCTCTCGATTTAATTCTGGGTTGAATGCATCGTGCATCGATCGATTTGGCAATATCATTCCTACTTCAATCAGTAGCTTGTTTGCAATAGTCAAGCATTGATCCTCAATCACAATCAATCCTTCATTTTATATTTAATTTAATTAACAACTTATAAAAATATATGTAACTATAAATATACAAAAGATATAAAATATATTTCAATATTCAAATATAAATATTAAAAATATAGAAATATAAAAAATAAAAATACAAGAATTTAGATGCTTATTTTTTTTTTGTTGTATTTTGTTTTAAAGAACAAACTTCTTGTTGAAAAACCCTTTTTATTACAATATAAAAAGGTTTAATGAAACCTTAAAAGCCAAAAATAATAGCGATATAAATTCGCTTGCGGCCCTTATCAAATGATTCTAGTGAAATATGTTTCTTTCGTTATTGAAGAAAGTATTCCTGTTTCCAGTGGTTAAAATATAAAGTTTTGCAAATAATTTATTGGTGTCTTTAGGAAAAAAGTTCCACAAAACAATTCTAAGAATATTTAAATCATTGTCAAACTCAAAACCTTTACAATTTTTTTCATTTATTTATTTTTTTTGCATTTTCATTAATTGAACTAACAATAAGTATTCAAATCTTAAACTGATTCTACGAGCTTTTTACAATTTACAAAAACTATCCGTCGTGCTATCGGATGGTGGTAAGCGTACTCCTCCTTCTCAGCCGAGTATATCCACCAAAATCAAGGATATTTCGTGCCAGAGTATTCGGATGATGTTCAACTATGTTTATGTGCTTTAGAGCGTGTTTAAAAAATTCCGCTTTTACTAGAGACACACGTAAGTCTTCGTGAATTCGTGAATTTTTAACGTGCCATGAAGCTGCAGTGATAGTGCGAAGGATTTTATTCTGGCCCCTTTGAATTTTTCAATATTCGATGCTGCAGCTTTACAATTTAACGTGTTTTTTCCTATTCTACATGTTTCTTCAATTTATTTGTGTTAAGTAAATATGTTAAATTTAAAGAAAATTCTTCAACTTTACACGATGCTTTAAGTCTAGGTACTTTAAATTGGTTTTAAAATACATATTCAATTTTATTCATTATTTATGAATATAAATTTGCAGTCTTATAAACTAATTTGCATGTATTTTGTAACGTAAAATAATGACAAATTTTGGCACATCAACAGATAAAATATTCGGTTCTCTTTCTTTTAACGCGTAATTGTAATTAAACTATTATTTTATTAAATTAACATATTGGTTATTTAACAAAGTTTTTTATTAATTTTTGATTATGAGTTTTTTGTCAAGTTAGCATAATAATTCTTGTTAAGAATTTTGAGTGAAATCAATTGTTCTTAACAATGAAATTTGCTTGAGTAAATTTTATTGCAGAAAACTAGATGGTTTCATGGAACTATGCTTTTTGACTTATTAAACTGTTCAAAATCGCGATATATAGTAAGTTATTTGAGCTTAAATGTATTAATCCTGTAATTGAACTCTCTTAGGATTCTATTCATGTAAATATTTAAAGATCAGCCATATCAACACTTTCTAAATCCATTTTTCGAGAAGACATTTAATTAATTTATTAAAAGCTCGGGTGAAAAGTATGCCAGTAAAAAATAAAAATAAACAAGCTAAAACAGTACATTTTTTCTTTTGACCTCAGTCTTTGCAACACTTTTGGACACCCTTTATACACATGCATACTCGTATATAAAATGAAATTTTTGTTAATTGCAAACAATTTTGCCATAGTTCAAAAGTTATAAATTGATTTTCAAACAGATTTAATAAAATGCAAAATGTAAATAAAAGGAATTTATTATTTGTATCATTTATTCTTATTTATTTAAGAATAGACGTTTCATAATGTGGTTGTTGACATGTGGCTATTTACAGGCTAAATATATAACATAAGCAATTTCTTTCTATAATACATAGGCATACTGTATTAAATTTTACATGCATTCAAAATTGCAGTAACCAATAAATGCTTACTGCAATATATCATTAACAGTAATTTTTTAATCACAACTAAAATAACCAGTAAACATTTAATGGCGACTTAATTTTTTTCCAGATCAATACTATTACAATTTAATATATCAAAAACAAATAGTTGCACATAGTAACCGTGGTTTACTATGTCGATGCCATAAGGCGCAAGAAAAATCTGTACGAGAAGCGCGTTCGTGCTAAAGTGTTTTTACCCCTTCGGGGGAGCATGATCTTTTGGTCACTTGTTTAAAGAGTAAAGTATAATACCAGTTCTTCAATTCCAACTCTTTTAAAAAATTACCAAATGTTCACTGACCCTCTTCATAAAGCTATATATTTGCAAGTAATTCTTATTTGCCGGAAAGTAGTCGACAGGATACTCTGTCGACAGAGTATCCGCTACCATGCCGAAGATAGTGAAAAATGCTTTATCAGATCTAAACACCAGCTGGTCTCCTGGGCCAGATGGGACTCTATCACCGGTCTTGAAATAGTGCTCTTCAACGCTAGCGCGTCCGTTATCATCACTTTTCAGCACGTTGCATCATGCCAGCAAATTCCCAGCAAATTAAATCTAAATTACAATTCGTTCTGTACTTTTTAAGTTATGGAAAGTATGATTAATTTTCATTTTGTAAGATACCTGGCGTAAAGCAGTTTACTTAGCGACCGATATTATGGTTGCCGTAGAGGGCCCTCTACAGGAGACCTAATAATTTTCCTTTCCGAACAATGGTGCAACTACCTATATCTATTCGAAGAAATTGAGATGCTGACTTTAAATATTTCCAAGGCATTTAATGATGCACTTCGGCCAAGATTTGTTGCTTTTGGGGTCGGTGATAATTTCTCCAGATTTATATGGAGTTTTTTTCAGGAATCGCACTATACGTGTTGCTATAGATGATATTTCATCAAACGAGTTCAAGATGAGTTTAGGGTTACTGCAAAGCTACATTCTTTCTCCTACCCTATTTCTTATTTTTCTAAATAACCTTTTTTGTCAAACTTTCAACACTATTACTCTTTCGCAGATGACAGCTTCGATTGTCATTATTCATATTCATTCAGACCGAACTAATTGGAGGGTTGATTCAACAGGCAGAACAAGAACAGTACGCTCAATCACGGCCTCGCAAAAATCTCCGAAAGGGGTCGTGTGAATGTAGTCGATTTTAATGCTCGTAAGACTCAAACTTGTATGCTTACTCATATATGTGTGTTCGGTCACCACCCACTGTGGGTGGGTGGCACGAAAATCCTGTGTAGTGTTCGCTTTTCTTTGACAGCCCATCCATTTGTGGTTGGCTGGCCAGTGATTCGCACTACATATTACAGGAGAAATTAGTTTTTTTAGCAGAACAGTGCGTATATGAAATAAACTTCCTCCTAACACTTTCGATATAAAAAAATTCAAACACTTTTCCTTATTTCCTCTTCACCAGAACCTAATTTCCTAGTTCGACAAAATGCATTGCATGAGTAGGCCTCATTCCTTGAGTGTTGGTCCAAAAAAAGGTAAAAATTTGTTTTACTTAACTTGAAAATAAAAACACACTGGCGTTATAAATTATTTGTTTATAACATATATGAATGGAAAGTGTTTTAATGGTGCGTGAAAATTAAATTGCTATATAAGAACGAATTTAATATTAAAAAGTGTTCAGTTGTTATTAATTATTTTCCAAATTGCGCATCTATGATAGCTATCAACTTTCGATTATGAAGTTTCTGCTCTCCACTCTAATATTCAGCAATTTGCTTTTAGTCTGCTTTTTTGAGCTCGATATGGAATATTTTTAGATGTCTACAAAAAGTTCTCGGCACTGAAAAATTAAGTTAATTTAGCTTATGCTTTTGACGTTGACGTATAAGGACATAAGGTTTTAGTTTACCTGCGATACGTAACGAAACTGAATGCAAAAACACATTAGCTTAACCAATAAGTGAAACAGAATTTTATATTACAGTTCATCTTTTATACCCCCACACACATTGAAAACTCTTGAAAGTAATTCACAAAACACAAACAAAAACAAAACTTAAACTAAGAATTTATTATCCTCTTAAAAAGGTTTTCAATTGCTGTAAATGCAATGCATAAAATGCCAGCACTAGTTAAGCCAGTTATAGGATAAGATGAACACAGGTTTGCAGAAATTTTATATCAAAGATTTGATATCGCATTGTTCAAATATGAATATATTGTGATTGGCTGATTACTCTCCTTTTGGGGATTGTATTTCCATATACCGATTGCGATTTTAATTGATTGAAAATTATATTAGAGTACACCAGATCCCTATTCAATGGGCTTATGCATACTCGCTTATCTTTTGCGAAAGCCATATCAACATTATTTTTCTTTTTTGTAGGAGTGAATTACTTTATTGCTTAATTACGCTTAGAATATTGTGCAGCGTATTCTAGCTGATAGTTGGCTATTTTTCCAACTACCAACTGTCGATTAGACAAATATAAAAATTTATTTAAAGAATTAAAAGCTACTTTTCCGATTATTGTGTATTGAACAAAAAGTTGTAGATTTATTAATTTACATAAATTTATCTTAAGAATTTTTAAAAGCCTAAAGCCAGCAATGTCCTGAGCCACATCACTTTAAATAAGAAGTGTAAAATACACAAAAAGATTTACATCCATATGAAAAGAGTTTTAAAGATCATTACAATAACAATTATTTCAGCTATAATTTAGATCAGTGGTGGGCAAACTTTTTGGGTGGCGGGCCAATAAATTAAAAAAAAATCTTGCGGCGGGCCATTAAATTAAAAAAAAACATAGAGGGTCATTCATTAAAAAATTATGGGGTTGCTGTTCAATTAAAAGTTTGGTTTAAGCTATATATTTATTAGTTATATTACGTAATATTTTAAAACAACATAAAAATTTTATAAGATATGGTTTATAATGATTTTAAGATTTTCCAGATGTATGGGAAGCATGGATCTGTTTCTGACTTGACATAATTTCCTCAAAATCTGGTTCCAGCTGGGAGGATGACAATCGGTTTCTTATTGAATTTTTTCTGCATTTCATTACTGAAAAGGCCTGCTCACATAAATATGAGGAAGCAAACATTGCCATAATTTTCTGCGCATGATTAATTAGCTCTGGAAATTCATCTTTTGGTAAGGATTTATAGAAATTAAGCTTATCTGTATTTAAAAATAGCTGCTTTAAATTATTATTACATTGCAATTCTATAATTTCCAATTGTAGGTCAGATGGAACTTTCTCAGGATTAACATTAAAAGGCTTTGAAAAAATATCTAAACATGGTTGGATTTTTTTAAAGTCAGTAAATCTGGAATCAAATTCTGAATACAGTTTTAATAAAGATTGTGAAAAGACTTTTAACTTCTCTTCACTCTGAGGCCTCAAAGAATTAAGTCTTCGAAAATGAGTCAAATCATTTTTTCCCAAACATTTAGAAAATATAAACAATTGAGTTTTAACAGACCTCAAACTGCCCCAAGTTTCATCTATAAATTGATTTCTTCCCTGTAACTTCTTGTTCAGTTTATTATAGTGCTGGAGTTAATCCGTGAAAAAAACAAACTCGATGCACCAATTCGTATCCTCCAATATTTCCCACTCATCCCAAATTTCAGTTTTGGTTTTCAGAAAAACTTTAATTTATTTGAGAAGACTCCGAACTATCGAGAAGGCATGCCCACAACTCAGCCACCTGATCTTTGTGTAATAAAGTACATCTGAAAGTTCTGCATCAACTTCCGATAAAAACTCTTGAAATTGTCGATGTAACAAACCACGGGCTCGAATGGTATTAATTAATTTTAAAATAATATTAAGTACGTGGTTAATATCCAAGGCAGCCTTGCAAAGAACATCTTGTTGGATTGTATAAATTGTTTCGCTTTCAGGATTCTGACTTTTATAAAATCCTGCAAACCCCGTATTTTATGTTAGGTGCTCCATCAGTTGTTAAATTAATTAATTTGGAAATTGGGGCATCAAGAGATTCTATCCCCTCTCTATATTCATCATAAATTATTTTTCCTGTCGTCTTTCCTTTCAAATATCTCAAACAAGCAAGTTCTTCGGTTATTACAAAGTTTTCATCGACTCCTCTAATAAAAATTAGAAGTTGGGCTGTATCACTCCTGTCAACACTCTCGTCTATAGTGACTGAAAAATACTTAAATTTTTTAAAACGTCCATCGAGTTGATTGGTTAAATTAGAAGAAATCGCTTCGATTCTTTTTGTGACCGTTCTACGTGACAGCCCTATAGATTCAAAATCTTTTACCTTTTCTGGGCATAATACTTTTCCGATGCTAATTAACACATCCTTAATAAATTCTCCTTCAGAAAACGGTTTGTTACTTTTTGCTATTTTATAGGCAACAATGTGACCAGCTAACGTGGAGGATCGCTGGACACTTCTTTTTAAAAACATTTGCTGACTAGAAATTTTTCTTTTCAATTCCTCTGAATGAACTTTCGTGTCTTCATCTGTCATTTTATAGTACTTCGACCCAAGATGTTTTGAATTAAAGTACAGCTACCGGTTCTTGGCAGATAAGACAAATAGGTTTTTGGTTATATTCCATAAAGAAGTACTTCGATGTCCACTCTTCTTGAAATATTCGACATTCCGAATCAATTTTTCTCTTTCTATTTTCGAATGACATTTATGGGGTATTTACAATACACTTTATTATTTTAATAACACAAATAAAACTGTACGTTGGCAACTTTATAATTTTACTTCACAATTTATTCTTTACGTCACGAGATTTACACTTTTACTGATTGCTGGTTAATCCATCGCTGGCCCTTTTATATTTGTTGCGCGTGTTGTCTCGAATATTCAAGAATCTTCTAGATCTCACATATAATAGTTGTTGTTATGTTATACGTTCAGTTTTCTATACTAGTTGTTAGTGTTTTATGATGTTTATGTTTCTTCTTGGAATATTGCATCAGAAAGTTGTTGTTCTCTTGTGTGTACAATATTTGCTAGAAAACTACGCAGTTTGTACACAATATAATATGAAAACATCAATCAATTTATAACTTTTTTAAAATATAATGTAAATTTATTTTTTGGGCATAATTTTTTAATAGGTGATTAATCTTTTTTTTGAAAAACGCTCGGCGGGCCGGATTGAAACCTCTCGCGGGCCGTAGTTCGCCCATCACTGATTTAGATGCTAACGATGCACAGTGGGGGAATCGACACACAAATGTGAGATTAATTCAGTCGAGTGCATAAATAACACAATATGTGCTTTCTCTTTAAATATTGATATAAACAATTAAAAAAGTACTATCCATTACTATTTGGCTAAAACTCATAATCATTATAATTCTAATATTTGCCTGTTGTACTATTCGGTCTATTTTATTTTAAAACTTTTTTTACTACTAAGTTGTCGTTGACCTATTTAAAATGATCTCGTTAATATTTTTGCGATCGTTTTTTTTTTTAAAAAAGCTCTCTCTGAAAATGTCTTTGTTTCGTGCTCAGGAGCTTCCTCAAATAGTTGATTATTTGGCAACCGATATGATATTTTCGGCCTATGTAGAAAAAGTATATGCAGAGTTGGAGGCATATTGAAAAGCAACTTACGTTATAGTTATCAGCTACTTATGCTATCAGCAATCAATATATTACATAGATTTCCAAATGCTTATCTCAATAAAACTTTTACTATATCATTAGAAATGTAACCCATGTAAAAATCATAAAAATTAAGAAAAGTCAACACTGTAAGTCTGGATCAACTACAGTTGTTGTCAGGAAAGCCGTAGGTTAATGATGGATAGGTTAAGGTGATGGTACTAAGTTTTTAAAGATGAGCTTTACGAAAGGCAATCCTTTCCTCGCGTATAATACCCAATAATAAAAGTAACTGCTCAGTACATATTATCCGAATGAAACTTTACTATAGTCTATCTTAGGCATGGTAGTGCATAGTAAGCAACTCCTGTATTCTTTGCAAAGTTACATCTCCAATTTATGTGTACGCTTCATGGATCAACGATTACATAAACTGTGTACATTGGCGATTATATCAGGATTGTAAATTTTTTCTAAAAATTTGGAAAGAACTAACATTGTCTAGCTATAGTCCTGGCAACTCAATAATTTATCTTTATTCCAATCTACAATTCCTAAAGCTACCACAAATATAACTTTAGCAAAAAAGAAGCAATCGATTGTTTGAAGCGAACTCTCATAAGATATAACACTAATAAATATTGTTAGCAACCAGGATAGGGATATCATTTTAATTGTACCCAAATCATCTAAATGCCAGAAAATATTTAACTAATTAATTTAGAACACCAGGATCAGTCTAAACATCGAATCGATCGATTCAAACCAATGAGCTCCAGCAACTTTATCCTTATAATTTTTTCAACACAAAACAATAAAAATACTGAAGTTACAATATTCTTGGTCTGTAATACTCGTTTCAGAGCTTGCAAGCCATCCTGTTATTGAAAAGCTCGATGCTTTCGTAGGTAACGATTTGATGCTTATGCTTTATGCAAGCGGCTTTTTCCACTAAATCCTCATATAATCCAGGATGCATTTTTTTTCATTCATAGCACACAGCGAAGCACAATTTTCTCTTCTCTTATCTAATACCCAGTGCTAATGACAAACTCTATGCCAAACAATTTAAACTTTTCTTATTCTTGCATTCATACTTAGGTATTCTCTTCCTAAGCCGATTGTGTGTGTTTATGCCGCTGCATTTAAAAGCGATTGTTTTTATAGTGTCTGTTGTTTCAGTATTAGACAACGATTATAATTTGGAACGTGATGCATAAAAGTTGTACAGCATTGCACTTAAAAATTCACTGCTTCACAGAATATTCCAAAAAAAAAAATCTAAAAATCGTGATGGTTTTTATAAATATTCATCAATCACTTATTGAGAGATAGAAGAACACTACATCAGAATGCATAAATAATATGCTCAAAAACTTATAAACTGCTCACATACATTTACTGTCCATTGCCTTATTGGTTTATTGTTATACCTCTCTCAGGTTTGGTGGTTAGTTATCGAACCACTTATTGTTGCTTGTTTAAAACATGCTTTCCCAGCACCTATTGACAAATTATTAAATAACAACATCTTTAAAGACATCGCTGATTATTTGTTGCGAGATTTTGTCACTAGAGTTCACTGGTTGTATCTTTATTTCAAGTCGGTGCATCCCCTTGCATTTTTAACAGGTCGGTTGTCATTGAAATAAAAAAGCATACAGTGTTTATTATTAAACGAAATCAGTGGTAATTTGTTATTTAGTACTTGTTTTTTATTTTGTGAAAACATTTATTTGTGATAAGAGCATAATATACAAAAGCAGACGTAACTAATATGGTGGTTAGATTACTAACCACTGTGACTATAGTACATTCTAAATAATTTGTTTTTCCACATAATTTTGTGTTATGTATATACATATGTAGAATGCCGCGCATACGCAATGAACAAGATATCGCAGATATTTTGTTTGAAGATATATCTTCTGATGACGGAAGTGTGTGTTGTTACGCATCAGATGAAGAAAACAATGACGACGAAGAAACCGATCTGATGGTACTCGGTGATATACCTTCAGGACTGCAGCCAGAACTTGACGATTATTTTGAGTCAGATGATGATATACCTTTATCAAATTTCTGTACTACTTCTAGTCGGTTACCTACCACGAGCTCCGCAGATAGGCAGCCAAAGTGGAAAAAAATTTCAAAATTTAAGAGCCGTGTGAATATACAGGAGGCGGAGGTGTTGTAGATGATATAGTAGAGATGGAGAATATAACACCAACAAAATTATTCCGCTTATTTTGGACAGAAAACTTAGTTGAAACAATCTGGTTTCAAACAAATCTATATGCCACGCAGAAAGGAGCACATTTTACACCCACTACACCTGAAGAAATTGAAGTATTTCTTGCTTTGAATTTAGTGATGGGTATAAAAAATTCGCCCAGCTATAAAGAATACTGGTCTTCTGCCCCTGATATGAAGGACGTATACATATCTTCTTTTATGTCACTTAACCGCTTTGGAGGGCTTCTGAATAATTTACATTTGAATGACATTGTCCTAATGCCCAAAAAAACCGATGATAGTTACGACAAACTTTATAAGATTAGACCTGTGTTAGATGCTCTAAAAATAAATTTTAATAAAAATTATTACGCCCCAGAAAAAGTGGCTATAGATGAGAGAATGATAAGGTTCAAGGGTAGAAATTCCCTCAAACAATATATGCCAAAGAAGCTAATCAAATGAGGATATAAAGTTTGGATGACGTGTGCTGAGTCTGGATATTGTTTAGATTTCGAAATATATACTGGAAAGGATGGTGAGAAGATACAAACTGATCTAGGAGGAAAAGTTGTTCGAACTTGAAATCTAAATATCATAAAGTATTTTTTGATAACTATTTCAATAGCTATCCTTTGCAAGTAGAGTTGTATAATAATAATATATTGGCCTGTGGCACTGTCAACTCAAATCGCAAATTTATACAACTGAAAGAGGACAAACATTTAAAACAAGAAGAGCATGATTACAGGGTCAGTGATAAGAATGTGGCTATTATAAAATGGAAGGATAAAAGATTGGTTTTTATTCTCACCAAGAACATAGATCTAACTCAAGTAGGTGTTGTTACTCGCAGAGAACGCAATGGAGAGATAAATAAAATAAATTGTCCTGAACCTGTCATACAATATAACATATGTATGAATTATGTTGACAAATTTGATCAACTGAAAAGCACTTATGCCATTGATCGAAAATCTAGCTAATGGTGGCATTGAATCTTTTTCCGTTTGCTTGACTGCGCCATCATAAACTCTTGCATAACATATAAAGAGCTTCAGAAAACATACCACCCAAAACTTGATCACATCAATGTCAAAGAGTTTCGAAGAAGTGTTTTTCCACGGGATCCTAGCACCAGTTCAGGCGAAAAAATCCGAATCCGGCACTAAGCGCTCAATTTCTGAACCCTCTTCCCCACTTCCGGTACAAATTAAGAAACACAAACCATAGAAAGCAGTATGCATCAGCCAGCAGTATGCAAAGTCCCTCTTTGCATACGCACAAATAAGACATGTTTCTCCGATTTCCATCAGAATTAATTTTTTATTATAAAATGTGGCTGTGGATACTATACTTAACTTGAATTTTTTTTGCGAACCGTCACAGTGGTTAAGTCGTTAAATTTTTTAGCAATAAGTCCACCTTTGATACCATAAAACAAGCACAGACGTGTTTAGCTCGGGAAATGGTCATTTGACTGATGTAATTTTTTAATTAAATTTAATCAATATTGTATCTTTAGACTACATCAGATGCTGACTATTTGAGTGCAGGTAATGACTTATTGGAATAATATCTTGTTCTTCTAGGGAGCAAACTTTCCTTGTTATAATAAGGTACTGCTAGTCCTATTAGAGATTAATATTTTTGGTAGTCTTTTCTCTGAGTTTTCTTCATTTTGATTTCATATAGGAAAAAATGCTGGTTAAAGTCATAGGCTGTAATGTCTTAATTTCCTGTTAATTTCCGACTATCCTTCTACTTTCACCACCTGTTTCATCTTTTCTCTATCCATTTCCTAAAGAATGTACCACGGTACTAGACTAAATAGGCATTCTTTCCTGAAGTGCTACTTCTCTTGCTCTAATGTCGCAATTTAATAATTCTCCTAACTAAACGCTGGGTCATAATTAAGATTTTGCAGATTTTTCGAAAAACTTTTGTTAAATAAACCTTCTGGAAATATTACTCTCGTTAATTTTAATACTTACGTTTTCAAAAATATACATATTTAATAAAAATTTCTGTTTTTCTTTCCCATTAAAAATGATTACAAGACTACATATAAATTATGAAATTAAATTTTATCCACAATTCTATTAATATGAAAGAAAAAATTAGTTTTCTTTAAATTCTCAAAATATTCTCAAAGTGCAACTTTATAGTTTTTTCTTAATTTTTTACCGAAAAACAAACGGTCAAAAGATTTTAAAGATTATTAATGAAATTTCGAAAATGTTCCAAATTAATTTTTAAATGAAATACTACGATGCGTTTTATAATTTTAAATAAAATCATGTTTTAATATTTTTATTTTTTATTAGTCCTAGCTCCTTAGCGTATCTTAATATAAAAAACTTATTAATATTAAAATTGTTGTATTTTATTGTGAAGAGCTGCATGCATTAAAATCAGTGTATTTTATACCATCAAGTCCTTAAAATAAAAATGATAAAATAAAAAACTTCTGTTGAGGCGTTATAGTGGGATGTTACCATCGTGTTTATTTTTGTGTTGAAAGTAAATAAATTTCAAAAACTGTAACGTGCTGTGCTATTAATTTGCAATAATAGATCTCAATATAACAAGCATTTTACTAAAAGAAACAAATGTCACAATATATTTGATAAGACAGAAAAACCATATTAATAGTTCTTTGTACAAAACGTTTATGTTTAATTGTGAAAGGAATAAGTCATTTACAAAAAAGAGAATATAAATGTATATTTCGCTAATTGAGAACTAATTAAATATTTCGTGTAGTATTGAGTTTACATTTAAAAATTATTAAATATTCTTTGCTTCCGCCGACTGCCTAGTAAAAAAGGCTTGTATCTTCCTCCTGACGTATATATTCAATTGTATATATGTTTAAATCAATAGAGACAATTAGCCACTTGGCGACCAAATCGCTGGATTGATGGAACATTGACGCAGGCAAAGAGCGCATACATCGACAACTACGTGCAAAAACTGTTAGTTGGCTTTATATTAACTCCCACTTTCATAGGAAGCACATAACATGCGTCACAGCACACAGAGAAAGTAAGGCATCCGAAATCTCACTTATTTGCTATTACTTTTGCAGTTAAACAAAAAGATATGCTTTAATACACCCAGCATTTGACATACATCCATTTAATTAAATTATTAATAACAAAGTTACAAAGTTACAAAGTTAAAGGCGACAATTTTCCTTTCTGCTGAATTCAATTATTACTCAATATATGTCCTTTTTCCATGAATTTTGTTGTGGCAGTTGGTGAAATGAATGGAAAGAGAATAAGGGCTATGGTTAAAACCATGACAATATATTGCCTTAATTCATATGAATAATAAAAACAGTTGGAGCGAACTCATATATTGTACCAAATGAACATAAATTAAAAATAAACAACTTCATTGATGTTAAATTCATTTCTGGAAGAAGTGAATACAGAAAGAAAATTTAAAAAATTATGATTCCGTAAATAAATGATATATATATGTATACATTAAATATTATATAGTTAAATGTTAATAGGTATGAATGTTGGTGCTTAAACTAGGACTAAACGGATAAATTGATTCCGATGACATTTTGATATGATACTACATTTCAAAACTGAAACAATGTTTCTTCATTAATAACCAACTCAGTCAAAATATTGTATATAATTTGAACCAGTGATATGGTGGTTGTCATTCAGATTCTTTAATCCAAATGTAAATTTATATTTTAAGAAGTTTTTCGTAAACTTTAATATGTTTTTCAACAGGAACTTTCATTAAATTGTCTAGTTATATCCATCCTAACGTATACACATTGTAACGACACGTTCTGGCGCTATGCTTGGATAGAGCTCGCGGCGTCCAGGGTTCGTTATCAAAAAATATTGTTTTACAAATAACACAAATGATTTATTTTTTTTTACTAATAATTTTTATTATAATCCACTCTTAAATTACGTTAAAATTATACTACTACACTACTGAGCACGACGATTCACCGTTTCGTGACCCTCAAGAGTTCTCGTCTCCATTCTCCGCCGGCTAGCCTACTGCTTCTCACACTGGAGCGAATAAGATTCTGGTCCAGTCTGAGCAGAACAGTTGGCCTGTCCACCAATTTTTGACTTGTTGCGGTTGTCACGAATAAGATTCTGAGACAACCTTTTCACGTCCAAATTGGTGTTAGCCTTTTTACGATCTTGTCCGTCTTGTTCAGCTAGCGCGAATAAAATTCTGGCATTCTGGCCTCCGTCACCTAGGCGAATAAAATTCTGGCCAGGTGAAGCAGCGACAGAACTTGCTTGGTCGGAAACCTTAGCTATTCTCAATTAATTCAAAGTCGAATAAAATTCTGGCTTTGATTAAGTGAGCTGAACGCATTCGCAAGACTATTTAAATTAAGTTGAATAAAATTCTAACTCACTTAAAAAAGTCTTGCCCGGTTGCTTGCCCTTGGCTAACTCCTCTAAATACTACATTATATCGTTTTTATATATTTCTGCCAGGCACGCATAGACACCCATACCACTAAACGACAGCTACTTGCGACTGTTTAGGGTTGCGCTTAATGTTATGTTTTTCTTACGGATGTATGGTCATGTAATAGGTGGCGCTTCTCAACGGCTTTTATAATTTCAAATATTTCATTGACAAATAATAAATGTAATTATAAAATATTAATATGAATTATAAAATATGAAAATTATATAATAAATTATTATTATTATATAATTCTTCTCTATTCTCTATTTAAAAAATTATGAAATTTATTAAACAATAAATATTCAGAAATATGAAAAATGTAAAAATTTATGAAATTCAGTAAAACAAACTAAAAAATTTGAAAAATATATAGAGTTTAATTGCTTGTGATTTAATTGCTATGTGATCCAAAAACAATCCTGCCGACTTTTGGCCGTCACAACATACATACTTGTAAAATGTCAGTTGTATTTCATATCAAGTATATAATTAAAATTTAACAAAGAGCGAATTTATGCTTTCAATTGAAAAATAGAAAGCGGTGTAGCTCGCAACAGCAAATCAAGCTATTATGTCAAGGATGGTATAACCATGGAAGGGGCAAAAAATAAACTTGATCACCAAGTTCTTAATAAATCAGGGGTATTTTACAAATTAAATTCATTATTAAGCAAACAATTTTTAAATAAAAATACAATGGTGCTGCTTTCTTTGGCATTTTTGTTATTTGTGACAATCGTTACGAAAATGCTTGGTTTAAGTTTAAAAAAATTAATGATCAGTAAAAAAAGTAACCGTAATGACATATTGTGTCTTTTTACAAATTGAACTTATTAAAATTAGAATTTTATTTTAATGTGAAGAGCTACACGCAGCAAAATCTGTGTATTTAATACCATCAGATCCTTAAAATTCTTATGTGTTACATATTTTTAATAGTTTATATATATATATATATATATATATATATATATATATATATTTTAAGAAGATGAAATTTTAAAAGAAAAAAGTAAACGAAATGACTTATTGTCAAGACAACAACAATATGCTTGGTATAAATTCTACGAAATAACTTAAACTTAAAAAACTTAAACAAACAGAAAGCAAAAACAACTAACACACAACAAAGAAACACAGCCAAACAGGGCCTACATTAAATAATGATAACGATAACAATATATGATAGTATTGATGTAGAATTTTCTTGTATATGCGAAAACCGCTCAAAACTGAATATAGAAGTACCATCTGTTGGGTTGGGCAGCAAAGTTAGTTGAAGTGATAACATCGTCGGGTAAAGGCATAAAGATGATAAAGCAGCTTTTAGGCGTTAATGTTTTAAAGTTACCACGTTCATTTTTATGTGCATAAATGCGAATAATTAAATAAATCCTTTAAGTTAATTGAAAACTCTAAACAAATGTGTTATTATTTTGCAATAAAAAACCTCAATACAATACATTTGAATAAAGTGATTTAAAAAACTATAAATAATTCTAATTTAGCAATTTTCGTGACAAAGGTATTGCTACTCCTCGGGGAACAAAAACTTTTGTTCATTCTCTAAAATAGTAAGGGGTAATGCTAGTTCTTCAGTTTCAAATCTTTTAAAAATTGATCAAATATTCACTGACCCGTTTAATAAAGCCAACCTTTTGACTTGTATATTTGCAAGTACTTCTTATTTTCCGAAAAGCATTCAACCACCGCCCGAGCTCGATAGAGTACTACGCAGAAAATCTTGTTTTGAGCTCGAGCGGTTCGCACGTTTTTGCGCTTAAATCGATTTTCGTTAAGAGCGCGTTCATTTCTGGTTGATTGGCGTGAAATTCGTTTTTAGTGGAATGGTTCATATGTGGAATAAACTCCCTCCAGAAGTCTTTCTGATGTCTTTAATGTAGAAAAATTGAAATCAAATGTCCCTCTCTCCTCTTCCCCATAACCTAATATCCTAGCTTTGGTACAATGCATCGCATGAGTAGGGGTCATCCCCTGAGTACTTGTCCGAGAAAACAAGATTTCTATAAAGAACATATTTTTTAGCGTTCTAAAGTGGCTTAGAAAAAGTTTAAACTATCTATGCAAGCTTCTGGGGTTTATATACAATTATATAGAGAACAGCTTTATCAATTCAGCATATTTTAGGGTACATTTAGTGCGGGGAAATCATACCCATATGACCATTTCGCTACTGTTCGTAGAGTGACTGAAATTTTTAATAACTAGTTCAAGATTCTTAATTCTCAAACAAAATTTATTAAACAGACGATAACAAACTAGCGATGCGAAGGGACAACGAAATCCAAAATTTTTTATAAAAAATACAGTAACAACCAAGATACATAACAAGTTTTTCCTTTACTTCATTTATGTGCTTTGTTGACTGAATACGATTCTCATATTATCAATTTTGTTCGAGACAAAAGAATCTTGAATTTATTATTCATGAGTTTTATGAGTTTTATTTTAATGAAATAGCTTAAGTTTTACTATAGATTAAATTAGCTTTGAATATCTGATAAGCTTTTATAAAGGCCTTGTGGATTTAAATTTGACCTGGTGATGAAAATCGACTTCACAAAATTTTTAAACTGATATTCGCTACAAATACTTTTATTTTTAAAAAATCGAACAAAAAATTTGTGAGTCGTTTAGAAATTCCTTTTAGGAACAAAATAAATAAATAAATATATTTGTGTGTCTTTTATTTACTTATGAAATATTGTTTTTGAAAAAAAAAACATGTAAACTTGTATACAATGTAAAATATGTAAAGTTGTTTTCAATATTTTTATCCTTTGTGTTACTACGACTATAGCAATATATAGCATGCTTACGAATAAAATTCTTCAGTTTACAGCTATCTTGAATTGTTGAATCGATTGCATAAACATTAACAAAATAATACAATAGCTCGAACTTATTATTCTTTTCAATATTTATTGAGATATGGGATATACATAATTATACATTTTATTCCACATGTCCTTAGAAATTTTTATTTGAACCAACCCATTTATTTGACTATTTTAAAGCCCGAAGATGTGTGAACATATTAATGCATTAAACATATTCACCATAGTAAGCTGCAAAAGTACAAGGCTGCAACTGCCACTAGCTGCATTGTCACCTTATGCCAGTGATTTTTTATTTTTGGTAGCCACGTAAATTTTTCGTTTGACATGTCTTTCAAATTAAATATATTGCAGTGTTTCTCAGAAACAATAATTAGCACTGCAACGCATAAAATACCAAATATAACGTGGTTTTTTGGCCAGACAAACTTCTTGCTGAAAAACTAGAATATTATGATATTTTTAGATTGCATGCTTTTTCGAAATTTCATGAGATAAATTGTATTTAATTGAACAAAATTTCTATAATTTTTATACCTATTTTCTTTTTTAAATTTTGTGCCAAATATTCAATTTCAGAACTTAATATCTTTATGACATTTAGTTTTTGCCTTGTAAGGTACACAGAACTTTATGCACTTTAACTAAGCGCTTTTAACCTTCAGGATACTTAAACCCTCTTTCTATCAAATCGTGAAACGACTGTCACTATGTTTGTGCAGAGTTTTAAAATTATTTACTTTATATTTTTTTTTGATATTTTATCCCTTTAACTTTAAGGGCAACTAAAAATCTAAAAAGTTTAGCATAGTTTATAAGTAAATGAAATAAAATAGCACACATAAAAATTATTGACAGAATTCAATTTTATTGCCAAATTATAGTGACAGCCTTCCCTAAAAATAAGAAAATCCGTGATAGGATAAATGATATCTTGTAGAAGTTTGACGTTAAAATTGTTTAGCATCACAAAGTCTTACAGAGCGATTAAGAGTGAAGAAAAGTATAGAACGAAAGTTTAAGTGAAATGCATTTGCAAATATCAAAAGTTACAAAGTTAAATATAACTGCCGACAACAAAATTATTATTTTTTATAATACACCAGCAAGTGCTTACCTTTTGAAAGAAATTATATTTATGCAGAGTCATCAAAAGTTGGAAACTGCAAATATAAAGAGGCATGGAAAAAAAATAACAAGAAAAAATGCTGACTAATCAAATGGATGAGTGAACTGACATTATAAAATTAATGATGTAAAACTTGTACAGACTTGTAAGACTTACAAACAGACTACAGCGTTTGCTGCTGCCAACTTATTTAAGAAGCACTTTTTATTAAAAATAAATCTTAACGTTTAATTCTTTCAACATGTTTTGACTGTTAAGTATTTGTAAAGTCACTGCGTATAAAACGGAAAATAATAAAGAAAAACTGAAAAATGGCGCTGTTTTTAACGCTTATGGAATGACTAGTGCTAAAAACAAACTCTTAGTATTGTGGTAAGAGTTGTTAGCAAATAAAACCACACGCATTTGCTTGAAACAGTTGTATTATAGTCAGTCGGACAATTGTATCAACAACAAAAAATATGTTTTAAAGTTAAATTTTTATAGAATAATTAAATAACGTATGTTATAATAACGTTTAAATTTAAGTAACATGTAAATATTATACAAGTTGCACATGTACAATGTACAACTTATATGCAGGTGATGTACAGCTAACACTAAGTAGCTCTGTCCGGGATATTGACTCCAACATATCCTCCTTAAATGATGATCTTAATAGAACTTACCTTTGGGCAAATGCAAATGGGCTCTTCTTAAATCCATCTAAGTTTAAATGTATCGTTATATGTAAAAAAAATTTTGCAGCCTGTACTGTCACATGATATTGTATTGAACAACGTGTGATTAGATTTACATCTGCGCCTGGCCATGATCGTGGATCGAACCACTGCATAATTTGGAACGTCATGCTCGTCCTAGGAAGCCGAAGCTATAATTATATGCAACAGATCTTTCTACTTGCAACTTCGATGCTCCCGAGCAGGGCTGCAAATCATCACTCCTTGCTTAAGAGTTGGAGACTTTCCAACTCCTGTCCAGAACACATGTCTAGCATGCTCACTGGATCTGGGAACATTTCACCAGGTAGGTGTTATTAAAGGTGAAATGAACCCGGCCACCATAGAACCATAGACTGATATGGGGCCGAGAACCACAACCACCACGATACTCCCATATAGGGGCCAACCTCAATAATCAGTCAGAGAACAGTTAAATGCCTAAAGAGACAAATAACGGAACTCTGCTTACTGATTCCCGTGGAAATAAAGTGGAGTTTCCAGTTGTACCCCTGCTGACTTCAGGGGACTGGGCTTCCTTTTTCCCCCAGTTGCACTGTGGCTAGATAGTCGAAGTTCTATAAAGACCATATATATGTACCCCCGCGTGGTTGTACAATGTACAAAATGATCCAAGTTTATGGACTGCGGATAATAATTTTAAAGCGGCTCTTCAAATTGTTAATGATATTAACGTGGTAAACGATACAGCTGAATGAACGGTGAAATTGAAGCAAGACTACAACCCAATGCTCACAAAAGACGAGAAACAAAAACAATATATATTGCAAGTAGTCAAAAACTATCAAAAACAATTTCCTATGAACACGAAGGAGATTTTACTACAAAACTTTTTATAATTACAACATTTAATAAAAGAAATAATTACCAGGCAAGAGTGCGAAGATATGTGAAAATTTCGCTGTTATTTTTTAATTTGGTTATTTCTGGATTAAATATTAATGTTAAAGAAAACTAATACAGAGCAACATTGTTCGTCAGATATGGCCCTAGAATATTTATGAATAAAGTTTTTCTCTAAAATAAATATTACTGAAGTTATGAACAATTTAAGCGAGCCATAGTGAGAAAAATAACATTTTTAACAAACTTTGTGGGCTCAAGGCACGCCTAATAGTTATGAACATTTTTTATATATAATTTTTTTCTAATTTGGAACCAATTTAAGGGGTTTGCCAAGTGAAAATACAAAAAAAAAATAACGGTCACACTAATGTACATGTTAGGTAGTAGAAAAAGTTTTATCAGGGTTAAAGAAACCAAGGGTCAAATTCTAAGTTTGTGTTTTTAAGATGCTGTGCTTTGTTTTGCTTTAATACAAATGAAGAGAGCATCCTCATGAAGAGAGATGTGAACATTAATGAGCAGTTATGCATATTGTTAAATTTTAAATAGAAGTGTTGTAACGGTGAGAGACGTACCCTCGTTTTCACCTAGACGATATTACTAGTTTATTACTGCTTTATTATTACTATATTATTAATTTTTCTAATTTTAAAATGAATTACTATTATTAATATACTTATTGTTATTATTTCTCTTATTATTATTATTATTATTGCACGATATTACTATTCAAATTGAATTCATTTTTTATTTTAAGACAAATTACTAGTATTATCTTATTTATGAATTATGTTATAATTATTATATTTATTTATGAAGTACAAAATAAGATTAAAATTAACGGTCGGGAATGTCGTAGCGCCACCTGTGAGTCAGGAACAAACAGATCATCAACGCAGTCAGCTGTTACGCAGACCAAACCTCACAGCTGATAGTTGTCATTCAACTTAAATAAATAATGTGTGGGTGTGTGAATGTGTGTGTACCCACGCACAAGTATGTAAGGCAGAACATTTTATGAAATGTGATCAATTGGCAAGTAGATCGGCTGCAGATAAGAAGTCTTTTGGAGGAGTTTTATATTTCGCAATAATCTCTTACCGACAGTACAGCCCCAATTGGTGGAAGTACCAATACCACAGAAGTTTTTCTTCTGTCAGTGTTGGCGCGACCATGCGACTGATGCTGTTGCGGGATTTTAAATTCCCTGAGAATCATTCAACACGGCCAAGAACTCCCAGCGATCGCTGCTTATTGTTGTGCTCCCGCCTGTGCTGCAGCCGTCTTTACCGCTGCCGCCTGTGTAGCAGCCGCTTTTACCGCTGCTGCTATTCCTATCGCTGCCCATCGCCCCAGCGCGTTGATTCCCGTTCTTCAGCTACGATTCCCGACCGTTCACTATCTACCTTGTAAGAGTTAACTACCTTGTAAGAGTTAACTAAATAAGCGTGGTGATAATTTTTATTACGTGTATAAAGCATTGAGTGTCATTCCTTTCACGGACCAAGAAGGTAGGTAATAACCAAATTACCAACGACCCTGGCCACATTAGGGTACGCCTTGTTTTTCAACTTGCGAAATTGTACCGTAACTACCCTAAAATGTTTCTCCCATAAAAAACATTTTTTTGCAAAAAATTAAGCTAATCAGACATCAGGAAAGCGTATCTCATCTGCCCTTAAGTTTCAATAAAATGAGAAATTATATTCAATTTTCACATTTCCGGTTATTTCGAGTTGAAGTTATGTAGTACGCTTTATATTTCCAAAATAAAACATAATATTTTTCTTAATAACATAAAAAGGGGAACCTCCTAATTACAGCTCTTTATACTTCAGAAATAATAAATACATTGTGTAAAATAAAGTTTAAAGTGAATATTACTTTCGGAGTTATTATTAAAGTTAACAATTTTAAATTATCTCCGTTGTTTGTGGATAACTAGCAAAAGAGATTTAAGTTAAGGTAAAACGAACATATCTAGGTGGGACAAGAAAATTTATATCTTCTTGACTATGACGCGAGTCAAATTATCGTTGCCAAACCAAGCTCCAATGCGCAAGTTTTTATTATTCTAGTATTATTCTATAAAATACGCAAAGTAAAATTAGAGTTGCGAGCAAGTTCACCTTTTGTGGTAGGAGAAATAGAAATATTGTGGATAAATTGAGAATTTCTACAAAACCATTCGACAAATGCATGTCAAAAGTGGGCGTTAATGATATTTTTGCAGAATTATTTAGAAAATAATTGCAGTGAGAAAAGTTTTTAGGGATTTTGGTTTAAAACCCATTGGTTAACTATGCCCCACTTAAAAATAGGGAAACTTATTTGGAAGATTTTTCACATAAATACCATTTGCATTGAATTTGTTAATATTGGGCATACACTAATAAATTAAGAATGAATGAGCCACGCCTTCCCGTTATGCGATTCGAACGAATTTCTTCGAAGTTGATTCTTGCGATATAAAGAACATTTTGAGAGGGAGTTACAAGCGATAACTAGCAGAAACATATAGCTTATAAGCATAACTAAGATTGCATATAGTTCTGTGAAATTGCACAAAATAAAAAAAATCCTTTTTAATCATATTCGTTGCTTTAGAGACGAAATTGCAACAAAAAAGTATGATTTGTTCTTCTTTTGTCTTTAACGCAGCTTACTAGTCAAGTTTGTATTAAAATTATGGTTGGCTTTCAAATTTCTTAAATAACTGTGGTAAAAAGAACCTCTTTATATGATAACGTCCAAATAATACATACTGAATAAACACTTTTTGAATTTGTGAAGACAAATTATGGCAAATTAGCTAAAAGTGAAATTGTATTCAAAATGTTAAATTTTAGTCTTCAAAAACTATTTTAAATATTTTACTCAATAAACGACACTATTGATACAAATATTTAAATTTAAAATTATTTTTGTCCCCACAAAATTACCGTACAAGTCTTGTATATTTATTAAGTTCTCCTGCCACCCACTAATAAAAATTAAAAAAGTCACTTCAACAAAAATTTTCTTAAAGTCTATTCCCACTTGTTTCTTGTACAATTGCAAATTTCTGTTAGTTGGCGTACAAAACTGCAAACATTAAAAATTCTGTATATCATTTACTCCATTCTCCTTTGAGAATTTATTAATACGATAACATATTTATTATATTAATGTCTTATTTATATATTAACACAAACAAGTTTAAGCCTTTTCATTAATTTAAATCAATCACAAGAAATCTAGAGAAAGATAAGTGAATTTGTAAAAACCCAGTAGTAGTGGCATGAGTTTATTTAAAAACATAAAATAATATTTGTTGGCTTATAAGAATTATAAATTACTATAAATTCTGTAGATTGTGCTGGTGTTTCATTACAATGGAAGAATAAAATCAATGCATAGATTTAATTTTGAATCACTTTAGTAAGTCAACACCAATGAATTGGTTTTAGACAATTAATAATATTCTACCCAAATAAATGGATAGATAACAAACAATATCCCTTTCTCTTAGAAATTGCTTCCACTATCGAGTCATATTTTTACGTACCATAGACGCGGGACTATAAGTATGTAAAAATTAGCTATGTTATATTTACGGATGCAGGATAATAAACTTGGTGTATATTTACTGAACTCATAAAATCAAAAACCTTTTAATATTGAATAAGGAACCATTACAGAATTACAAATATTAAATACAAATCTTTCAAAATGAAAATACAGCGTCGAAAAAATAGTGTGCTATAAAAAATTCTATGCATAACTAAAACTGAAAATCATAGCATTACCTATAAGCCAAGACTATATTGAAAATCTATAGTAATTTAACTTATTAGATTTAAAAGCTCTACGACTATTAGATCTACTAATATAAATAGGTGAAGCAGGATTATAAATTTTTAACTAATGATGATAATGATATAATTAATAATGACCTAATTTGTATCTGCATTTAACTGATTTGCCACGATTTTAGTGAACAAATTTTGTAAAACCATAACAATAATGACAACAGACAGTTATTTGGGTACGGTTTTCCGTCGACCCTTGTCAAATTTGGTTTGTGAACCGGTTTCGGCCATTTGCCATCTTCAGTGTTCTCTTCGTACGCACATATCACAACAGACAGTGTTTTTTTTATATATAATAAAAAAAATAAAAAATTAAAAAAATAATGTTTACCAAGCTCTTGGTTTAAAGAGAACTACCATATGGTAAATAAAACTACACATGAAATTCGCACCCTAAAAGAATGTTAAAGTGAATAATTCATCTATTGGATTGACCTATTTTTTTTTTTAGTTGTATTAAATTTTATTATTTTATGCAATTTTGTGAAAATTAATCTTATTTATTTATGTAAAAAAAAAAAAACAGGAATTATTTCTCACTATGTATTTCTGTCACAATTTTAGACGTTTTATGATTTTAAGCTTCGGTAATAATGCAAATATTTTCGGCCGCAAGTGAAATCGAAACTTAATAATTGCTTTTTTATGTTTCTAATAAAAATATAGTTGATATCAATATTGTTACCTTTGCTCTCCTAGACAAAGAGGTTTTTTATTTATTGCGTACATGAATTTTTATTTTACTCAACTCTAGCACTACAAGTTTTCTTTTGCTTTATTTTTTACTTTGCGCCTCTTTCTATATTTTATATATCCCAAGGTCTTTTACTGCATTAACATGTGCTATTCTAATGGAATCATCCACGCAACACTATTGTATTACTCTGGCAAGTCATGAACTACTCGATGTCTTGTTTTCATGAAGCAAGTTCCACAACTATCCAGATTACCTTCGCTGTGGTGCTCGCAAACAACCCTTCTTGTTTACGAATTCAGACCTTTTGCACAACTAAGTCACGGCTATCATACACTGATATTATGTTGTTACTTCTTTTCCTACACAGGTCGCTTGGTTACCATCTTCCGATCTTATATTAATAATAAATTCTTTATTTCATTTCTTTATCCATAGACTGCAGGAGCTTTGTGCACGGCTTTTACAATTCAATCGCCTTCTTAAGGATTTCATACAATTATTATTTATTTTTACACGGATGTCGATAGTGGTGGTTGGTTTAAATTTGGAAACTTCAAAATCAATAATTTGATACATTGGATATTTTTCTTTTTTATACAATTAGTTATTCGATATCAGGATTTTATCTTGATTTTACCATTCCTTAACAAATATGTACATTATTTTCGTAGTTTATATTGTACTAGCGTGCCCGTGACTGCTTTGCAAGTCATTTCTTCGACATTTTTTGATCGATTTTGGTTCGCGGTATTGAAAAACAAAGCACGTGAACGTGATACATATAACTGAAAGTGCAAAAAACAGGGATCATTGAAAAGCAACAGGTATGGGGAACTGAAGCCATTTAAAATCAAACGGCAAATCTGGAGGAATCATAGGAATGCGTGGTTTCAACACATCGCCCTTATATTTTTCTTTTAAAATTTTTGCTTCAATCACATTTTTTATGACTTTTTTGACTACTAACATATGTCATTGCATCTGCCAAGTGTGCATACAACGCCATCTACTGGCAATATAGCATTTACAATCATGTTTTTTTATGGGTTCTTGAGTTAAGATAGCGTTGTAAAAAAAATGTATGTGAAAATGAATTTTCTTCATAATTTTTTTTTGGGAAATTTTCCAAAATTTTCTTCAAAATATTGTATTAAATCAAATTTAATTTAAATAAATAAGGAAAGCTGATAAAAGCTGAAGAAAATTCCAATATTTATGTTACTAAAACTCCAGTCACATATGTCATTGCATCTGCCAAGTGTGCATACAACGCCATCTACTGGCAATATAGCATTTACAATCATGTTTTTTTATGGGTTCTTGAGTTAAGATAGCGTTGTAAAAAAAATTTATGTGAAAATGAATTTTCTTCATAATTTTTTTTTTTTTTGGAAATTTTCCAAAATTTTCTTGTGTATTCTTCTTATTTGGCCGGAGACCTGTCCGAATTGGTGCTAATCACCGAAATCGGTCCAGGCATTCTCGAGTTATAAGCGTAGTAACTAACATCACTTTCTTTTATATATATAGATTATATCACAGCCTACATAAAATATAAGTGGTTTAATTGCTTCTGTCAATTTATTCTAATATATTTTTATATTTTTAAAATTTAATGAATTTTGACATTAGTGTCGTTGTTGTCCGTTCATGGTCTTTATTTGCGGACCCAGTTAAAATTTACTAGTTATTTTTTTCATTGTCATTTCTTTATCGAAAAAATAATAGAAAATTAATTTTTCACAGCCAAGATTTAATAGCTTTCCTAATCATTCTTTTTGGCATAACTGAGATACAATTCTTTTCTTAACTTGGCTTTCAAAGAATTTGATGTTTTCGAATGACTTTTATTTCATTTTAGTTTAAACCATTTCAGATATCCCTGAAGCTCTTATGGTGTCGATTATATACTCACGTTATATATGTTCGGGAATACTAATCACTCTGTAGACCTACTTGCCCAAAACTTAGTTTTTAAATGTTTTTTGTATTCAAACGGGAGACTTTTAATAATCTGAAAAATATTTTCTGATCTGTAGGATAAGTTCTGAAATAATTGGCTATTTCATTAGCATGTGTGCAACGTGTGCCATGGTAGCTAGTGGCTTGCATCTGAATTTCGGAAGATAGTATTACGAGATCTTTAAGCTGATTCAAAAACAGACCCACGCTATGGCATAGAGCGATTTATCAACGGTTCCTAAAAAATTATGCACCAGCTTCATTTTTCCATGTTTATATATAAAATAATAGATAAATTCAGTAGACGTACCCACAAGTTATTTAAAAAAAAATGTTCTGTATTGTTTGTACTTCAAAAGTTGTTCTACTCTAAACAGCATCATATACTTACTTTGAAGTTATTCTTGTCTAAATAATTAACCCTTTGCGCTCCGTGCATTTTTTTGCGCCTGTTGGTAGTCAACTCCAAGGACTTTTAGGAAATATTTTGTAATCATAATACTTTAAAAAAAAATGCTGCAGTTTTTGGAAAAATAATTTTTTATTAACAACAATTAACTCAAAAACTTAGATAGATATTTAAATATTGATTAATAATATAACAATTTATTCGTATATAAGCGTAAATTAATTTAGCAAAATAATAATTGATTTCTTATAAACTTTTCTAGTGTGAAACCGGGGGAGAAAACATGTCTAATGTTAAAAAAGTAACGGTATCAGCTATAAATTCATGTTTTAAGTAGAAATAATTAAAAAATAAAATGTTGCCAGTAGAACTGATAGTTGGAGTAGATCGTCTTTACTTGTTATGCCAGCCAAAGTGGCAGTTGGAGTTCAAAGGGTTAATATATTCGACTCACTTTGTTAAAAAAACTCTAACATCGATCCATTTGCAATTTCATGCACACTAGGTTAAGTTTTAATATCGCGACTAAAGCTTGATTTTTATAGAGGCATAGAACTGGAACAAAGCAAAGATGAATTCTTTACTTGATATGAAACTTACTTTATTCGAAAGATAATCTTCTAGCATTGTAATTTACATATAAATTGTTGCAAATGACCGCCATAGCTGGCGAACCTGGTCTTGCCATGATACGTTAGAACAAGCGTCCAGCCACGACTTAAGACACATACATACTAGGTGCATGTATGCAATTTTCAAGTGCAAGGTTGTAGAACCATGCCCCCACTCTTTGCTGAAGAATTGAAGTCTGTCAACTCCTACTCCTGTTGTATGGGCAAGCTAAGACAATGGGTGTTAACTTTTTATGTTAACATCTCTTCGGAACTTAAAGCTCTTTAAAGCTCGCTTAAACCACAGCCACTAAGTTGTTTTCCATGAGGGCCTCGCTAATAACCATAAAAGGGCCGTAACCCTGCAGACAACTGGTTCCCGCAGAACCAGTATATGTAATAAGTCACTGGTCGGACTTCGAGAGTCCTATGCCACTTCCTCTTTGGGGCTTCTTCTAGCCCAGACGACTGGTGCAGACTTTTACACCACCGCACACCCATAGGGAGCTGGCTCGGAAGTATTCTAGCCCTGTTTTCGATAACTTTTTTCAACATTTGTGGCCGTATATCGACAACAATAGTAGAGGTCAATTCACGGGCTAGACATGTGTGATATACACATCATGGTTATTCAATTGGTGAACGAATAATTCAGTAATTCTGGCTCTATAGTAGTCGTCACTGATTGCATCTTTTAAACGACCATCGTATTTAATTAATTATTCCACCATTCCATAGAGCAAACCAAACAGTTTCTGGATTAAACGGTGCGTATCATTCATTTCAAGACTCCAAATACACTCATCACTCCAAACACGGCACTTTTCTTTGTTATCATATTCACTTAAATAAAAGGTAGCTTTATCGCTAAATAACATTCGATTATGAAAATCGGAATCAACGACAATCTTGTTTTGGATCCAATTTGCACAATTTGAAAAAGTTTTTCAGGCGTCAGGCTATTCATTTTAAAATGCTAAGGCAAAATAAGAGTTAATCACATCAAAGCTGCAAAATGGCCACCAGCTTAGGAGGTGTGGGGTCTATACCTCTATAAAAGAACTAACACGCTATTTTAAAGCTTTCGCTTCGATAGAGTGCTCAAAGTTAATCTACGCCAGTGGAGCTTAAAACAAAACCCGACCACAAAACCATATGTCTGTATATATATATATATATATATATATATATATATATATATATATATATATATATATATATATATACATATATATATTTTTTTATCTAAAACTTTTGGTTTTGAACAATAAATTTTAGGTTTGGAAGTACCAATTTAATACAAAACTTAACCAAAATTACAAACTCAGAATAATATTGCAACCAAAAATGCATGCAGACGTAGTAGATTCTTTAGATGTGTTTAATTTTTCTTTGGCAACTAACAACTACGGAAGTATTTTCTTGTGTGGGTAGATGTATGGATATAAATATTTTATTCATATGTAAGTGGAAGTAAGTAGCATCATGAAGATGATTCAAAAATTAACGCACAAAGACACTGCCATCTCAACTGAAAAGAGCTAGGCTGCCTTAAATATAAATATGCATTGAATAAGGATAAGTGATATTAAATAAATGTATTATTGGATCTATATTATATATTTAACGTTGGATTTTTTTATTTAAATATTTTTAAAAATAGGAGCTATTAAATATTACTAAAAGCTATTTTCACCCTGAAAAACTTCACAGAAAATCATCAAATTTTGTTCAGTGTATCTTAATAGAATATAAATAACGTATGCTTTTGTTGCCACTTTAATGACGACTAAACAAAACAGCATTGAATGGACGGATGGATCAATCAATGGTTTAATCATACGATCACTTCAGACCACTAACAATCAAGAGAGAGAGAGAGAGAAATACTTTATAGGAATTAATTTAAATTTCCTTTTAATAATTATTAAAAATGGTACATTATAATATCAAGGTAGCGCTACTACTGACCAACCATACTTTCCGCGTGGAAGGCGGCCGTGATGCTTTCAGTCTTGAAACCACAACATTGATGGGTTTTGAATATATTGATCCTTCATTACTAAAAATAATTTGTTAAAAACACCAGCTTTGATGTCTCGTAAAACTCTCGCTCTCTATATAGAAATAGTAAATGATTAAAATGTTTATTGCATTACGAAGAGAAGAGTTCGGCATGAATGAAATGATATATGGCATATTTCCACCGTGACCACGCTGACAGATGTCAATACTTTAATTAGAGTTTTTAATCACTTTTCGTCAAAATGGCGGTCCCATTTCGTCAATCACATCACGGATTTTGAGTCTTAAGGCTGAAATCAATGCGATTGGCTCGGTATAGACTCTGTCCTTAACATAGCCGCACAGAAAATAATCCAGTGGTGTTAAATCACATGATCTAGGTGGCCACTTAGCGGCTGATTGCCATGCAATTATGCGATAGGGAAATTTGGAGAGCAATAAGTGATTGTTTCATCGGTTGTTTGACTTGTGGCACCGTCCTGCTGAAACCACAGTGATATCTACGTCGTCAATAATAGGGCAAAATTGAGTTTTTAGCATCTCGCCATAGTGTGATCCATTGACCGTTACCGCATTCTCAGCCTGATCTTCGAAAAGAACAGCCAAATCACGCCTTCAGACCACATAACGCACCATACAGTAACACGCTGAGCATGCAAACATTTCGCATTGATCGCAATTTTGCTTGTTGTCGTGCCTTGAAAAGTAAAAAAGATTTTTTCAGAATGATTTGAGCGAATACGAATATGGCAATGTGAATAGTCAGTTGGCTTCATTTCCTGTACGAGTTGAACTTTGTAAGGCTTCAAAGTCATATCCTTACTTATATTTTGGATAACCCCAATTGTTGAAAACGTCTAGGAATTGACAAATTTTGATTTACTTCAACACTATAGCTCACAGCTCAGCTTTTTTTTATAGTAGATTTTAATTATTTATAATGATACAGTGGCCAATGCATCTACTTCGAAATATCTAAATGTAAAAACTATTACGTTGTTGGTGTTGCCACAATTGATAAACCCGATATATATAGCTAATGACCTTTCCCGCCTTTTATGAAACTGCCTGAAACAAAAAAACTGTGCTGAATAAAACGTCTTTTCGTATTTAAATATGAAATTTCCGTTGATATTAACTTTATCTAGTTCTAATTGTATAAAAGTTCCTAAAATTAAAAAATTAAGATATGTAGTGACTTGCATGTAAAGTGTACAGGTTAATACGTATAGAAATAAATATACGAAAATATCTCTTGCAATTTGTTGTTTGTATTATTTTGTTCTTTTTCATACTCTTTTTACCCATCTGCTATAAGTATAATTTTATATATTGCTGGTATAAGCATTGATGCTTTCACATATTGTTTTGTTTTTGTTCAACAAAAAAATTATGAATTCGATTTTCACGCCATTATTATTTATTTTACGCCATATATCTTGCCTGAATTTTGGTACCTCCTTTAGATGCCATATTGTAAAAGTTATTTTGAGTATAACTAACCCAAAAATGCTTTAAAAGAGATGGTTTTTACGTAATGGGGATACCCTCTATTTGAAAGCACACATACAATTTTAGCTTTATTATTTCAAGCAATTTAATATATTGAACTAATGCTCTTAAAATTAGAAAATAAAACTATTATTTCTAAGTTATAATGGTATCAGTCAGTTTTACTATACACATGCATGGTTTTTGTAAAATTTCTTCTTATACAACGCTGCACAAAAAGTACAAAGTAAAATTTATGGGTAAAGTTCTTATTTTACATAAGCCGAGGAGCACCTGTGATTATGGTAGTTTTTTTATTATGAGTACGTTATGTTCGTAAAATATCATGATAACGTTCCACTTTAAAATACTTTTTAACTTGATAAAATTAGTTAAAAACTTTTACAAAGTTTTGAGAAGTTGGACTAAGTAACAGTTTTATTTTAAGTATTATAAAAAAATCCCCTTTTTAATCTGAAGTTGTAAGTAATTAATAAAAAAAATCAAATAGTTTTTATTTCAAAATCTTGACAGGCTGAGTTTTGATAAGGTCTTGGTAAGCAAAGTTTATAATAAAACTGTCAAATGACAGGAAAAGTATTAGATAAGAACGGCGCTGACTATCCGATGGGTAGGCCTATTGTGGTAACACCAACAACATGATAGTTTTGACATTTTGTTTTTCGGTTACAATGAATTCAATTTCCCACGAAAATCGCTTCAAAATAATTCAAATCCTCTATGAAATTGGTTGTTCTGTTAAAGGTTCATTTCGAAAAGTTCGTTATATTTTCCGCCGACATAATCGTTCTTCTGAGACCGTTATTAAGAATATGGTCTTTAAATTTGGTTTGGCAGGCTCGATACAAAATGTACGAATACTAACGCGTGTTCGACCAGATCGCTCAGCTGAAAACATTGCATCGTGGGCCACAGTGTTGAAGAAGATCCAAATTTTTTTAATTTCTCGACATTTTCAATATTTGTGGTTATCCAAAACCATTACATGGCGAATTTTGCGTAAGAATTTATTTGGAAGCATAGGTACGCACAGTTCATTTAGGAACAACCAGAATCAGCAACTGTCAGCGTGGTCTTGGTGGACATTTGTCAGATATCATTTTTCATTTATAATTGCCGAACTTTTCTCTTCGTAATACAATAAAAATTAAAATCATATTAATCTAAATTTGTTGTTTTATTTTCTTTTAACAAACAAACTTCTTGTTGAAAAACCCCTTATATATATATATATATATATATATATATATATAAATTTACATATATAAATTTATTCCAAAAGGTGGAATTCACTATTAGCTCTAAATCACATTATCAGAACCAGAATACGAAAATATTCTTAATCAGCCAACACTAAGTCCAGATAACCCAAAGCTATATAGAAGCTAAGATTGCTAACGACAAAAATAGTATTCGTAAATTGCTGAATTATATTCTATTAGCTTATTTTTTCAGTTGTCTTTCACCTTTCTGCCCTCCTTGGCTCAATTTAATCCAACTTTGGTTTTCCGATTTTCTTTTATGCTCTTAAAAGAAAATAATAAAATGTAGTTTTTTCCTTCCGCCTTCATATTTTAAAGCAGGATTTACAAACATTTAATATCCTTTGGGTTAATATGTCCCAGTAACCGACATTGCAAATTTAATTCTTCTCTACCATTTATTTCCTATTGAACATAATTAAACTGATTTCATATTCATTTAGAATCATCGATCAATAATTTTTTCAATAAAATAATCAATAAAATCGCTTTCATTGAATAGGTTTTTGTTCAAAATTTTATTATTCTCTCTTGAAATTTGTCTTATAATGCTATGGTACTGTATAATTCTTCCATAATGAAATTGCTTTAGATTCTTACTGATCTTCAGTTGTAACAAATTATAAATAACGAAAATGATGGAATTTTTTCACTCGGCAGCGATTCAGGAGTTGAATCATATTTATAATCAAAGCGCCTTGGAAACATCGAGGTGGAAGATGCAGTACGAATCTACGAGCAAAAGTGTAGTTTAGAAAGGTCATCCACCACTTCCAGTAGGCAGGCTGCCAAAAATCAAATCTTATTGAATAAGCCTGGGCCCACCAAAAGAGCAACATATATTGTTAGAGATATAAAGTATTTGTTTGATTTGTTTATATCACCAAATATAAAAAATATTATTCTTCAGATGACAAATTATAAAGCTTTCGAATTATTTGAAAATGATTGACAAAACATTGATATGATAGAGTTTGGTGCATACCTTGGACTAAAAGTAATGGTAGGAATTTATAAATTTCGTAGAAAAAATCTGACTAGCTCGTGGAATAAAAGAAACGGAAGATCTATTTTTCGAGCAACAATGAGTCTCAAGCGATTTGCAAGCATGTTAAAGTGCCTCCGATTTGACATCTCTTAAAATAGAGAACAAAGAAGATATAGCACCAATAAGGATAGTTTGGGGCAAGTGGAGTAATTAGCTCAAAAACTTTTTCCATCCGCATGAAAATGTTACCGCAAATGCAATTTGCGGCAATGTATACCAACAAAGCCTGCCAAATGTGGCATAAAAATTTGGAAACTTTGCGATTCCACAACTAAATATCTCTGGAGTATGAAGGTGTACACAGACAGGGCAAGAAATACATAGTCCGAAAATATCAAGGTAAGAATTTTCTATTTCGTATTGCATTTGCTATATTTCCATACTTTTAATTTAGGTGAGCTAGTGGTGTTAACATTATCAGAATCACTGATCCCCAACGGAATGCACAATAACATATGATAATTTTTTTACAACATACAATTAATTACTTTGTCAGAATATTACATTAGTTAGTATTGTCCGTAAAAATGAAACTTGATTGCCGTCAAAAGTTCTAGATATGAAAAAAAGTCCGTATCTTTTTTAATGATGTAACAATAGTATCCTATGTTCCAAAGAAAACACTACACATACACCAAAGGAAAGCTGGAGTTGATGACCAACTACTTGCCAATTACATTAGTTACCCCAGGCCACATAGCAAACCACACAGTGATACGTTGAGCATGCAAATGCTTCTCAATAATCGCTCTGGTATTTTTTAGAAGTCCAAATGCTTGTTAACATACCCTGACAACTGAAAATGGGCTTCGTCTGAAAAAAAAATATTTTTCCAGAAAAACCAGCCGGTTGTCCTTGAATGAATTGAGCGAATCTACGGCGATGTGAATGGTCGGTTGACTTCAATTGCAGCATCAGTTAAACCTTGTAAGACTTCAAAGTCAAGTCCTTACGCAAAATTCACCATTTAGTGGTTTTGGATAACCGCAATTTTTTTTTTCTTTTTCGGACCAACACTGAGGGGATGACCCATACATATGCAATGCATTGTGCCAGAACTAGGAAACTAGGTTACGGGAAGGAGGAAAGAGGGAGTAGTGTGTGTGGAGATTTGATTTGAACTTTCCCAGATTTAAAGTGACAGGAAAGATCTCCGGAGGGATTTTATTCCACACACGGGCTGTTCTGCTGAAAAACGAATTTTCCCTGTAAAGCGTAGTGCGTTTCACTGGCCAATCAACCACAAATGGGTATACTCTCATCGCGAATCGAGTTAAACGTGAAAACATGCAAGTATCAGGGATAAGTTCCCTTATTTCATTAGAGCACTTACCATTGTAGTACCGATAGAACAGTGAAATGCTCCCGACATTGCGTCGATGTTCTATAGAATCAATACGGTTGGATGCCCTACTGTCTCCAATGAGCCTCTTGGCCCTCTCCTGTACGCGGTCGAGTAACCCCAAAATAGACGTTAGAGCGCCGGCCCATATATGAGAGTTATATTCCATTTTTGGATGGATATAGGTGGTATAGATAGTACGGAGATCGGATGGAGTGAAGTATCTTCTGCACCGCTTTAGAAAACCGAGGCACTTGAAAGCTTCATTAGAAACCTGAAAAATGTTTTCAGTCCATCGAACATCACACTGAATTTTCATGCCAAAAACATCAAGAGCTTCCGATTCCGTAATACCTATATCACCCATAGTAACAGATGCAGCACAACAACCAAACGCATATATATGCGTAAGCATGCAACATTGCTTCTTACGAGCATTGAATTCTACTCTATTCACACGACCCCATTCCAAGATTGTCGCGAGATCGTGATTAAGCGTATCATTCATGTTTTGCCTTTTGGAACTAACCTCCAAGTGGCCTGGTGTATTACCAAATGAATACGGTTGACAAATGGCGCTGTCATCTGCAAAAGAATATAAAGAGTTGAAAGTTCGACAAAGAAGTTCATTTAAAAAAATAAGGAATATGGTAGAAGAAAGAACGGAGCCTTGCGGTACCCCTGAATACATCATGATCTCGTCTGAGGAAATCCCATCTATAACAACCGGTATAGTGTGATTTCTGAGAAAACTCGATATAAATCTGCAAAAATTTTCACCGACACCAAAAGCAGCAGGTTTTGACAGAAGTGTAACAAGCCACACTCTATCAAATGCTTTGAAAATATCTAGAGCCACCACCTTGCTTTCTCCAAAATTATGTACGGAGTTACACCATTGTTCCGACAAGAAGGCCAACAAGTCACCCGTAGAGCGCTGCTACGGAAACCATACTGTCGGTCACTAAACAAGCTGTTGGACTCCAGGTATCTCACTAGAGATTAATTGTTGAGATAGTCGAGGATTTGACAAATTTGGATCTGTTTCAATAATGCAGCTCACGTCTGCGATGTTTTCGCACATATTGCATCGTGCCTGTCAAATTAAATTTAACGACCAAATTTTTAATAGCGTTTCCAAAAGGACGATTATGTTTTTCGAAAATATCACAAATTTTGCGAAATGCAACCTCTACAGCGATTTTCGTGCGAAATTGATTTCATTGTAAAAATTGCCAATGCATGAACACGTCCAAAAACTAAATGGCAAAACTATCATGTTGTTGGTGCGGCTAAAACTGAAAAACAAACTTCTTGTTGAAAAATCCGGTATATTGTTGAAAGCGAAAATTGTAATATGAATAAAAAAAACGAATTTAAATCTCACACAAGATTAATTTAATAAATGTAATTCGGCTCAAAGTAATAAGTATCGATTTTCAATAAAATTTGTTTTCGATCAGTTTTAATAAAAATACCAATATTTATAATTTATCATCATTCGGTACCATATTCGATATAAAATGACCTCAGTATCCCCATCCGCCTGTCCAAATTATTTCTTAACATCATAACCCAAATCGGGAATTGCAAAACATTTTGGCTAAAATGTGCTAAAGTTACTAATAATTTTCAGCAGCACAAAAATATTCCACATATGTTGTCACATATTATTTAAAATAATTGCTTATCTTGTCCAATAAAAGAAAACTATATTTAAGTGAAAATTGAAATGTTTTAAAACTTTAGTTTATTTTTAGTTAAATGGATTCATGAGAATGTAATGTTGTTAAAAAACTATTAATCTACGAGAAAACTACTTCATTAGAGTAATTTAATTATCCCTTTCATAAATTTATATAAACTAAAAAAAAGTTCATCTGTACAAAAATAAAAGCTAAAAGAATGAAAAAACCGGTTAAATGTAAAGAAAAATGTGTGAAATAAACCACTAAAGTCCCACAAATTAATTATGAACTATAGCTGCGGTTAAAAAATAAAACAAAAGAAATGCACAGAATATACAGAAATATTCATTCCACCAAACAGTGTGAAAATTTAAATTACTATTCTGCTTATGTGTATTTAGCTTCGAGGTATGGCTGCAATAAATGCAGGTGTAACAAATTTGGACCATATAGTCGAGAATTGTCGTGTCGACACATCGGTTGTACAGCAAAATAATACAAATTATGTATGTGTTGTTAAATTGTAAAACTTTCATTTGGCATATTCAATAGTGTAAGTATATATGTATTAATATATTGGCTAGGCAAATTTGAGATGGGAAAGTAAATTGTCTGTCAAATGATTAACGTTTGGGCATCATTAGAGACACTCACAATAGTTTTCGAGCAACCATTACATAAAAAAAAAACAAAACAAATGGTGCGGTTTGTTATCGGGTGATATTTTCGGCTTGTATTTGTTCGTACGTCAGCAAGAATAAGCCGTCTTTGAGAAATCTCTACGCTACAGAACCATGACCAACAATTTTTGGGACCACAATTGGGTAATTTGACATCAATGCCAATTAGAAATTTTTCGGTCATGTAATTCCTGGATATGGCCTTGTTCATGTGATTTAATGCACCTGGATTACTTTCCCTAGTGCCATTGGAAAAACTATGTTTATACCAACAATTCACAAGCAACTGACGCTTTGAAAGATAAAATTCGACGCTGCATTGACGAGATAAGCGAAGCTTTGTTGAAAAATGTGCTTCAATATTTTGCGAAAATTTCTGACATCTGCCAGCATACTAGAAGTGAACCTTTACCGAAAATTACAGTCAATTAATAATTGTCATATTTCTACTTTACATTGGTATCGATGAAACTGAAGCTGTCAAAAAAATATGCGTTGTAAGCCAATTTACTTCATAGCCTCAATTTATTAGCCAATTTCATGTGAAAAGTATATAAAACTTTAAATTACTTAAAAATTTTTAAAAACTTTTTTGTAAAAATAGGGAACCAGCATTATTAAGTTTTTGCTGAAATTAAGTTCATTTTAATGCTAGATAATGTTCATTATCAATTTTGTCTAATGACCAAATATCTTTTTTTTTGTTTCAAATGCTATAAACAAAAGTACTGAATATTTTTCTCAAATTTCTTTTTTTATTTGAAAGTACAATCCTTCCGGTTAATAATGGAAAATAGTTTCATTCAAATGGCCGCCTCGGCTGGCCATGCAGTAGCCTACACAAACGGTCCAATTTTAAGCACATTATCAATTGTGTGCAGTTGTATTTCACCAATGGCTTCACGAATATTGCCTTTTAAAGAATTAATTGTCTTTGTATGGGCGTAACACTTATCTTTGACAGAACCCCACAAATAATAGTCCAACGGTGTCAAATGGCAGCCAAACGACATCAGCTCTGTGGCTGATAATGCGATCTTCAAAAATAGGGTGCAAAACATCGAGTGTAGCTCCGGCTGTGTGGCACGTAGCGCCGTCCTGTTGAAGACAAATGTTGTCAATATCCTCCTCTTTTTGTTTTTTTAAAGAGAGTAGCACACTTCAGGCAACAATGCCTATTTAGTCAAGTACCGTGACTTTAGGAAAGGGATAGAGTAGAGATGAAACAGGTGGTGAAACTAGAAGGATAATCGGAAATTAACTGCCGTATAAGACAGCACAGCGACAAGTGACTATGCCTTCACTGCTGAGCAGCTCAACCGACAGTCAGTTTTTATTTTTGTAGTGAAAAAACCCCCACACTGACAAGCCAGTACACTACCTACTAGCCTACAGGGGCACCTATCCGCTTCAATTTTTGTGAACAAAAATTCATTCAACATGGCCCGATAACGATCGCCACTGATTGTAACGGCCACTCCTCGCTCATTTTCAAAGAAAAAAGACCCAATTATGCCTCTGAACCAAAATCCGCACCAAACAGTGACTCGTTTTGGGTGCGTTGGCTTTTCAATGTATGCATGCGGGTTTTCTGTGCCCCAAATGCGACAATGTTGCTTGTTTATATACCCGCCAAGATCAAAAAGAGCTTCATCTGATAAGACGATTTTTTTCTGTAAGCCGATCGCAGGCCCACTTAGCGAAGTTAAACCGCATTGGATGGTCACTTGGCTTCAACTTCTGAGCCAAATGGACTTTGTATGCCACACCAAGGTCATACCAAGGTCTTTATACAAAATTCGTCTTAATGATGTCTCTGAAATGTTCAATTGTTGAGAACGACGGTGAATTTATATTGATGGCGCTTCACGCACACTTTCCTCTTTCACTTTTTTCACAAGATAACGAACATACGGAGCTGACTGTGCTTCTCTTCTTCCAAAATGATTTTCAAAGTAATCCCGCAATATTTCCAAGCGTTGTTTAAGCGTATACACAACCATATTCGTTCAGCGAAAGCATAAAACTAATTATCTGTCAAATCAAACATGAGCTAAGTATTACCATTCACAAAATAAGCACTTGTTGGAAAAAAAACGTTAGAATGCGGACCCTTTATTATAGGATATTATAATAAAGGTAATGCATACAAAGTTTGGTTAATATAAATATATGCCACACCAAGGTCATACCAAGGTCTGTATACAAAATTCGTCTTATTGATGTCTCTGAAATGTTCAATTGTTGAGAACGACGGTGAATTTATATTGATGGCGCTTCACGCACACTTTCCTCTTTCACTTTTTTCACAAGATAACGAACATACGGAGCTGACTGTGCTTCTCTTCTTCCAAAATGATTTTCAAAGTAATCCCGCAATATTTCCAAGCGTTGTTTAAGCTTATACACAACCATATTCGTTCAGCGGAAGCATAAAACTGAATATCTGTCAAATCAAACATGAGCTAAGTATTACCATTCACAAAATAAGCACTAGTTGGAAAAAAACGTTAGAATGCGGACCCTTTATTATAGGATATTGTAATAAAGGTGATGCATACAAAGTTTGGTTAATATAAATCCCATAGTTTCCCGTAGAGTTTTCAAAATGGTCTAAAAATGTTGGACCTTCGCTGTATATACTAATTTCGAATTTTTAAGCCTTAATATTTCCTTAGCTTTTATATAAAAGCTAGCGAATTATTTGGTCAAATCTTTTTCAATTAAACTAATAATAAATAATGAATAGTGCAGAAGAATACTTTCTCCTTTTTTCATAGTACTATATTCTTATAGTCTTTGGTAACATTGATATCAAAAAAAATATTTGTTACCTATTTTTTATTGAGCACCCAGATATATTTTTTAAATACAAATATTGATTTATTCGAAATTTTGCTTTAAGTATTAAGTTAGCGTTAGAACCATAATTTTTTAAAATCTGTCCAACTTTTTTCGAATATTACCTTAAATGTGTGATTGAGCTTATCACCTAGTTAGTACTTTTGTACCATGGGTATTTGAATTCTATAAAATTTTACATCAATGTATTTTCCCATATTTACGTTTTCTTTAAAAGATTTTTTACACTTAGTGTAAAAGCGAAACGTAACGTAAAATGAAGTCTATTCCGAAAGTGTCGTTTATATTCATAACTTTTTTTCTAGAGTGCCTGTCGTTCATAAGTCAATTTTTATGCATAACTCGGTTATTGGACGTTATATTCGTAACATCTCTTCAAAGAATCCTTATCACCGTAACTCTGCGATCAACTGGTTCCCTACTAGAATGTTTTGGGTTCCTGTCGGCTCAGGCAGCTATTGCCAATTTTGACCCTCTAAAGGGCATGTCAAGATTGGGACGTTATACGATCTACATCTGCACCTAGCCGTGTGGGCCAATATCAGATGGTAGATCATTACCAATGTGGATGAAATGCAGCATCATCCTCACCCTAGAAGGTCTTCGGATATGTATATCAACGGCATCCATACTCACTGGACCTAGACCATTCATTGTGCTCATTGGTAATGATCCGACCCACAAACTCAAACGAGGGCCTCGAAACACATAGGCACCACAATACTTCCAAAGGGACAACCTTAACAATCAGTCAGAGAACAGCTAAATGCCTAAAAAGACAAATAGCGGAACTCTGGGGCTTTACTGATTCCCGTGGAAATATAGTGGATTGTCCAGTTGGCTCCTGCTAGCCTGTTAGGGCACTGGGCTCCCTTAACCCCTGCAAGACACAAGTCTAGATGGTTTTGGCTTTCATTTTGCAATCGTAGCAAGCAGACATGTAGAATTTGTATTCTGTATGTACAAATATATCCGCTGTAAAAATAAGTGTAAGAAGTAGAGGGTGCCCTTGCAGCAACTTTTCATTTTCATATATATGGTCTTAATTTTTGAACTAAATTTTCTGTAAAGGCGGGAGCGATAATAAATAAAAAATAATATCTTAGCCTTTGGCGGAAATTAAAGTAGCACACTTTAGCTTTTATAGGTTTGTACCTGCCTAATAAACTACAAGATAACATACCTTTTATTATTATTGATTCGATTACTTTACTCTTTTATGTGTTTATTTTTATACCCCCAAAAAATCTGTCAGCACTATATTTAACCCTTTATATATGCAAATATAGTAACTCGTTGCTTGAACTCCTCTATTTCAAGGATATTGAAGAAAAACAAAAAATACATAAATTTAGCTATTTAAATAAAAATCAGTATGTGCTCAGTTGGTATTAAAACTACATTTCAAAGTAGATCATAGAGGTTGACAAAAATGAAGTTTATATCAAAAGTAAATTTTAATTAAAATTATGTCAATAGAACATAGAAGCAGCAACGTTTTTTAATGCATGGGGTACACTTTAGAAAGAGTGGTTATTATATTTTTTTTTAAATGGGAATCAAAAATATGAATATTTCATTAAAAAATCTCCAGTAGGGAGTGCAAGTTAAAATTTGAATTAATTAAATAAAAAAAGGAAGAAGTATTATTACAATTCTTTTTAAAATATTAAAGCAATTACGTTTATTACATTTTTGAAATGCAAAGGGAAAAGTTGCGTATTACTATTACTCCGGACTGCATAAATTGGATCCCAAATTTTTGAACTATATTCCAGAAGAGGTCACTAAACTCCTTCGCCCAGCGTTTTATAAAACTGCACATGCTTTGGCTAACGAAATATGCCGTATAAAATTTAATTTAGCTTTCAGAAAATAACAAGATCTGAAACTGTATTTAGATTATTGCACGTTTGTATAACAAACACACGCATTTGCCGTTTTTAAGGTTCAACTCCATAAAATTAACATAACACCAGAAACTAAATGCACCTATATCCTTTTGCAGTAGAATATGATCGGTGTGAAGCTTATATGTTGTAAACATCTTCACATCCGCTGCATGTAATAGATCGTTTGAGTATTTATTGGTATTTGGTAGATCATTAATAAACAAGGAAAATAATAAAGGACCCAAATGGCTACCCTGCGGCACACCAGATGACACAAATATTTTTTTGGAAGTTAGCATGTTAAAATGAACGTTTTGAGTTCTAGTTAATAGATATGAATTAATCCACAGATGTAATTTATTTTTGAATCCCATAAGCTAAGGTTTCCGTATCAGAAAATTGTGGTTGAGCTTGTCAAATGCCTTACTTAAGTCGTTGTAAATACCATCAGTTTGGTTTCCTACAAATCCACGATTAACTAGCGTTTTTAATTCTAAAAGACTAGTAATAGTAGAATAATCCCAATAACCATGCTGAACAGCAACTAATATAGACGATACTTGATTGGAAAGGTGATCAGTAACATTTTCTCAAAGAGTTTAGGTATAGCGCTAAGGTTAGCAATAACTCTGTAGTTGGCAACATTATTTCTACAACCAGATGTAAATAATAGAATAATAAAAAATTATTAATCTTAGTAACGGTCTTTTTTAAATAAATTTAACACTATATATTTTAAATATTTCGCTTTCCTGTGGAAAGCTTCTTCAGGAAATTATTTTTTTTCCACAGAAAAGCGAAATATTGAAAAAATATAGTGTTAAATTTATTTAAAAAAGACCGCTACTAAGATTAATAATTATTTATTAAATAAAAAGAGGTCGAATAAAAATAATATTCAAATAATAGAATAATAAAAGAATCGTTCCATATTTTAGAAAAATAATCAAACTTCAGTGGTGAAGATAATTTGCCGGTGCCATAGCACATTTATTAAGAATGCAATTCGGAATACCATCCAAACCATATTTATATGAAAACTAGCGTGCCCGTGACTACTTTGCAAAACATTTGTGGTTTGTTTTTATTCTGCAGCGTTCTTTTTAGTCTGCGCCCAAAAATTCAATCATTCAAGAAAATTAATCAGAAAGAACACAATTTTTTTTCGTCTTTATGTTTTTTTTAATAATTTTATCTTTTTCACAATTCAATATTTTTGTATGCTTATATAATACGTCTTATTCTATTGCAATGCTTTTACATATACGACATCCTTCGATCGATTTTGGTTTGCGGTATCGACAAACAAAACAGTTGGTTTATTAACACGTGAACATGATACATATAATTGACCGTACGAAAAACAGGGATCATTGCAAAAGCAGCACGTTTGGGTAACTGAAGCCGTTTAAAATCAAACGGCAATTCTGGAGAAATCATAGGAACGCGTCGTATCAACACATCCTCGCCCTAATATTTTCCTTTTAAAATTTTTGCTTCAATCACTTTTTTGACTACTAAACGTGACCCATTGCAAAGTCGTGGCTGGCAGATATTTCTAAGCAAAATAATTGGTACATCAACTTTCACTTGGTGGTGGGGTGGTAGTCTAGGTAACTCAAGCGAATATTAAAATTCGACTGGATAATTTACAACATAGTCTTGATTGGTAACAGAGTCAACCGATTTGTACGTAAAAATTTCCCCAGGAATGTGATTCAAAATTGTCACATTGGTATCCGAAACGACTGCATTTTTCGCAGCTAAGTTAACTATTTCCCCCAAACAATCATGGTTTCGAAAATTTTGTGCAATACCGGAAAATGCGTTTGTGACCAATTTTTGTTTTGATTGTGCAAAGTGGCAAAAATTATCTGAAAGCGTAATTATTTGTGTGGTGGGGCTTTGAAAAAACGCAAATTACATACACACACACACACACACACACAAAATGCAACAGCATATGGAAAACAAAATTCTCTATTTGCTTCCACATCCACTTGCTAGAAACATGAGCATATTTTGATTTGTATTGCCGTCGCATTCTGTGCAAGCACACACCCACAAACGAAAACACACATTTCATTTGATACGAAAGATTGAATCGAAGTATGCAACGGAAAAAGAATTTTGATTTTTTTGAAAAATTTTTCTTGTTTCAAACATGTACTGTGGATGCACTATTGTGCGTAAACCCGTGAAACAAAGGTAAAAACCAGCGAACGACCATTACGAAGGTACCGTGAAAATTTGGCGCATCTCGTCAAACATTGGCAACCGACGGACACCTAATATGGGCTTAATTTATTTATTTATTTATTTATTATATATATATATATATATATATATATATACATATACATATAGATATAAGCCTTTTTAAACAGCTCAAAACTGTTTATCAAGAAATGGATTTGATATAGCCCGCTATAGCACCTCTGATAGTTGATAAGAGCTGGATTCATCAAAATTTTTATTAGCATAGATGGTAGAAAAGAAATCTGCCAACAAGTTACTTATTGTTAGCACATCATCAGATTCAAAGTTCTCTTTCTTTTATATACAAATGGTTGTTAGGCAGTTTATAAACTAACTTAATTAACAGTATCCTGCTGCTTAGCTACACCATACGTCTACCATAGAAGCAGGTGGGAAAGGCATCAAATTATAGTGCAAGACTTCCTACTAATTCAAAGCAAAAATAAACGGCATATAAAGACATATTATTCGCAACTTTTAAAGTAATAAAAAATAACTATGTGATAATTTGTGTTTATTTTCAAAACAGAAAATTTAAACCAGGTTAAAAAAATCTTATCTCAAGCAAAAATCTTATATTTAACATATATTCCTATAAAATATTTAAATATGATACATAACGCAGTTGAATAAAAACTAATTTTCGTAAATAAGGAATTCTCTGATTTGTTGTAGTTTAACTGACTGTGTGTTAATTACAACTTTCTTTTTTGCTTAAATTTCATTAAAACTTTCCATTTGGCTTCATTTTCTATTCTACAACACATGAATTTTAATAACTCTAAACCGCTTTGCTACTGCTTATTTATGTACTGACATAAATCCAAAATAAATAAACTGTCAACATTTTTGATAAAGCCATTACCAGTGAACATAAAAATTAGAAACATAAAATGGAATATGGTAGCCAATGATTAACAGCTTATTTAGAACATCAAATGCAAACCCTTACACTTTATACACAATATTTTTTGGTATTATTTTATAATACTTCACGAAAACATTAAAGAAAAATAACGTAGTGACTTATGGAATAAAAATGGTAGAAAGTATATATTTTTAGGGTTAAAAGCTAAGAGCGATTAAGGTTTACATAGTGTGCCCCATTTGACGTGAGAAGAGTGACTTAATGCTGTCCACTAATATGCTCTGTCACCTCTACTCGCATGAAATTTGGTGGATGATTTTAATGATTTTTTTGTATTAGAATTTCCTTAGTAAAGCCCTGCAGAGCTTCTGTAGTTCTACATGACTTTTGTAAAATAAAGGAATAAGTTAATTTACGTTAACTTGTGCTTGATTCCTTAAAAAAGTATTTTATGATATTCTCATAAAATATTTATTATTCAAAAATTTATTAAATGTTTTACTGTAGGGGAAAGCATATTCATGTGGCAACTTCACTACTGCTCACACAGTTAATCAGTGGATTTTACCCCAAATTTTGTATAGAAAACCCCTAGTCTTATACCTCAAACCAAATTGATTAAATGAGTATTTTATTTAAACAACACAGCAAAAGACGACAAAACTCAAAAATACCTTTACACAAAAACACTGTAAACATTGCGAAACTATTTGTATTATTTTTGAATAATAAATATTTTATAAGAATATCATAAAATAATTTTGTTTAAGAGATTAAGTACAAATTAAGGTAAATTAACTTAAAAATTATTCCAATTAATAAAATTGTTTAACATCAAGGAATTCTTAATTCAAATCAAATATATTATATTATTCATTATAACTTTCTTTTAGGGTGCAAGTTAAACTAATTACACGCCTTCTTTGCCTTACGATGTGTTGTCCGATGTCCGTACAATTTATACCATTTATATCCGTCCATAAAGGAATACAACTCTCATGTATGGGCTGGCTCCTCAAAGTCTACTTTGGAGTTACTCGACCGCGTATAAGATGGGGCCAAGGGGCTCATTAGGAACAGTAAAGTATTTAAGTCTATTGATTTTTTTTATAAAGAGAAGTAGCAGGCAACAATGCCTATTTAGTCAAATACCGTGCTACATTCTTTAGGAAAAGGATAGAGAAAAGATAAGACAGGTGTTGAAAGTAGAAGGATAGTTACGGAAATTAACTGTCGTATAAGACAGCACAGTGACCACTGACGATGCCTTCATCACTGAGCAGCCCCATCGACAGTCAATTTTTATTTTTGTAGTGAAAAAAACCAAGGTCTTTATTGGGAATCGAATCCACAACCCACAGTCTTCTAGGCTAGTACACTACCTACTAGCCTACAGGGGGCAGTCCTACACCTCTTGTGGCCTGGTTTTTCACAACCCGTAATTGTGGAAGTGTCTTACAAAACAATAAAAACTCTATTGATTTTTTATAGCATCGACGCAGCTACAGTGGTAAGCGCTTTTATAAAACTAGGAACTTGTTCCTGTTACTCACCCTGTTTTGCGCTTGTGAATATATCTATTTCTGGTTGATTGGCCAGTGAATCGTACTACGAATTACAGGGAAAACTAGTTTTTTAGCAGAACTCTTCGTATGTGGAACGAACTCCCTCCAGAGGTCCTTCCTGTCATTTCAATGTAGAAACATTAAAATCAGATGTCCACAAACACGCCCTCTTTTCTTCTCCCCACAACCTAATTTCCTAGTTCTGAGTGCTGGTCCGAGAAAAATATGTAGTTTAGTCTACTATTTTTTTAAAAGTTCCGCGAACACATTTTTTTGTTAATTCTGACTAATTTTTGCTGGGGTTATGCACTTACAATAATGTTACTATTACTAAACACGAAAAGGATCCATAAAAATTAAGAAGATGCTATAGTATAGATATTTAAATATGCAAGGAAGCGCCATTCGGAATCCTTTGCGTTCAGATCGTCGGTTTACATTCAGAATAATCGGAAAGTTAAAATTGACCCACACCACCGTTCATAAGCTTTTGACCAATGAATTGGGGATGAGATAAATCTGGTCAAAAATGGCTTCAACATTTTGCAAAATTAAAAGGACGTCGGAAAGAAAAGTTGCCTTGGGTTTTTGCATTCGATTAGCCCCTGTTTTTTTGAACGTCATTACTGGTGACGAGTTTTGGGTGCTTGAATACAATCTAGAAGCAAAACGCCAGAACATAGAGTGGCACACTTTAACCTTTCCAAGGCCCAAAATAGGAAGGATGGCAAAGTCGAATGAATACCCAATGCATGCCGATTTGTTTTTCAATATCCACGGAATCGCTCACAAAGAGTATGTTTACTAAGGCCAAACAGTTAATCAATAGTTTTAGGTTATTGAACCTCCCGGTGTGTTCTTATTTGTGTGAGACCATACATCAAGAATACCTGGGTATTGCATCACGAAAATTTTCCTTGTCACACGGCAATTTCAATAAACCAGTTTTTGGCCAGTAAAAGCATTCCTGTAGCTCCTCAGAGGAACTCATTTTGGGACAACAAATACATTCAAATGGCTGCAACCGACCAGCCGACGACTATTCGAGTATCGGAACGGAATATCAGCATTGCTATGAATGGAAGACAGGGTGACAATATAAATATAAAATTGTAATTTAAATAAAATAAATTTAAATAATCAGTCTCATAACTTAATTTACAGACGTCTTACATAGTTCTGTAGAGATGTAATTTATTAGGTAGTTCAATCTAGCACAAACCTACCTACGTATTTTAAGTTCTACTACTCATTAAAATGCATTATATTGCTGACAAACTAATATAACTGAATGAATAAAGTTTTATACTAGAAACCATTAATATAAGTTTATTATAACCTCTTTACTTTTAATAAATAATGTAAAACCAAATTACGCTTTTGGCTAAAGTTAACATAAGCAGCCATGAAAATAAACACATAATATACATCATCATCAAGACATTTTTAGTTTTCTTTAACGACATTTCAAAACAAATTCCTGCTGCATAAAAAAAGTTTATAAAATTTTCAGAATTAATATTTTTCGTAAGATCCGTAAGTAAAAATTTCTATATATTTTCTTCATATCCGTATTATCCAATATTGTTACCATCCTGTTTTATACAGAGCAAGCTAGAGGAATAAAAATGTGATTATTGTGGTGAAGTTAATTCAATTTAAGGTAAAAATGTTGTTTTAATATATTAAAATTAAATATGATAAACTTTTGCATAAAACACTATATACCACGTTGTATACACATTTTTAACACGTCTTCTTTTGTGGTTGTTTTTCTTACTGTTACCACTTTCTGTCATATGAACTCATATACGTATAAATACTAAGTAGAATAAGTAAAATTATACGGTAACTTAAAGCACCTCATCTACAAACATACAGGCGGTAATTCCCAAATTATTTAAAAGTTTGCTTGTGAGGTTTAAGAAAATGGTTTTCGAGGAGTGAGGCTTTCAAATATATTTTCGTTTATCTTTTCATGTGGACCTCTTGACATTCATTTATCTATTTACTTAAGAAAAATGTCTTGCGTTCAGGACGTCTATTGTAGCTGGTTTATAAGCCATACAGTTCCAGCTTCGTTTTTAAAGAAATAAATTCCCATGACGCCCCTGTTTGCTACAAAAAAATTTTCCATATTGTGGGCGGATACATCCCAGATAAGACGAATCGATTTATTTGGAATATTTTTTCCACACTCTCGTTAGATTTATATAATTTGTAGATATTTTGTAATTCTTATATATTTTTTTAAATTTAAGAGATTTTCTTTTCTTCCTGCTAAAGAATATTTGGCCCATACTTATATAATTAAATTGCTTAAATAGAATATGGAAGGTACTCGAAAGCTGATTTTTGTAGCATATATATTTTTTTTAATTAACCAATCAGATGCACAAGAAACAGCTTTAAAAACATTAAGACTTCTGCCCTCTGTTACATGTACAATATGTTGCAAATAACGACCAAAATATATCACGCGTATTTTTCGTTGGTGCATGGTGCATATTCAAATTTCTTTGCACGCAAAAACGTGATTCATTGTGTGTTTTTTTGTAAATGGAAACTACCATAGACTTCCGCTTTTCAACTTTGTTGGTTAATTTTTATAGAAATACAAAAATTATTTTTTTTTACTTTCTTTTGCTGTTACACTATACTTAAGCTAGAAAAAAAAGCATAATTATTGCTGCGTAGAATAAGCAATTACTATTCAAGAGCAAAGCATATTTGTGAGTTTTGCAAACAGTTCTTTGAAGCAATTGCTGGTTTGAGTTTAAAGGAAAGTTTTCAATTAGAAATAAGTGACAAACGAATAGTAAGCAATTGTGTTCATAAAAATAATTATATTAATTTTTTTTATCATGCTTCTGATATAGAATCGTACTGTCAAATAAGTTATTTACAACGGCGAGTAAAAAATTTGTCATATTTAAGCCGCCCCCCCCCCCTGGTAAAGGTAATGTAAATTATTAAGGAAAGAGGTTTATTGGTACGATATTCCTACCTATAGACCCCCCGGGAGCACATGATAGTCTTTTGGAACCTACTATTCCATTTAGACTGCTGTCTTGCGGGGTAAAAGGAGCCCAGGCCCCTCAAAGGCTAGTAGGAGTCACTGGACAATCCACATATTTCCACGGAAATCAGTACGCTCGCAAGTTCACTATTTGTCTCTTAAGACAATTAGACTGTTCTCTGACTGGTTACCATTCATTGTGCTCATTTTGAATGATCCGACCCACAAACTCTCACGAGGGTCTCGAAACCACAACCACCACGATACTCCCATATAGGGGCCAACCTCCTATAAGGGAGTTCGTGGTGGTTGTGGTTTCGAGACCCTCGTGAGAGTTTGTGGGTCGATCATTCAAAATGAACACAATGAATGGTTCGGGTCGAGTGAGTATGAATGCCGTCGTGTTCTTAATTATATTAAGCTTCATGCGTTCTGGACCAGGAGTTGGAAAGTCTCCAACTCTTTAGCAAGGAGTGAAGGCTACGGCCTATTTTGGGCTTTCAAAATTGCTACTAGGAGGACCGGAGGATATACGTATTCGATGGCCTCCTAGGGCGTGAATGACGTTTTGCAAATCATTAAAATGGTTTGACCACCATCTGATTATGACTACCTAGTCGGTGCAGATGTAAATCAAATCACATCATCATTCCTACCTATAGACCTTAGTTAACACTCTTTTGTTCTGAAATTTCATTTTGTAGTATCGGATTTGTGTAGTATGTTTATTACTATTTTCCTTCTTCTATTACATAGATATCTAAGCTTTTATATAAATGTATTAAAATAATGGCCAGCATGTCGTTTTAATAAATATCACAAAACTTTTGGTGCGATTAATAGTAAGCGCCACATATTAAAGTTTTCTCTATTTCTGCGCATTATAGGAATGGATAGCTAAGCCTTAAGGAGAACCAGTTTTTGTGGGATTATATAGAAAGTCGGAGACTCTTAAATCTCTAGAGGCAGTTCTGAGATAGCAACCCTTCGTCAAAATGTCTAAAAAAACCTTTAGATAGAAAATATTTTAAGCGGAATAACTACAGGTTGCCTGACTTATTTTCTGTGTAACCTGTTCCATTCTTATTTTATTTTATAGATTGATCTTTAAATTTAACTAAAATGGAGAATTATGACAATGAACAAGAATATTGGATAGTGCAACGCTTTCAGGCTTTAGAGTCCGTAGTTTCCGTCCAACAGTGGTGACACTCCTCCTAGCAGATGGACTATAATGACGTCTTGAACTGTATTTTTATGTCTGACGAGGCACACTTTGATTAAAGGGAAATGATAACAAACAAAATTATCGAATATGGAGTATTTCTAACCCACTGATACTCCATCAGATGCAATTACATCCACCTCGGGTCACCGTATGGTGTGTAGTTTCTACAAGGTTCATTATCGGGGCTTACTTTTTCGAAGAAAAAGGTTTTACTGTCAATGGAGACCGTTACTTAAAGATGTTGAAAGAATTTTTCTCTCCAGAATTACGCCGAAAGAGAATCTCTTTCCACTCTGCTGGGTTTCAACAAGATAGAGCAACTTGTAACATAGCCCATGCCTGTTATGACAGAACTGCGGCAAAAATTCCCCAATAAATTGATTTCAAGAAACTCCATATTTAGTTGGCCTCCCAGATCTCCTGACTACACTGCGCCTGATTTTTTTTTTTTTTTGTTATGGCAAGGAAGAAGTTTACAAAAGAAACACAACAAATTTGGATGACTTAAAGCAATCCATTGAGAACGGTAATTTAGGCAATTTCCGCTGCAAAACTCCAGGCAGTAAAGAATTTTGATAACATGTCGCACATGTGTCATCGAGGGTGGAGGCAATTTGAATTCAATTATTTTCGAAACTTCATCAATTATTTTAACAAAAATGTATTATTTTTCAAATGAATACTAAAAAATAAATTATATAAATTTTACAAAAAGTTATTTCAGTTTCTCAATGTCGCAAAATTGATCAGCCATCCGATACTTTGATTACAGGTCATTTGAAATTCAAGCTTCATCTGTTCAGTTGAAAATCCGAGAAAATGATAGTGGCAAGCTATGTTCGGTAGCGATGATAGTGTTTGAATATCCACTACTGACTTACATTTCACTCAGGAAATTAGGGAGGCACGATATCTACGAAATTAAAAGTTGTTGAGAGTACAACAATCAATGAAAGCACAGTAGTCGTAGATCAAAAAACATTTTGGGTTCACAAGGACTCTTCATGTTCATATCCTGCCCTAGTTATTTAAATTTAAAGGGGAAAGCGTTTTTAAGTTCGATTCAGTCTTGAGAAGATGGAGTTACCCAAGGTTATATATTGAGACCCATCTTATGATAAAATTTTTATTGTAATGTTGCTTAATAGCAATACAGTAAAATGTACTCCGAGAACATTAATGTTTCCTAGAAAATCATATTGTTGTAACCGAATAAATTAATTGTAATTGAGTATAAAAAATTAAATCAACGCTGTCTAATTTCAAAAAGGGACATAGAGAGCAAAACTAACTGAAATAAAACTAAAATCGGTACAAAAAACTGGGTTTATAGAAATACAAACCTAGGATCCAGCTACTTCAAGCTTGTAGTTCGATTCCGAAACATATGAGGATTATGTAACATTATGAAGGGTATGGAGCACTGATTATATTTTTAACACACAGAAGCCCCTGTTGTAAATATATAAAACGTTAAACAATGAAAACGTGCCAATGACTGAATTAGAAAATTTTAATAATATTTTTTATTAATTTATTATTAAGCACTAGGCCTTATTTAATAAAAAATTTTAAAACTTTATTTTTTATTATTATTCAATATGTTAGGAACATACATTCATACATCTTTTACTTATTTGTTTTTTATACCTTTAATTATTTTTCTATTTTGTTTGTTTACGACATAAATCAAATTAGTCATTTTAATTTCTTTTACTTGTAACATACATACATACATACAAATGCATGCATTTAATTTGTAATACCATTTTTTGTTTATTAATCAATTTCTTAACATATTTAAAGTTCATTTGCTTTAAGGTTCATTAACCATTGCAATTAAATTTTGTTTATTAAATAGTTGGCTCAGTTCATTTACACTGTTTAAAAATTATGTCATTTATTTGTGCTAACCTAAACATCTTTACTTCCGTATTTAGTCAATTAATATTATGTATAAGCTAAGCATTTTATTCTTAATTATTTGTATATAAAAGAATGTAAAAATAAAGTTTAATCAGTCGTTTTTAGTAAGCATATCGTGTTTTATTATTAACGGCTTCTTTCAAGTTCCAAGTGCTTGAAGGAAATTTAGGCAAAACAAAATAGTACCGATTCAAGTTAATGCGCTTGAATTGGAATCTACTACCACCAAACACAAACATTTGGTGACCCCTAGATTTTTTCGATATTGGAGTTTCCCCCCACCAGTGGTAAGGAACACCAAATATCCAAAAAAAAAAAAACAACGCATCCTTCTGATCCTGGAGACGCAAGAAGGGACACACAGCGGCATCCACCGAAAACAGACAATTTGGTTACTCCTAATTTCATAATTGTGAAAAAGTTTCCCCCACCAGCGGTAAGGGACTTGAAAATATTGTGAAAAATACGCAGCCAGTCATCAGGACAACAGTCAATAAGCCACAATACAAACGTGTGAACATCAGTTCACAAAGGGGCATCAGGCCACACAAAGTAGCACAGGGCTACATCAACATTACATTGGCTACTGAACTTCCTTCATCAAACAACAAATTTTGTATCGCGGGACGTCTAGTATTGGGATACACCTTGTACTTAACTTAAAGGAAAAGCAACATCCTACACTGAAGCAGCGGTACACCTTCAGGCAGCTAGGATAAGCAACATTCTACACTGAAGCTGCAGTACACCTTCAGGCAGCTAGGAAAAGCAACATTCTACACTGAAGCTGCAGTACACCTTCAGGCAGCTAGGAAAAGCAACATCCTACACTGAAGCAGCAGTACACCTTCAGGCAGCTAGGAAAAGCAACATTCTACTCTGAAGCAGCAGTACACCTTCAGGCAGCTAGGAAAAGCAACATTCTACACTGAAGCAGCAGTACACCTTCAGGCAGCTAGGAAGCAACATCCTACACTAAAGCAGCAGTCCACCTTCAGGCAGCTAGGAAAAGCAATATCCTACACTGAAGCAGCAACACTATACTAGGCAAACAACGTCCTGAACATGGCAGTTGAAACTCAGAAAGAACTAATAACTATTTTGTCAAAGCATGGTTTTAATCTGAGAAAATGGTGTTCAAATAGTCCAAAATTATTGAATGACATACCTCATAGTGATCGGGAAGTAGATTTGGATTTCAATGATACTGTTGGGAAAACAATAAAAACATTGGGATTATATTGGATGCCCCAACCCGATCATTTTTGCATTAAGGTAAAAACCAGTCTCTTTCCAGTGGTGTCAAAACGATCCGTTACATCTGAGCTCGCAAAAATATTCGATCCTCTTGGTCTTCTTGCTCCTGTGGTGGTGAAGGCTAAGATATTTATTCAGCAACTGTGGTTGCAGACACTCGATTGGGATGAACCATTACCTCGGAACCTACAGGATACTTGGGAACATTTTCGAACCGACTTAGAAGGCCTTAACAATTTCAAAATAACGCGATATATATTCTATAATGAAATTGCAGAAAAAACGGAACTACACGTATTTGCAGATGCATCTGAAAAGGCGTTTGGTGCTGCAGCGTATATTCGTTCACCAACAAAGGACGGACGGATGGCAGTACGATTGCTCTGTGCAAAATCAAGAGTGGCTCCCTTGAAACAACAAACGCTTCCTCGACTAGAACTATGTGCCGCAGTTACCGCAGCCCAGCTGGCTTATAGAGTAAGGGTTGACTTAAAGCTTCAACATCAACCTATGTTTCTATGGTCCGACTCTGAAATTGTGCTATCCTGGATAAGGTCTCAATCCACATCATATAAAGCATTTGTGGCTAACAGAATATCAACCATCCAATCTTTAACTTTGCCTGAACAATGGAGACATGTGCAATCAAAGGATAATCCTGCAGACCTACTATCCCGCGGACTTCAACCAACAGATATGACTACATGTGGGTTATGGTTTCATGGGCCAATATTTCTGCATGGAAAGGAAGAGCTGTGGCCGCCAAAATGCTCACCTCAACTCTCTGTTCTCAATAACCTAGAGATGAAAAAGGCTGTTAGTATAGCAGCAGTGGTAGCTGATACCGAGTTCATATATAAAATCCAACACAAAAATTCGTTTAAAACTTTGCAAAGGACGTTGGCATATGTACTTAGATTTACAAGAAACTCTAAGGTGACAAACGTGCATCGACCAAGGTATTTAGCCCTCACTCCGAAAGAGCTAGATGAGGCACTTCTTCTTATCGTAAAGGCTATACAAGTATCTGAATTCGCAGCAGAAATAAAACAACTGAAGGAAGGCAAAGGAATTAATAACCGCAGCCCGATAAGCAGTCTAACACCATTTTTAGATGAAGGAGGTATCATCCGCGTAGGAGGACGTTTAAAACATTCGAACCTACACCCAGATGCAAAGCACCCAATAATATTGCCATATAATGATCCTTTGGTAAAACTATTGTTTATACAGACTCATAATGAATTCAAACACTGTGGACCTCAAGCACTTCTAAGCATAATTAGACAAAAATTTTGGCCAATAAAAGGAAAGGTAACAGCACGCTCCGTTACCCAAAAATGCGTTAAGTGCACTAGAGCGAGACCACAGCTATATCTGCAGGTAATGGGCAATTTACCGGAGCAAAGAGTAGTTCCTGCTAGACCATTTATAAACTCCGGTGTAGATTATTGTGGTCCGTTTTGGGTACACTACAAGGTCAGGGGTAAAAAACCTACCAAGGTTTACATAGCAGTGTTTTGCTGTTTTGCAACAAAGGCAGTTCATCTAGAGCTTGTAACCGACTTATCAACGGACGCGTTCATAGGAGCTCTTAAGCGATTTATTGCTCGTCGTGGCCATTGTCAGAATATATTTTGTGACAATGCTACAAATTTCGTCGGAGCCAAAAATAACTTAGCGGAATTATATGAAACTGTTTATTCAGACAAGGCACAGGAAGAAATCACTGCTGCGTCCAGTTCTAGGGGAATACATTTTCGTTTCATACCACCAAGAGCACCTCATTTCGGGGGTTTATGGGAGGCTGCAGTTAAGTCTGCAAAACATCTGTTGACACGCAGTATATCAACTGAATCACTAACCCATGAAGAACTGGAAACAGTAGTTACAGAGGTTGAAGCAATTTTGAACTCGCGTCCACTTACACCACTCTCGAACGACCCAGACAGTCTTGAAGCATTGACACCTGGTCATTTTCTCATCGGGGAGGCGCTGACTTCACAAGTAGACAGTAGAGCAGAGGCTCTAAAGACATCTTGCATCTCTCATTGGAAATTGGTCTCACACATAAAACATCAATTCTGGAGGAGATGGTCTACAGAATACCTAAATGAACTACAACAACGTTACAAATGGAAATACAAGTCCAACAATTTAAAAATAGGAGATATGGTTATCATCAAAGAAGATAACTTACCTACTATGAAGTGGCCCCTGGGTAGAGTCATCAACGTGTTCACAGGTGACGACGGTGTTGTTAGAGTGGTCGAAGTAAAAACAGCAACGGGAGTATTCAAGCGGCCTATTCACAGATTAGCTCCATTGTTGCAAGAAAATGAAGAAGAATCTTTTGAATCAATAGCAGTCAAAAACAAGGAGAAAGGTGCGACCTCATGCCAAGAGAACTCCGAAGGTCTCAATCCAAATCAAAATGTTGACAATGAAACCCCGAAAAAGAAAAGACGTACATCTATCAATCACAACGTATTCACAGTCATGATGGCTCTTATCGTATTACCACTTGTATTGGGAACGCAAGTACACAATAAGCACTTTGGAAAGCGATTAGGTATACATTTCGAAGGGATGGGATCAGCAGCTGTATCACCTGCAGAATGGCAACTCTTGGTCTATTACGACTTAACAGAATTCTGGTCCGAATCAATAAGTTTCTCACAAGGTACAAAAACACTTAACTATTTATGTAAAGAAATGCAGGATCAGGCGACATGCAAAAATTTGGTTAAATACTTTGAGTACACTGATGCAGAATTGACTATGGACAGCACGCTGATTTCTGGACGGAGGCAGAAGAGAGCAGCGATAGATCTAGTGGGGAATATCGCACACTCACTGTTTGGTGTCTTAGATTCCGAATACGCCAAGGACATGGACCTTACAATTTCACAAGTCAAAGAAAATGAAGCGCATCTACTTAACCTCTTAAAAAATCAGTCTTCAATAATTGACTCGACCATAAACATCATGAAATCAGACCAAATCGAAGTGAAGAAAAAATTTGATCAGATAGATGCCCAGATCTCGGAAGTACACAACATGATTATCGCCGGTAAAGAAGAAAATCATCAAGCTAAACTTTATCGTATTTTTTCATCTCTATGCATTCAACTGACAATTTCGGCAGCAAATTTGCAGCGCGTACAATCCTCAGTATTTGATGTTCTTACAAATACTCACCATGGCGTCATTAGTCCATTGCTCTTGACGCCACAACAATTGCAAAATGAAGTTAAAAGGATAAGATTCCATCTACCTGAATCACTGGACTTACCGGTAAGGCCGGAAAATACGTTACAATTGTATAAACTTATGAAGGTAAAAGGAGGACTAACCAATAATACAGCAATTTTTCGCATTACTTTACCATTAATTGAACGTCATCGTTTCGAAATATTCAACATCGTTCCAATACCAAATTGGATCAATAATACATTTGTTTCGATTAAACCGTGTTCATCATTTTTGCTCATTAACAAGGATCGCCATCTATATGTTGCCTTGCGTGACTCTGAATTCAACACGTGCACACTCTTCACAAAGGATCTGTATCTCTGTTCAAAAGGTCAAATTAGATATGAACAAGGGGCATCAAGATGTGCTTGCGAAATAAATTTATTTCACAACAACAGTCAATCAGACTGCCCAGTCCAGCAAACGAATGAAAAATCACTATGGATTCCTCTTCACCATCGAAACGAATGGATATATGCGCTCTCAGTTCCTTCTATAGCAACAGCAGTATGCAAACAAGAAATAACACAACTTACTCTCGAAGGGTCTGGCCTGTTGGTGCTGGAACCAGAATGCACACTAAAACACAAATTCATGACAATACAAGGACAGCAAATTGCATCTAGTTCTACTAGAACATCATACACCAGGCTTTGGGAACTTACCGAACGGATTCATAAAAAACGTTTGGACCCTGTACTAAATGAACTACACACGAGCAGTTACATTTCACAACTCAAAAACTTGACAACTCTGCAAATGTCGTTGGCGGAACAAAAAATCCTCGAGCTTCCAAATAAAATTGACGCTCACAATAACCATCATATAGCAGTAGGCTACACATCATTGATAATCACTATGGGTATCGTTCTGTATATAATTCTTAAACGAAGATCAAGGAAGCCTTCAAGTCCAATTCCAACCCCTCGTCAAACAACCCAGCAATCAACATCAGATGTCACAGTCCACCTTTAATGAAATGGAAACAATGGGATCAATCAAAAGATTTAAACCTACAGTGACCAGCCTGATGTTTACTTCATTGAACCGTGTTCAACGCGGCGGAGAATGTTAGGAACATACATTCATACATCTTTTACTTATTTGTTTTTTATACCTTTAATTATTTTTCTATTTTGTTTGTTTACGACATAAATCAAATTAGTCATTTTAATTTCTTTTACTTGTAACATACATACATACATACAAATGCATGCATTTAATTTGTAATACCATTTTTTGTTTATTAATCAATTTCTTAACATATTTAAAGTTCATTTGCTTTAAGGTTCATTAACCATTGCAATTAAATTTTGTTTATTAAATAGTTGGCTCAGTTCATTTACACTGTTTAAAAATTATGTCATTTATTTGTGCTAACCTAAACATCTTTACTTCCGTATTTAGTCAATTAATATTATGTATAAGCTAAGCATTTTATTCTTAATTATTTGTATATAAAAGAATGTAAAAATAAAGTTTAATCAGTCGTTTTTAGTAAGCATATCGTGTTTTATTATTAACGGCTTCTTTCAAGTTCCAAGTGCTTGAAGGAAATTTAGGCAAAACAAAATAGTACCGATTCAAGTTAATGCGCTTGAATTGGAATCTACTATTGCCATACACAAACACAATATTTCGCCAAACCATTTGTTGGCATCTTCAGGATAAACAAAAAAATGTGTAAATAATTAATCAAAAATGAAAAAACTTGTTGCCAATATTGAATAATAATAAAAAATAGTGTTTTAAAATTTTTTATAAAATAAGGCCTAGTGCTTGATAATAAACTAATAAAAAATATTAAGAAGGTTATATAACTTTAATAGTAAATAATTTTAATAATAGCTAAAATGGCATAAAAAATTGAAAATTTGCAAGGACAAATTTTATTGGAATTAATTGTAGTATTTTTGAAACAAGCTATTTTAAGATTTTAAGGAAAATAATAATAGTTTGTGTTACTTTGCTTATGTTTAAATCGATCATCATCTCTTTTTTATACGTGCAACTGCCAAGTAATTCTATTGCCAACTTGACTACAAGCTCCATTGTTAAAAAAATTTATTCTACAAATGCAAAATAGCTGTTGACAAAAAAGCAGAGATCGAAGAGAGTGGTAGTCATACAGATTTCGTTAATTAAAAAACTATAGCAATATGTGTAACCTGTAAAGGAGCTTGAGAAACAGTATGATTGAAATGTTACCTAAAAAGCCTCGACCAAACACCACAATCGGATTATTCATTATTACGTGCTTCTAGGAAACTCAAAAGCCCAGTCTTAGGTAAGTTTTCTTTGCGAACTACAAGTAGAAGTCTGGCTAGTAAAGATACCTAAAAAACCATGAAAAATAAATATTTACTTCAAATATATTGACTGATATACTAAGTCGCCACTTGTCGATGCTGATCCAGCATTTTCAATCAAATTTAAACTTCGTATTATTCAAACTCAAAAAAGTATTGATAAAGCAAATCGAAAAAATAGTTTAGCTGAGATGTGTAATACTGAAGATTCTTTTCACGGTTAACGTGAAAGATTTCCTTGATAACTCTGATTCCTAATTCCAGGGAAAGACAAAGTTGAAAGTTGTCAAAGATATTGACAGCAATAAATTAAAACAGGCTTATGGAAAGAAGCTCAACCCTTAGCTCGTGCAAAATCCAATTGTGTTATCGTGAGACCATAATACAATTCTACTCGTCCGTGGTATGTAAAAAATCGAACCTACGTAAAGCTTTAAAAGTGCCATTGGTAGAAACAAAATCGTGAATCCATCCCAATAATCCAGCTAACACGAAATTGTCCGCTTGGGCAAATACAATAGAAATGAAAATTAGTAATTGCAGCTACCATGAGAAATAGTTTTTTTATGTAGATCTGTTGGACTTGATTAAGTATAATCTTTAAATAAATAATTTGAAAATTTATTCCTAGTTGCAGTATTTTGAAGATACAATAAATAAATTTATGAAAAAAATTCAAATGTAAATATTAAACACCCCGAAAACAAAGCTTACTTTCTTGGTGTTTAAACAACTTGAAATAAAATCAATTTTGCGGGAAGAACATAGCATTTTGATAAAAAGAATGCACGATTAAAGCATTTTGATTCTCTTTTCTGATTGTCGTTATCTTTAAAAATAAATTATTCTTTTTTTCACATCTACTTAATGTTAAAACCAGTTTCTTTACAGTTTCGTTAAGTTGTCATATTGAAAAGAGAATATTAATTATATGCAATATTTTTTCGCTGCTTGGATCCTTTTCATTGCTGCTGACGACTTTAAGGAGACTTTTTTATAACAAGCACACAGCAGTTTAGCCGGGTAAAAAATAAAAATAATAAAAATAATTTACTGATTAATGATTTCAAATGTTTGCTAATTTGCTGTTGACGTTTAGGTCTAGCATCTTAATGCATTAATATTCCACTTATTAATGACAATGCAACAGAAACAACATAAAGAATATTTATTTTACTCAATTTATTATTAAGCACAGGATGAAAATATGTACTATTAAATAAAAAAGGTTACCAAAGAAACTAGAATTCAAACTAAATTTATGACTTAATAGCAGTGTATCAAAAGCACAGTAGCGTGGTTCAAAAGTACTACATTCTTTCAGAAGCTTATGACTCAATGTCCTATTGCTTGAAAGAAATAAACAAATTCTTCACATTTAACAGTACTTTGTTCACATCTTCTCCTTATTCTTAAGGGTTTCTAAGATAAATGTTAGATTTATTTTTGCACGCTATTAGTAAGATGCACATAACCGACCTTTTAAATCATCTATAACATCGTTTATTAAGAAAAGCATGTAAGCCATCCAGGAAAAACGCGAATCTGATCTTTTAAATACTTTTGATTTTACAGGCTGTTAACAAAGGTTCAGAAAAAAAAAATGGAAAATATGATAAGCCAGATAGAAAAAAAGCATGTACTGTTTAGTTAGAGTCATATAAATGGAATGTAATGTTCTAAAACAACATTTCCTTCCTGTAGGTTTTTAATATTTTTCTGATGAAAATATTCTTGTGGCTGCAAATAAAAAAAGTACGCTAAGTTCTATTATTTTAAAGCGAATTTAAGAGGAATTCAATTCGTCAACGTTTTATTTTTGTTCTTGTAAATCTTGGTCATTTTAGAATCGATTTTGATTTTTTTCTTTTATTGAAAAGAGATGTTCTCGGATTATTAAAAGTTAAAAACAATTTTTTAGTTGATGAACCTTTTAAAAAAGAAATCATTTCAGTAATGGAGAGAAATAGACTTAAGACTAATGTATCAAATTCTCCAAAGCTGTATGGAGTACCTAAGATCCATAAGCAGAATTTTCCTTTAAGGCCTATTTGCTCTTGCATTAATTCCCCGGCCTATGGACTGTGCAAGTATATAACGAATATTCTTAAGGTGATAACAGGACAATCAGTATATAATATTAGAAATTCGTTGGAATTTAAGGATAAAACCAAGAGAATAAATATACAAGATAATGATAGATTGTTTTCATTTGATGTAGTTTCACTTTTTCTTGTATTCCTGTAGGTTTAGCTTTAAGTATTATAGAGGAAAAATGGCAGATAATAGAACAAAATACGAATATTGAGAAGGAATTATTTTTACGTATTCTTAAGTTTTGCATTGAAGACAATAGGTATTTTCAATTTGATAATAGAATATATCAACAGAAGGAGGACCTCCCTATGGGCTCTCCAGCATCTCCAAATATAGCTGATATTGTGATGGAGGAATTACTAAAATCATGTATTAGTAAAATGCATATTAAACCTAAGATAATCACAAAATATGTGGATGATTTATTTTGTATAACTTCAGAAGATGCAGTGGATGGTATTTTGTAGGAATTGAATAGTTTCCATCCGGATATTAAATTTACGATTGAAAAAGAATTAGAATCTAGACTTCCATATTTAGATATGTTGATAATAAGGAAGAAAAATAAGTTAGTATTTTATTGGTATAAGAAACCAACATCTGGAAGAATTATTAATTTTTATTCAAAACATCCAAGGAAAATGATAATATACACAGCAAAAAATATGATACACAGAATATTGACTATAAGTGATAGAGAATTTCATTTGAAGAATAGGGATACAATAAGAGATATAGTTAATGACAATGATTTTCCAGTAGAATTAACTAACAGATTAATTAGACAATATGGTAGTTATAGGCATAATTTAGGAAATTCTACGGCAGAGCCAAGAAATTATAAATCATTAACTTATGTTCCTGGAATATCAGAAAGATTAAGAAAGTGTAAAATATATGACTCAGATAAATATATAATTGCACACAAAACACATAACACATTTAATAAATTATTTAGCAGTATGAAGGATAAAATAGGAAAAATGGAAATATCTGATGTAGTATACAGGATACCATGTGGAGGAAATGACCAGGTGAACTGTGACAAAGTATATTTTGGGACAACAAAAAATAAACTTAAAACGAGATTAGCTGATCACAGGTGTGACCAAAAATATAGGAATATTTCAATACAGAAGACATCCTTATCTTCACATTGTAAGAAATATAATCATTATTCAAAGTTTGATGAAACATCAGTATTAGATGTAGAAAAAAACTACAAGAGACGGTATATGTTGGAAATGTTAGAAATTGTTAATGTACCAAATGTAAGGAGTATAAATTTCAAGCCAGACACAGACAATTTAGCTCAGAATTATAGGTACTTAATTAAAAATACACATAATTTGTTATAATCATTTCATAAGAGAGAATTTGTTATTTATTTGTTATTTCCGTTTCCTTGTTTTTGTATCTTTGAATATTTGAAAATTTAAATTTTTGTATGTATGTATTAAAAAATATTTTATATGTTTTTGTCAAATGTTTTGAAACATTTTTTTCAATTTGTTAATAATTTTTTGTTTTCAAAAATATAAAAAATTTTTTCCTGAAGAAGCTTTCCAAAGGAAAGCGAAATATCGAGAAGAAAAAATATATAAAAAAGATCGTTAAAAAGAAAAAAGATATTTATTAAAGATAAATAAAAAAAAATCGTTTAAAAAAACTATAAAAATTATCAAATATTTAAAAAGAAGTTTATAACGTCAGAAATTATAGGCTGGTCCTTTATATAGTTTACAGAAAGTAATAAATAAATAATCGTCAGTTTTTGAGAGGGTCTTCACAAGTGAAATAACTTTCCCAGTATGTATTGTAATATTATTATTCTTAAATATTCCTTTAAATAATATTCTTTGTTTTTATAGTATTTGTATATTCTTTATTTATTTAATTGCTCAGCTTGGAGCAGTAGAATATTTTAATAGCTTAACTGGGAGCTTGGTGGAATTAATTATATTTGAATTAATGTTGAACATATCAGTCAGTTATATACCGACTATGAGAATGTTGTAACTAATTTAATGTAAGTGAGAATGGAACTCACTCATACTTAAAGCTATTCTTATCATATCCATATAATCAGTATTGGTTTAACCAGGAAATCACAAATTTAGATAGTATCCCAAAATTAGTGATTGCTTGGTTCTCCAATATATTAAAATAATTATGTAAAAATACTATTAATATTAATATCCTAAAGTAGTATTAGTATAATAATTTTGACGAAAATTGTAATGTGATCTAAATGTTACTGCATTTATTTTTGGATTGTTTTCCCACAAAATAAATGTGTCACTTGAAACGCACCGATCAGTACAACAACAACACAACAAAGTATATATTAGTTGAAGGCCGTTTAATTGCCGTATGCATAACAATAGTAAACATGTATGCACTGCTAGTGCATTTTACTTTGAGAAATTTGAGTTAGGTGTGAATATTTACAATTTGTATTAGGGTTGTTCCACTAATGCACCATTATAGTCTTGAAAGTTACTTTACTTCTGTTTTAGCACAAATTTTAAAATTGCCCACCAAAAGGTGTCTCCATGAATTAAAAACTTTATTTATGTGTCCTTATCTTATGAACTGTGTAAATAGACCGGTTAAAGGGGAACGCATGCTATTGTGTTTTTTTATATAATTTTTAATTGACTGAGAGAAAATGGTTCTTACATTGATAAATGTTTTTTTTAAGTCGGAAATTATGTATAGAATACAATATCAGATAAATATCCGCCTCTGTTAGCTTCACAAATTCGAGCCCTTTTGAGCACATTTTTCATTACATTCTCACACATTTCAGGCGGTATTTCATTAATTTCATCACGAATTTTTGCGTGATTTGTGAAGCATTTCTGGTTTGTTTGCATAAACCTTACTTTTCAGATATCGGTACAAAAAGAAGTTCGGATTAGTCAAACCAGGCGACCTTGGAGATCAATCAACATTACCATTTCTTCAAATACCTTTTTTGTAGAAAGAGGTCTCGCAGTAATTCCATCACCATCGTGTTGATACTACATTTTAAGCAAGCCCAAAGCATGCAGTTGTGTCCTTAAAAAGTTTTCAATAATGTCACCATATCGCTCCCCATTTACAGTTACCGATACACCGTTTTCATTTCACTTCAAAAAAGTAAGAGCCAATGATTCCTCCTGACCATATTGCTCACCACACTGTCACTTTTATTGGTTGCAAAGGTAACTGTTTAATAACACTGAGCAACAAAGTTTTTGTTTTGGGGTTGAAATTAGCTGATTTTAATGTATTTACACGTGTTAAAACCGAAAATGACCATAAAAATTATATATTTGCTCTTGTTTTCAAAATATAGTATCATTATATTATGTATATATTGAGTTTTCAACAAATGAAATATTTCATCACCACATGTTTGTTTACATAATTTCCCTCTCTTCAGCTGTTCATAAGTAGTAAACATAACCTATGTGAGTTTGTCAGTTGTACACGCCTGCTTGCTATTGAAATTATTGTGTGAAGTTGATTTTAAAATTAATTTAACTGCTGATCTGGCTGAAAAATAAAAACCGGGCTATGGCTTTTGCAGTAGCTTTGGTTTGGCGTGAGCCTACCAATCATACAGACGACTGTTACTTCTGCTTAACTCCTCCCACTAAGCATGGTTTATCTATGATGAAAAGAGGAACGGGCCTGTATCACACTCATACACTTTTCCAGTCCCATCTCCACCCCAAAACTATAAAATTTTAGAGGAAGGTGATAAAGACTGTGTAGAAGGAGCAACCCATCCTTCTACATCGTATGACCCTGATTTTGAGGTAAGCGATAGGTCTAGTGATCCGCACAGGATTAGTCAAGCAGAGTTGAGTGACCTTATAAGAGATCTTGGCTTGTCTAAGGAAAAGGCTGAGCTTTTAGGGTCAAGACTACAACAGTGGAATCTTCTAAAATATCTCAGTGCAGACAGCGTCAACAAGATTTGCTTCCTTTTTTTGAAAATGGTTTGATGAACTGCTTGAATTTGGATCACACTCTATCTGAATGGAGACTGTTTATAGACTCTTCATAACTAAGCTTAAAAGCTGTACTTTTGCATAATGGAAATCAGCTACCTTCTATTCCTATAGGTCATGCAGTTCACATGAAGGAAACTTATATAAATATGAAAACACTTCTCCAATCAATCAAATAAGGAATGCAATTAGGGTTCACCAAGTACTGTTGTTTTTTGTGTCTGTGGGACAGTCGGGATAGAAAATCTCACTATAAAAAAGTGAACTGACCTACACGATACCTAAACCCTAATGAGAAAAATGTAGTTGACGAGCCTCTTCTAGATCCTAGGGATGGTCTTCTTCCCCTATTACATATTAAGTTGGGACTAATGAAAAACTTTGTCAAGGCCATGGACCAGGAAGGACAAGCTTTTAAGTACTTGAGAAAGTTTCCGAGGTTAAGTGATGCAAAAGTCAAAGAAGGCATCTTTATTGGGCTACAAATCCATGAAATCGTAAAAGATGCTGCTTTTGACATGATTTTAACAGGAAATGAAAAAAGAGCCTGGGATGCCTTTAAGGGAGGTGTACATGGTTTTTTAGGCAAGAAAAGAGATGATAACTTCACAGCATTGGTTAAAGAGCTTCTTCAAACTTACTACCAACTTGGATGCAACATGTCCTTAAAAATTCATTTTCTTCACTCTCATATTAATTTCTTCCCGCAAAACTGTGGAGCTATGAGTGACGAACATGACAATGTCTTGATGGAATCAAGCTTATGGATTCTTGATGGAATCAAGCTTATGGATTCTTGATGGAATCAAGACATTGCCTTAATGGAACAGAGATATCAGGGCCGTTGGAATGAAGCAATGCTTGCAGACTACTGCTGGTCTGTGTGTAGGGATGCTTCAGAAGTGTTTTATAAAAGACAAGCTAAACGACAGCGATCTTGCAATGCATCGGATTAATTTAATTGAAATTTGGTGGTGCAAACTTCTTTTATTTGTGAAAACACTAAGAATAACGTTTTTTTATCAATTTTGTACTTAAAATATTCTAACAGAAACATAACAACATTGTTTTATGTACTTTCACTTTTCACGTATAGTATAACTACTCTTTAAGATTAAGTACTGTGTATCTCAAAAACCAGAGCTAATAAAAATTTGTCATTGTCATTTTCGTTTTTATCACCCCCAAATTAGTAGAAATTGACTAACTTAGTGTAGGAAACATTCAAAAAATATTTTTTTGTTGTACAGTGTATTTTGAGGATTTCCCGGAACCGAGTATTCTGTGTATTCACACATCCATTCAAATGAACTTCGTCACTCATTATGATTTTTCAAGAAAACAGGGCTTGTCATGGGCCAGCTGTAACATTCTATTAGCATATTTTCGGCGGCGTAATTGGTCTTGCGGAAAAGTTCTTGTGTCATCTGAATCTTGTGTGGAAACAAATTCAAATTCTTGTGCAAAAACGTGGGGAAAGTTATTCTTTGAAGACCAAGCTCCTGAGCACGACGTCGAATTGAAGCTTATGGATTGTTTTGAATACTTTCTTGAGCAGCAGCAATGTTTTCGGCCGATCTTGAAGTACGCTGTGGTCTATGCTTAAACATATCACCTACAGACCCTCTTTTTTTCAAATCATTCACTGCGTTTTGAAGGCTCTCATCGTAACAGTGATCGATGAATGATTTTGATAAAACTTTTTAACGATTAAAAAAACATTGGTTTATTGTATATTTTTTCATTATAAATTTACCACATGCCTACTTCACTACTACCAAATATGAACTGTGAAGACTAATGTTTACCAAAACAAAGTATACCTTCCCGGCGGACACCCTGAAGATAGAGTAAGGTATAAATTCAAATTTTAAATTATTGTATCATATTTGTCGACTCTCTGCCCGTCTGCTTGTTTTGAAGTCGGATTTTAGTGTTTGTTTGTGGTTACTTTGTGGCTTATCAAACTGGCATATTCATATAAAGCTCAATACTTCATGACTGAATAGGGACTAGAGCTAGTCGGTTGTTTCTTTGGCCACACTCTGCATCTACGGTGAGTTTGCGAACTACTTAATGCTTTAAAAAATATCTCCCGCTAACCCGTGCAGCTAACAGGCAAAAAATCTGTTTGGATCGGGCAAAACAATCAAGATCGCTTGTTTACTAACTAGGCAAATCACAAGCATCTCAGTTACGACTTTCAGATACTGTGATGTGAATCTGTTTCTTTGTTGTATAATAAATGCTGACACCTTGACCACTCTTATGAACATCAAACAAATTTAAGAATTCGGTTACAAAACCACTTCTTTAATCGCATGCTATACAAGAAAAGATTTTCTTTATATTTAATGCTTCGCGGCTAGTCTAAAACATCTATTTTTTCTGCACTTAAAGCGCTGATGGGAGTTGAACTCATGACTTAGGTACCCCTGTAGGCTAGTAGGTAGTGTACTAGCTTGTGAGTATGGGGGTTGTGGGTTCGATTCCCAACGAAGACCTTGGTTTTTTTTCACTACAAAAATAAAAATTGACTGTCGGTGGGGCTGCTCAGTGATGAAGGCATAGTCACTGGTCGCTGTCCTGTCTTATTATACGGCAGTTAATTTCCGACTATCCTTCTACTTTCACCACCTGTTTCATCTCTTCTCTATCCCTTTCCTAAAGAATGTAGCACGGTACTTGATTAAATAGGCATTGTTGCCTTATGTGCTACTTCTCTTTAAAAAAAAAAACTCATGACTTATCTATTTTTATTTTACAGAATGCCGATACTTCTTTTAAAGCAACTCCTTAACATGTTTCAGCTTATTTTAGATATTGCAGATATGTAAAGAGTTGCCATTCTTATTTTCCTAATATTTAACCTGACTTTATTCTAGTCATCCTAAAAGGGATTTCAAAACTGATTTTGCATTTTCGTTTGATTTGCAATCAGTTGCTGCCAGCAGTTGTTGCTGTTTTTCACGCTTCTTTAAAAATGATGGAATTTTTAAAATACAGTTTTTCGTAATATTTAATAATTTCCATATCATCAAGCATTTGGCAATCTTATGATATAAGTAACTTTTAATTACACAGTACCTTGACAGAGTAAATGAAAATGAGTTTACTTGCAAATGTGAAGACCTTGTTTGGCAATATGTCTGTAAATACTAAAGACTAAATATTATTTTGTTGTAATATGTCTTCATTTGTTTTTTTTCTTACATGTAGGACGCAGTATTAAGAAATATTAAAAAAAATGATTAACAGCAAAGGTTTTAATATCAAAAGAAACAGCAAAAAGTATAAATAAACAAATCCAAGAACGAGCAGCATACAAAGAAATGCAATTCATTACAACAGAGAAAACTTTTTTTATAAACCTAAATAAATAATAAAAATGAAAATGAAATTAAAAAATCATCAAGTTCATGTAACTTTTGCGTGCGAGCTTAAAAGCATCTGAAAAGATCAGGCTCATTTACATCTACAAACGGCGAAAATATAAAAGAAAAAAGAAGTCTGGTCTTGATAATGGGAGTCAGTTAGTAGTTAAAAAAATTTAAAACAAAAACATATGACTTCAATACGTTTCACTCACATTTTTTTGCTGCTTTTTGAAAAGGACGTACACAAACGGCAATACAACAATAGTAGCACATGAGAGTATCACTTAATGCAACAAGAGTAAAAATGTTAAAGTTGGTTTGGCGCCGTCAACATAGTTTATCCCTTACGAAAAGCACCAAATGGTAACATGCTGTGTCTTTAGGTTTTAAGAAGGATTTATTGCACTGACAGGACAGGCTAAAAGATGTTAAAGCTCAATTTAAATGAAATCTACATTTGTATTCGAACATACAATATTTTGAGTCGTATATATTTTCGTTTGATTATCGCATTGTGTGGTCCAACGAATAAATTTGATGAACAATGGAAAGTAACAAAATGTAGTTTATGTTTGTAAGAATTTTATACTATTTATTTTGCTTTTTTGTTTACCTGATCAGTCTTATGGCAATATTTTAATACTTGAGAGTATGGAAACGTATGCAAGGCAAAAGGTTCTTCTGAGAATAAATATTTTCAAAATGTCTCGGGTTTTGTAATGATATTATTATTAAGTTAATGTATAATATAACCTTAAACACTTTTATGTAAAATTGTATGCTATGTATTATAAACAAATAATCATTCTGTTTCAAATACTGCTAAGCTAGAATTATGCCAGAGCGATATATGTAACGATAACAGCCCTTTGAATGCAAACTTACGTTGGCATAAATTAAGATATCTAGTTCTCCCAGATAGTCACCCAATAGAAGACAAAGGACTATATCCTGAAGATGATGATCGTTGTTATTTTTAACCGATTTAAGTCTTCTGCTTTAATTGATATAACATCCAAATCTTTCTCACATAATGACATAGCAACATATTTATTTATTTTTCAGTACTTATAAGCTAAGATAACTGTAGATGTTACTGGATAAACACCTCTTTACCGCAGTAGGATTAATTGCAGCATCCCAAATCTTCTAATGCTACAACCTAATAATAAAAAATCAACACTCTACCTCTTTTGATTCTCTGGGTACATTATAATGACGTCTCACTTTTGTTAGAATGTACTAAGCTCTCTGTTTCAATGCCATCGGTATTCGTTCATGTTTGGTGTGTTTAAGCCTAATCTAAGGTTCGTTAGGCTACTCAAGTTAATGTCAGTGTTGAATTCAGCTCCAAAAATATTGTAAAGTAGTGGAAGTTTTTCGGACTTAACCAAATAAATATATTTTTATAAACATGTAAATCAGGAATAGAAATCATATTATTGTTATTTACCTAGGATAAAAAGGGATACATTATTAGAATTTAAATAACATAATAAACATAATAAGAGTATTAAAAAAGCCTTAAGAACTAAACAAAGAAATATGTATATTAATATGTTACCAAGATGATTTGTTGAATTTTAAAAGAAACTATCAGTAAAAAATGTAAACAAAACGATCTATTGTGTAGTTTACAAACTACTTAGTTTTCTAAGAAGTCTTATACACACAAGCCAACAACATAAGAAAAATTCTACGAAATAAGATAAACAACAGATAACAAAAACCAACACAAAACAAAAATAAAAACAAAACACACAGTTAAGCCACAGGCGCTTACACTGAATGACAATAACAATAATATGGGGTGATGTTAAAGTAGAATATTTTTGTATATCTGAGACCCGCTTGAAACAGCTATATAAGCACCACTAGCTGGACAAATAGATGAATTCAAGTTGAGACATGGTTGAGAAAAAAAATAAAAAGCATCTGCTAAGGCATTACAGTGATGAAGTTACCATCGTGTTTATTTTGTGTGTGTTGAAAGTAAATAAAACGTCTAATTTAATTTAAAACTCCAATGTGTTGTGTTATTATTTTCTAATAAAAGAACTTAATATAACAAAACTTAACAATATATTATCTTAAGGAAAAACGAATATTTATTGAAAGAAAAAAAAAACATGTATAAAAAAGTACACGTCAATTTTAAATCGTCAGTTTCTATATTTGATGATTTGTATCGATTTTAGGGATTATTCCCATTACGGTTATCAAACAATACATTATTTTAAAGAAATTAAAAACAATCCTGCTTAAAGTATAGACTGACAAGAAGTCGGTAGTTTTGGACAAGTTTAGTTTTAAAGAGTATTATCAGCCTTTATATTGAAAAGTATCAACTCGTGTCTAAACTTTACTTTTATTTCGGAAGAAGGTATGTATTGGACTGGTAGTTTAAGGTTTCTACTCAATCCGTAGTTAACAATACCATTGTAGAGTACCTTCTATGTCTCTTTGTATTTTGATTAACAATAAATATTGTTATAACGGCTACATCATGAAAGTTGCAGGTTGGAAAACAATTTTAAAATATACCCAAGTGTTACCCGCCAACACCATTTTTTAGACCTTATCCTGTACTTCAAAAATAAAACGTACATGACATTAGTGTGTCAATTTTGTCCAATACAAAGTATTCAAATATTTATTGTTTACTATATGGGTTTCGGAATAGGTTTTGCAAATAAATAAAATTTGACATTGGTCATATTAGTTAGCATATTCCGTGCTGTTGCAGCGACTTGGATGGAAGCAACAACAACATCCCGTTTTTAAATTACTGGCTTGTGAAACTATAACTGAATCACTTTGAAGGCTTTTTACGAATGCTTAAGTATGACAACTTTGTGGCATGTTTGACCTACGAGATATTTCTCCGCTAAGTTTTCCAAGAAAATGCGTCGTTTATATTTTCATTTTAATTCCACATTGGATTTATCTTCAGAAAAATTACATAAGCTTTATATACGGATATATTCAAAATATTGTACAATAGCGCTTATGGCCATCGGTTAGTTCAAATTTTGCAGGTGCAAGGTTTTATTAATTGATCCAAAGTATTTACCCCGGATTTTGTTTTATTGTAAAAGTTTAGGATTTCTGGGTTTTTGGTGAAAGCTCTAATTTCTGTGTCGTAATATGGCGTGCTGAGTAAAAACACACATCGACTTTTCTTTATTACTTTATTACATATGCCACTATGGTTGTTTTGTTCCCATTATCGTAGAGGAAGTGTGGATAATTCTCTGGTTTATTTTTTAGTAAGGACTTGGCCTCTGCATCGCATATTGCCCAAATTTTTATACTATATTTTCCACATCCACGATATGTAACGAGCTGCTCATCCACTGTCACACATTCAATTGAATTAAACATTTTCCGTATGTTTGGTTTGCAATAGCTCCAAAATTCTCTAATGGAAGTAAGTTTATTACGAACTCGTCTTCGCTTCTAGGTCGTTCTTTCATTAAGATTGTATTAGGTAAACTGTCCCGCCATCTAGCATTTTATGTGCGACAAATTAATAGTCATTTATTATTTTTCAATTTATAGGTTTTAAATTTGCAAAAACATTAAAATGCGATTAATAGAAATTAAATAATAGAAACTCAACTGGGAAGTGATCACATAGAGCAGCCGTTTTATATAGGAATCCAACAGTTACATCATTGATAGTACAGAATGTCCGCCGGGACTTTGCTTGTTTATAATTATTGATTAAATGAACGACAATGGATCTTATATTGATAAATGTTTTATTTAATGTCGGCAATTATATATAGAATACGATATCACATGAATATCTACCTCTGTTAGCCTCACAAATGCGAGCCCTTTTGAGCATATTTTTCATTAAGTTCTCACACATTTCGTTTATCATTAACTTCATAACGAATATTTTCTTGAGCTGCTCAAGCGTTTCTGGTTTGTTTGCATAAATCTGGCTTTTCATATGTCCCACAAAAACAAGTCCGTGTAAGTCAAATTGGGCGATCGTGAAGGCCAATCAACATCACCATTTCTTGAAATAACTTGTTGTGAAAAGAGGTCTCGCAGTAATTTCATTGTAATCCTGGCTGTGGCACTATCTTGTTGATACCACATGTTAATAAGCCCAAAGCATGCAGTTATGCCATTAAAAAGTTTTCAATAATAAGACGATATCGCTCCCCATTCACAGTTACCATTTTCATTTTCAATAAGGTCCATGATTTGTTCTGACCAAGCTGCGCACCAGCTGTCACTTTTATTGGATGCAAAGGTGACTATTTGAGGGTTTCTCGTCACTCATTATGATTTTTGTCAAGTGAATATTATATCAAAACAAATGAAATCCTGGTGTAAAATTGTTTTTTGAAGACAAAGATCCTTTACACATAGTTGATGGAATGTTTTGAAGTCTTTCTTGAACAGCAGTAACGTTTCCAGCCCATCTTCCAGGACATTGTGTCTATTTTACGACTGCCAAATATAAACTGTCACGACTAATGTTTACTAAAATGTCGGCAAAACAAAGTAGTATATACATTCCCGGCAGACAACCTGTTGACTAAAAACAAGAGCTGAAGAACAATAGATAAAATGGTTACGGGTTATGTGGAAAAGTAAAGAAGTGATGGCCTGATGGATGAAGAAAATTATGAAGAGTGACGAAATCGTAAAATTACGTATACATTGTAAGTTTGAGTTTTGCCGGAGCAAAAACATATGTATGGCCTGGCTGGTTATCCATTTTGTAAACAACGTCTTCTTAATTTTGTTAAAAAGCATATTTAGTATAAAATGATTGATGGAACAATTCTAGCTTGAGCCATAGAGTGAGTTATATAAATAAAATAGAGAACATATGAAATGCTAAATTAAAATTGACTAACGTGACAGCATTTGCAATGAAAGAAAATCCCTACGTATGAAGAGGGCAATACGTCCCAGTATATGTATTGCTTTGAAAATACAACATAAATATGTAAAATATTCTCGGGTGATTTTATTTGTTTAGAAAGTACAAAGAACATTTTTAATGAGGGCGCAGCAGTCTTGTTTCCATAATATGTAACACAAAAACAAAAATCAAAAAAAGGCAGATATTCTGTATTTCTAGAAGTTATGACCCAGACATTTCACATTTCATTTCATAATTTTAACTAAAATAAAATTTAAAAAAAAGAGACGAAAATAATCATAATAAATAATATCGCTTTAATTCACTTCGATACCCACATTAAGCTCGTAGCCAAATCCTCATCTAAGATTGAGCATATTTTCAAAATTTTTGTATCTTCATAGTAGAGGTATTTGTTTTCTCACACTAAAATAAATTAACTTAAACACTGTGAAATTGTTTTTAAGTCAACCGTCTCTTTTTTTCGTTTCCTTTGTTATTTTTTTTACACCAGACCACACACATTTATTCCAAATCCAAGTATCTATGTTGTTGTAATTTTTTCTTTTCAACCACTTTATTCTTGTTATTATTTGTATACCTTCATTAACATAAAACAACTCAACGACAAAAATGTCATCAAGTGTCAAAAATTATGGAAAACATATTTTGACATGACATCAAACAAGTGAAGGCAGCGATATCATCAAATGTAAACAACAGCAAAAAGTAAAAATAGCAAGAAGAACAAGAAGTTAGTAGGAATGCCTTAATTTTAGCTGAAATGTTAAATAATAAAAGGTGTCAAAAGTGATATCATTATACTTTATACTCAACCCACTTAATCAAAGGACATTTTCTATATTTTGAGTTGATTTTTATAATTCTGCCGTTTTGTTAGCCGCATGGTCTTTAAATTGGAAGCAGGGTTCATCATTTCATGCGAAATCCTATCAACAGTCTACATAGAAAATAGGTGTTTGTGTAAAAAGTTTAGAATTTTTTTTTAACCGATATAACATAGGCTGCTCTGGTATCATTTAGACAATGGTTTTTTGTTATCATTTTTTTAATATACAGTAGTTAAAGGGAAATTTATTCAGCGTTTTTAAGATGTAATTTTTGACACAATCGACTTAAATTTGTTTTGATTTTGCTGTTAAGTTTATATTCATTACCAAACCGCTGTTGATCATAGCATAAATGAGACAGTTTTTGTGCCCGATCGAAGGCCGTCTACTCAGGAAATAGTTAAGCCTTAAAGATTGATACTGAATTTTCAATTATACATCAGCTAACGCTACTTAACTTCATTTGTTAAAACTTAATAAACCTTTTTTTATTTTTTTTTTAATAAAGCTTATAATACTCAATATATATATACGTAGAACATTATACGTAGACTCTTTGGAGACCTGTAAGGAGGGTACGACGACAATTTTTCAACTTTTTTTTAACAATTTTTTAACATTGGTACGACGCTAATAATTCTTTGATTTTTAATTATTGCCACTAAACTAGGTTTAAGCCCTTTTTCCATATTTTTCAATTCTGATTGCCCAAAATACTTTTTTTTAAATTATAGTAGTTTCGCTAAATTATTACATATTAAGGTCTAGATCAGATATACGCGTTTCTAAAGTATTTTTTTTTTCACCTTAATATGCCCCCCTAAACTAGAGTTTTATTTTACCATTACGTTTTTGCATAATATTCGAAGCCTTCAATGTCTTTGGCGAAAATCTTTATTGAAGTCGAAATGACTTCATTAACAGGTTTAATTATAGTTAACTCATTTTTATTATTCTTACTTAACCAACACAATATGATTAACAATTATAGGCAATGATTACATGAATAAGGATAAACAATGCAATTTTAAATCAATACATGTATTGTCTGGACGTTAAATTTTTTAAATACCGCCGCAATGCAAAATGAAGAAAAGCGCTGCTGCCAAGAATACAGAGTTGCATTTTGTAATTGAATAGACCCCGGTGAATCTGCTTAGGTATAATCAACTCAACGTAAAAAATTTTAGCACAGTTTTGTGACTACGTCCAATTTTCCGAGCATTGGGAATTTAATTTTTTTAAGGTCCTATAATATTTTTGAAAAATTTTAAAATTTCCTTTTTTGTTGAAGATATGGCCTTTTAAAAGCATACATTTAAATGATTCTGATCTGATCGATTTAATTTGTTTGCATGCACTTCAATCGTATTTTCATGTAGTTATTAAATGAAAATATAGTGTGTCCACCGGGAAGAAATACTACTTTGTTTATAATTTCTGATTAAATGAAAGAGAATGGATCTTATAATTTTATTTAATGTCTCCAATTATGTGTGGAATGCAATATCAGATAAGCCTCACAAATGCGATACCGTTTCAGCACATTTTTCATTACATTCTCATACATTTCACGCAGTATTTCATTAATTTCATCAAGAATATTTTGTTTAAGTTTCTGGTTTGTTTGGATAAACCTTGCTTTCCAGATATATCTACAAAACGAAGTGAAGGGCAGTTAAATCTGGCGACCGCGGAGGCCAATCAACATCATCATTTCTTAAAATAATATGTTATGGAAAGATGCCTCGCAGTAGTTCCATTGTCATCCTAGCTTTATGCGATGTGGCACCGTGTTGTTGATACCACAATTTAATCAAGTCCAAAGCAAGCAGTTGTGGTGTTAAAACATTTTCAATCATATCACAATATCGCTCCTCATTCCCAGTTACAATTACGCGATTTTCTTCTTCAAAGAAGTAAGGTGAAATGATTCCTCTTGAGCAGATTTCATACCAGACTGTCACTTTTAATGGATTTGAGGGTTTCCTGTTTCCCAGAACCGAATATTCTGTTTATTGACATATTCATTAAAATGAAATGTGCCAATCATTATGATTTTTTAAAGAAAATATTCGTTCTTATATGCGAGCTGTAACATGTTATTGGCATATATACGGCGGCGTAAATGGTCTTGTGTAAGAATCTCTTGTGTCAACTGAATCTTATATTGGAACAAATGTAAATCCTTGTACAAAATTGTGGTCAAAGTTGTTCTTTGAAGCTCTGAGCACGGCATCGAATGAATTGTTTTAAACACTTTTTAGAGCAGCAGTAATGTTTTCAGTAGTACATTGTGGTCCAACCTTGGGCCTATCCCCTACACATACTCTTTCCGCGATCTCATTCACTACACGATAAATAGAGCTTTTTGTTGGCACGTTGTTTCTCCCAAAAATTTCATATAACTTTCTCATCGTCAGAGTAATCGATGATTAATTTTGATAAATTCTTTTAACGATTAAAACACGTTGGTTTATCGAATATTTCTCTACAATAAATTTGCCACGTGTCTACTTCACGGCATGCTCGCAACTGGCACCCTTTTGTAAGAATCATATATTTTTCATCTAAATTGATTCCTTTAATGTAGAATTCACGCATTTACTATTTATTTTATGTATCTTTGTTTGGCGAGTATTGGCAGATATTGTGACTGCACTCCCAACATGTCTGCCTTTAGGCCAAAATATTATTATTTCTAACTTTAAAGAATTACATGTAAATTTTTATTATACAATTACAGGTAATAAAATTGATTAACTTTACATAAGTTAATAAGACAAATAACCATTTTAAAGTTTTCTTATATAAAAGTACTTATTTGGGAAATTCAAAAATCACTTTTTTTTAGCATTTCTTTGAACTTTTGCTGAATCAATGTCAATGTCAAAAAAACTATTCAAAACTTAATCCATTCATTTTATTAACTACGCTTGACATGTCGTACAAAGTTGGCTGCTTTATGTTCATAGAATTGTTATCTGCAGCAAGCAAAATTGCTTCATTGGAAATTTCTTCAAAATAATAGAATTATAACCACAATCAAGTTATCATATTTTTCGTTATAGTGACACACTCAAAAAGGAAACTTTTAAACTTTAATACTGTTTTCATCATCATGTCATGCCTTTAGTTAGATTTGTCTAATAAATCCTATGCCACTTAAATGATCTAGCTCGTGCTAAATACACCTTGCAAATCGTATTAACAAAATGTAATTAAAATTATGATATCGTTGTTTATACCGTTTTAAAATGGCGCTTGAAAATTAAATAGTGTTTATTACTAGATTCACAAAAATAAATAAGTTAAAGTCATAGCTGACTTATGTAACCGATATCAACTCACGCTTCAAATATATCTATTTCGGCTGTTACTGCGTCGGCTATAAAAGCTAATATAAACATTAAAAATTGTAAGTTAAGAGATGCTCTATAGGTCATTTAATTTGATTACTGCCTTTTGAAGTTTCCCCCGGGGGCACACAGTCTTGAGGGATCTCCTCCCATATTGACATCTGCCTTCGGGGGTAAAAGGCGACATCAGTCGCTAGAACAAGCCCGAAACTGGAAGAGACATAGGACTGTCGAAGGCCGACCAGTGACATTATACACACAGTCTGGTACCAAGGGAACCGGTTGCGCGTAGGGCTACGGCCCTGTTCTGGTTATTGGTGAGGCTCCACGGGGAGCAAAGTAGTGGCTGTGGTTTAATGGGGACTTAAAGAAAGTTGTCAAAAGGTTAACACCCAACGTGCTATCTTGCGCATGCAAAAATAATAGGAGTTGGATAGACTCCAAGTCTTCAGGGGAACCGGCCCCTAAGGCATATATGCACCCAGTGTGAATGCGTCTTAGGGCGTTGGTGGAAGTTTTTTTCTCAGTGGTAAGACCACCTTCAGATTAAGGGCTCGCAGCCAGACGATGACGTTTTAATATTATGACTAATCAGCCGGTGGATGATGTTATTTGAAATATGTGACTTAAACTTTTGAATCGTTGTAGACAGACTTAAAATTTACAATTTTTCGTCCGATATGCCAGAAAGTAAAAAACAAAAAAGTAAGACGTAACGTTATCCTTTGAAACATATATGTAGACTTTTACACAGACTAACCAGTATGTGTATTGTTATGTTAAAATAAAAAATATGAAAAATAAAATTTAAAATTTAAAATTGTTTCTCTAACTGATGTAACTTGATGTATTTGAGCATATCGCACCCTAAATACAAAAGGGTCACAACTCAAAGTTTTGCAAAATAAACTTTTTTTCCATAAATTTATTCAGAGTACAAATCTCTAACTACAAAAATTTCTTTCACATCACTATCTCCTTTAACTGGAAAAATACAGCTATGTGTATTTTTGTGTTAAATGTGTTGCTTCTGCACGATGAACTAAAGAGAAAAGTGTTCTAAATAGACAATTAAAATTCCAACAAGGCATTGTTACAATATTTCATATTCAATGATCCTCTGTTGACCCTCTGTGAATCTATTGGGACAAAACATATTGACGCACAATTGAAGAAAACAATTTACTTCCTGAGATTTATATCCCTGATTTTATCGATCTAAATAATATATGAAGGGAATTGTAAGTTTATATTAATCATATCAGTTTTATTTTAAAACAATACAATATTTTTGACTGTTATACGTGAATCTGTTAGTTTGTTATGAAATGGCAATGGTCTTTTGTAAGTTGTATGAGAGCCAACTTAATATCGTTGCTTTATAGTTAAAAGAGCTGATCGGAAATGATGCGTTTTGTCGCCTAAAAAATATATGACAACATTTTCAAATAAAATCCAAGTTTTGAACATTTCGCCTTTTAATAAGCGTATGTTTTTCGATTTGAGATTATATTATTTCTGAGATGTGTTGGTACAAAAATTCTACGGATACGGAATGATGAATAGCTTAGCCAATTTACTTTAAGTACATATTTATTTTTAAATACATCTTTATTTCAAAGAGTTTAAAAATTTTTGTATTAAATTTATCTAAATCTCATTTTGTGTAATTAATTATGAACGATTTTATATTAATTTTAAACCAGTTCCCACTTAAAGATTTCACTGTCACTTTATTCATTTCATCTTTAGTGGTGGTGAAACCTGTCATTATGATAACTCATAACCTTGTCATTATGATAATTGCGTGTCATAATGTTAAACAAAGAAAATTTTTAAAAATATAAAAACAAACCACTTGGCACATATTACTAAGTACAGAGGAATAAAAAACAAAAACTTTTAAAATAATAGCAGGTTTCTGTAACGATGACTACTCACTAATATAACATAACTAACTAATCTTTTTTAAGGTAAACTTTTTTGTCACTTAAAAATTTTGCATTTTAAATTAGCCAATCGATGTGTTATCTTGATCAGTATACTTAATTTTTTTTCTGAAGGTTTACTGATTGTTTTGATTTGAACCACCCATCGTTAATAAACGAAGTCTGTCTACTCATAATTTGTTATTAAAAATATTTTAGGTTGTCTGGTGGGAAAATTTCTATATTATTAAATTAAACTATTAAAAAGTAAATGAGCCTTTCAATTCTTATATGTTTTACTTTTCGATATAAACAATTTTATTGACAATTTTTATACTGTATTTTTTTAACATGGTTTTTTCTGAAGCAGTAAGCTTTCTAAAGTCGTTAAGAAACCAAAAAAAAAGCCCTAATTTTAAATGATACAGTTTATGCATCATTCATACAGTTAAATGTATGTTTGTGATGAGTAAAATCTTTGTATCAAATAAGCTCGATATTTCAGACACTTGTTTAACTGCAAATTTTTCCAAGAAATTACTGACAATAATAAAAAACGACATTTAGCGTCAGACGTACACAGACTTAAGAACAGCCATAAGTTTATATTGGCGGGCGATTTCTAGAGTAGATATCATTCATTAGGCTGTATTAGACCAAATTGTTGAGGAAACATTTCATTCGAGAAACTAGATTTTTATAATATTAATATTACACACCATTTTGAAAACAGTCTTGCTAGTGCTAATACACTGAAGAACTGTTTCCTGCTGTTGTAATAAACGATGTCAGTTCCGATCATTTACCAGTAGAGCTAAAATTACTATCAGAATCAACTCTTTCAATTGTTTCCGAGTATAACTTCACAAAAACGAACTGGAATAGTTATAGCATTTATAAAGCGTTTTTCAAAAAGAAATTTGTTTTCTAAAACAAATTTATAAAGCGTTTTTCAAAAAGAAATTTGTTTTCTAAAACAAATTTCTTATTTTATTTTTATTATTTATTATGGAGAGAAAAGTTTGGCAATTATGAATGAAAAATGATATTTGGCAAATGTCCACTACGACCAGGCTGATAGATATCGATTCTTTCATCAAAGTTTTTAATCACTTTTTGGCAAAATGGTCCTATTTCGTTAATCACATCGCGGATTTTGAGGATGAAATGGATTGAGGCTGAAATCGATTCGATTGGCTTCACATAAACTCTGTTCTTAACATAGCCCCATAAAGATTAACCCGTAGTGTTATATCACACGGTCTGGCTGGCCACTTAACTGTTAATTGCCGTGAAATTGTGCAATGGGTAAATTTGGTTTGCACTTAAGTGATCGTTTTATTGGCTCTGTGACACATGGCACCATCCTGTTGAAACCACATGTCAGTGATATCCACGTTTTCAATAATAGCTTAAATTTCATTTTTTAGCATCTCGCACTAGCGTGATCCATTGATCATTACCGCATTTCCAGCCTCATCTTCGAAAAAAAGACCCAATCACGCCTCCAGACCACATAGCGCACCATACAGTGACACGTTGAGCATGCAAAGGCCGCTCAATAATCGCTCTAGAAATTGCAGAAACATAAATGCAGCAAATTTGCTTGTTGACAAATCCTAACAAGTGAAAATGCGTTTGGTATAAAAAAATAATTCCTTGATTGAACTTAGCAAATCTACAGCGATATGAGTGGTCGGTCGGCTTCAATTTCTGCAGCAGTTAAATCTTGTAAGGCTTCAAAATCAAATTCTTTTGCAAAATTTGCCATGTGGTAGTTTTGCATACTCTCAACAATTGACCGTCGAGGAATTAACAAATTTGTCTCAGAAGGACGATTAGGTTGTGCGAAAATATCACGAATTTTACGAAATGTAACTTTAACAGAGCCACAATTTTCAAAGTAGATTTTAACCATTTTAATTCGATTTTCGTACGAAATTGAATTCTTTGCATCCACTACGAACACATCAAAAAACTAAATGTCAAAACTATCATGTTGTTGGTGTTGCCACAATCGAAAAACAAACTTCTTGTTGAAAAACCTAATATTAGTGGACAGCTGAATATTCCAATACCAGAGCGTATCACTTTACATGGACACATTGATGAGATGATTTATTTTAGAAACTTAATAAAAGAAGCTATTTATTGCAATACACCTAGAAAATCCTGTTGTCATTTAATTAAAAATATACCATATTATCTTAGACACAAAATTCGTCAAAGAATATGCATACGTAGATATTGGCAACAATATTAATTTTAACAATTTTATTTCTTTTCACATTTTGAGCAGATTTTTGTTGCATACTTTTCTCGTTTTCTCAATGAAATCGTAACAGCTTTTTTCGTATATCAAGAAAACCTGTCACTTTTTTTTGGCCAAATTTCATTAAATTATTTAAAGTATTGTGTAGAAAATATGCTCAGAAAAAATGGGCGGTACCATTTTTGGCCATTTTATGCAATTTTTAGATATGCTCTATGTTGTCTGCAAAAATAGATATTTAGTTTTTCACGTATTCGTAGTACATGCGTTGGCAATTGTTACAATGAATTCAATTTCGCACGAAAATCTCACTAAAATAAATAGTTCTGTTAAATTTACATTTCATAAAATTCGTGATATTTTTGGACAACATAAATGTCTTTCTAAGACTGCTATTAAGAATTTGGTTCTTAAATTTGAGCCAAGAGGCTCGATACAGACGAAGCCCATTTTCACTTGTGGTCTAAAGGCGTGTTGCGCCGTTTTTTTTTCGAAGATGAGGCTGGAAATGCGGTAACGGTTAATGGATTATGCTATCGCGAGTTGCTAACAACTCGGTATTGATGTATTAATGACGAAGTGGATATTATGAAGTTTCAACAGAACGGTGCTACATGTCACACAGATAATAAAACGATCAATTTATTGCAAACCAAATTTCCCGATTGCATAACTTTATGACAATCAGCAGTTAAGTAGCTAGCCAGATGGTGTTATTAACACCACGGATTATTTTTTGTGCGGGCTTGTTAAAAATAGAGTCTATTAGAGCCAATCGATTGCGATTTCAGCATTAAAACTCAAAATCCGTGATGTGATTATTTAAATAGGACCGCCATTTTGCCAAAAAGTGATTAAGCACTTTGATGAAAGAATCAAAACTGTTAGCTTAGACATACTGGACATAAGCCAGATATCATTTTATGTTCATAATTGCCGAATTTTTCCCTTCGTCATAAAACAATAAAAATTTTAATCAAATTGGAAAAGTTTCTTTTAATCTAATTTTATAAGTAATTTATTCAACGGGATCATTTTCAATCTAAGCAATTTTATTATTCGTGCTTGATTCCTTTAAATAAATATTTCATGATATTCTCACGAAAAATTTATTACAAAAATTTTTATTAAAAAATAAACATTTTATGATATTCTCATAAAACAATTATTTCAATAATAATAAAAAATATTCGAAATGTATTACTACGGGGGAGAGCATATCCATATTGCAATTTCACTATTGCTCACATAGCTCATCAGTGAATATTGGGATAAAATTCACTGATGAGCTATGTGAGCAATAGTGAAATTGCAATATGGATATGCTCTCCCCCGTAGTAAAACATTTCGAATATTTTTTTTTTTATTTTTATTGAAATAAATGTTTTATGAGAATATCACAAAATGTTTATTTTTTAATAAAAATTTTTGTAATAAATATTTCGTGAGAATCTCATGAAATATTTATTTAAAGGAATCAAGCACGAATAATAAAATTGCTTAATCTAATTTTATTTTATTTTGTTTTAGAAAACAAAATTCCTGTTGAAAACTCCTTTTTAATGTTACATATTCTAAATTACTAGGAGTTTTGATGTTGAATAAGATATATTCTTGAACTCATCAAACGTAAATATTATAAATTTTAGCCTGTAATATTTCTGTTGAAATAAAATAAATAAAAGAAGTATCCTCGTAGTAATAAATCACATTCTTTAAAAGGCAATAAAATTTGTTTCCATATAAATTTTACATCTTTCAAAATAAATGCAAATTTATTTATTATTTTGATTATTCTTATGTGGAGATGGTGTTTTAAAATTTTAGTTGAAACAATTTCATTTTAGAATTATTATCTTTTTCCTTATTTCATTATTTATTAAATAAATTAATAAGTGATATAAATTCAATTTTAACATATTTATCTTGAAGCAACTAAAATACAAAAACAAATTTCTATCATTTAGCTCTCTATCATCTTGCCCAATGTGCTGATTAAAATTTTATGCTTTTGTTTTTATTTGATATTTTTAGACCATTGACAAACTGACGTATTGCAACAACTAAGGTTGATGATATTGTTGGTAATATTTATATATATTTATGGCATTATTGTAAGTCTTTACATTTATTATATCTCATAACTAGATGTCTAATCCAATTTGTCAACACATAAATTCTTTACGTACGTCTTAAGGCGACGTGCATGTGTTAATGTCTCCTTTAGCATCAACTAATAATTAAACTCAATTTAAGTATTTAAAACAAAAATTGAAATATTTATTGCCAAAAAATAAATACAAATATATTTGTCCTGTTTTTGATTTCACTCAAAATTTTCATTACAAGTGAAATACAAAATACAATAGAACTAATTATCTATTTTAGTAGAAAATCTTAAGACTTTAAACTTTAAGGGAACTAGACTAACAACGGCGACTAGTCAGATGTCGTTAACTCAATCGTAGGTTTATGTTACAAAAATTTAACATACTTTTCGCAGGCATACTACTGGTATATTACGATAGTTCAAAATAGTTAAACCTTCAACAGTTCGAAGTATCAAAAAAGTAAACAAAGTAATTAAATTAAATTATTATATAAATAATTTTTTAAAATATAAGATTTTTGTCATTTAGCTTTCAAGCTGATGACATCTAACTCTTAATAATATACCTTTTCTAAGCATTGGCTAATGTTGTAACATATAACTTTTCACCTGCAGAATATGTAAAGAAACGTAAGTGCTAAAAACCCTGAATTTAACAAAAAAACTTGACTTTCTGTCTGTGCTACAGCAGGAAATGCCAAATTCAAAGTAGCAGTGATAATGTGGCAAAAAACAAGAAATCAGTGAAGCAGTTCGGCATTTGTTAAAAATTGCACGGCACACTCTTAGTTTGACAAGTCAAACTAAAAAGGAATAAAAATGGCAACAAGATGTGCAACTAAAAATTTAAAAAGGTTTAATATATAAGAAATATTGACATAAAATTTAACAGATTTGGTACACATATGAATTTAAAAATAAAACAGTAAAGCAAACAACAATGCCTTAAAAAAGTACTTTAAAATAATATCTTTATTTTGCACTTTAACAAAACGAAAAGTGTAGACAGATATGATTTTTAAGGATACCTGATGGTTTTTTTAATCCGAATCCCATAATAAGGAGTTTTATCCCCAAAAAACCCAGATATCTGTTTTTCCCAAATTCAATAATTTGTTTACGTATTTATGTAATTCAGAAAAAAGTGTTAACTTTGTAAGAATTATAAACGACTTCATTTGATTACCAAAATCAAAATATTAACTTCACAAACTTTCACCTGCTTTACCTTAGTCAATTCATTGGCCAATATTTTCAATTAAATTAGTGTTTCGCTAAGAATATTCTCATTTTGTTGCTTATTTACATTCCTTAAGGCCTTCGAAAAAAGGCTTAATTTGTATATAAGTAGAGTTACCAACAATTCTAAAGACGAATCAGAAATTAAAACTTTAAATTTTTGCTCAATAGAATAACTAAAATCTTTTAAATCTAAAGGCAAGTACCAGAATTTTAACATTAACGCTTTAATTATGTTTGTAAATTTCACTTATTATTTTATTTATCATAAACAATGGGTTAGTTGCTATGTGTAAAATAATAAAGAATCGATTAAAAGTCCCCAAAGCATTTTAAAAGTCCTTAGAAAATTCGCAAGCTGCAAGAAAAAAATTAACCCTTTAGTTTCAAATGTCTATTTACTTTAAAGAGAAATCCTCAAAGCTGGCAGCTCCAATACTTCTTTCAAAAGGCGTGTGAGTACAAGCAGGTATAAATGTTTACCGTCATATTGTGTGTGTGGTGCTGTCTCAAGATAATGTTGATAGTTTAATGCAGTCACTCACACTGCAGTCATATATGCACAAATATTCATAAAGTTTTATTATACCCTACGAAATATTACATAATAATAAAAATAGCAGATAATAGTAGAACGTTGCCCAAAACATTTAGGGAATGAATTTCTCAAGACGTTTCTCCAAATCTGTTAAATCCGAGTTCTGTTGAAAGTGGTAATTACTGTTGTGGTTTAAACTGTTCTGTATACCTAGGCAGATAACAGCCATTTTAAATATTTTCCGCGTAAGGATCGTTTGATTATAAATTTAAGAGCAGTTGGGAATCATCTTCACTCTTTAAATCTATTTACAAATTGTGTTTGTTAAACTTTATTTTCCATAATATCGTCGAAAAACCTGTAAACCAAAAGTGAAATCGTTAGATATTGTGTATTTTTATGTTTAAGGCCTCAGTGAACAGAAGTATCAATAACAAATGTTCAAAAGGCACACAAGAGCTTTGTGAGAACTGTCCAATTCTTAGTTCCTAACTGTTAATCTTATGAAGCAGTGTTATTAGCGGCATATTAGTAAATGTATAAACTTATGTATGACGTAGTTTCAGTACAGAATATAGGTATCGAGCTTAGTTTTAGGCAGATTTGGGAATATTTCCCAAGGTCAATGGATAGCAATTTTTTTCCACTTGGGCGGATCAAAAATTACTTGCATGGTCTATTTTTAAGAACTTTTTAAGTAGTTGTTTTTTTTTTCAATGCAACTTGCTTTTAGATTGTCTTGGGTTCATTCACATACCAGCCGTCAGAGACATACAGTCATGGTGGGTATCTTCTCACCGTGACATGTGATTCTGGGGGTAAATGGCAGTACTACTCACCTAGGCCAGCAGGATCATGAACCTCGAGGAATTGGATCCTGCGACTGGTGACTTACCAATTGATATCGCGGAAACCAGTAGGTCATAGGGCTGGTGAGAACCTTCAGAGAGTAACAAGGTGGCTACAGTTTAAACCCAAACCGCCGCAAAATGTGATTTTTTTATTCCTATTCGGTGTGATGTTGCATTGAGTAGAATCAACTTGGTTTTTGCGGGATAACAGGGATTTTGAATAGTTTTCGGCTCTCGACGAAAAATTGAGTACACTGGTACGAAACTGGTGGACTGGTATAAGAAGCTCACTTGGCATTGTTTTAGTAATAAGTCAATTGACACTATTAGAGTATACTTTACTAAGTAAAGAGTGAAACTTTAATGAACATCTTTAACATTTGAGATCCAAAATCATAGATACTTAAGAAAACGGGTTAACAAAAAGCCATTCTTAAGTTTTTGTGGGAGTTTTCATATACCATTACATTTTGGAACTAAGATTATTTTATATAGAATAACGTTTTGAGTCAATTCATCAAAGTAGATCGTGATATACAACCGTTATTACAGCGGCAGTGCAGTTGCACTCTATCCTGGTGTCAAAAAATCCTTTAGAGTTTTATTTAATAACTTAGTAGCTCAATATGATACGAACTCAGACTAATATGGCAGAAGAATATAGTCTGAATCACCTAAGGAAATAGATTAAATCATTGACATAAAAAAAAATTTGTGATCAGAAATATATGTCGATGGGAAATGTTTGTGAAGATAACACAAAGCGAAAATGCAGCTTAACCGCAGCGTTTATTATATCCTTAACGACAGAGATGTTGGTATTCCTTATCTAGGCCCACAATTTTTATATAGGTTTCGTCCTCGCACACAATTATACCCGGGAAATACGTGTTTTTTTAACTTAATTTGTCTTCGGCTGGAACAAGAGGCTGGAATAATCCAAAGTAGAAATCGTTTTCCACACTCAGTTGCTACTAGTGCAGTAGTGTTTGGAACAAACGTTGACCTGATCCTATTTTGTTTAACTGAAAATAATTTAGGAAAATATTTTAAATTCCGAATCTTATAAAACTGTTGAAGACAGAGATACGTCATTCTTATGGCATATTAGGACTTGAACCAATTTCTACTTAACTAATTTCGATGTCTTAATTTACGTAAGAGCATTTTCAGCACTTTGCAGTTGTCGGATAGGATTGTTCTGGGATTGGTGCAGTCCCATTTTCTTACCGGCTTACAAGTTGATACAAAATGATATTGCATTTGTGAAAAATATAGGATTGGATAATTGAGGTAGAACCTAACCGTGACAGAAGAGCTAATTTAACGTTGAAATATTTTGCTAAATTTCTACATGCAATAGTGCATGTCGGTAAGGAAATAGGAATACATATTGTATAGCTAAATCTTGTGTAGAGCACTTTTTGGTTTAACTTACTTAACCAAACAATTTTATTTTTTACTTTTAAATTTGCTACTACTTTTCATTCATAACGTGCACTCCCGAATACACTTAAAATGAATGGTTTAAACATAATTTATGTGCATTTCGGTATACAGGTGTGACAACACTAAAAATATGGTACAACGAATTTACATTTTTAACATCTTTGTTTGAGTTCTGATATGATTATTTGTGTATGCTGTATAAAGCAGATATTAAACAAGATAAAATGGTTTATTGTTTGATAATATTTGTATGTTTTTGTTTTTTTTTTAATAAATTCAGAAAATGCAAAGATATTTCGAATTGAAAATTATAAAAAAAAAGTTTTGATTTAAAAGCTGATAACGTTTATTTAATGTCGGCTTTAATATAAATGTTTAAGCTATAAAATCTTAATTTGAAAGGATCAGTTGGCTTCAGACTAATAACTACAAACATTATTTTAGTTATTAATGCAAAATTTAGAGTCAGGACTGCCTATTCATCATTATAAAATAATTTCAAAAACTTCAGTGTGAGAAAGGTGAAATAGCTCGTATAACATCCAGAATATTATATTTAAAAATGGTTTCCAATCACTTTTAAAATGTTATGATATTCACAAAAATCATGCAAAATGCAGTTTTTCGAAAAATATTTTTTTTTGTTTATTTATTCGTTGATGTCCTGTACAACAAGACCAAATCTTATTTTGAACGGATTGTATTACACTCAAAATTAACACAACATTTTTTTAAAGTTAAATAAATTATTTGAAAATGGGAAAATACAATTTTTAAAAATAAGTTAAATAAATAAAAGAAGAAAAATTATTTGAAAAAGTAAATGAAAATTTATTGAAGCTATTAGCATTTATTAAATTGTTGATGTGGTGGAAGACTATTCCAACTACGAGCAGCATGCAAATAAAATTGCCACTCGAGCACTAGATATTGATGCTGAGGTATTCTAACGCTTCAGTTTCTAGGCGATTTGGAAAAACGTATTTTCTCAAACAAATATCTAGGGGTTCAGGATCAAAGAGATTACTTAAAACAGATGAAACTGGGTCAAATCTACGCAAACCATAGACATATCTAATAATTTTATTATATACAACATTAATTTTTTTTTTAATAACAGCGTAACAGTTACAATACAATTCAAATCCTAGAACATTAAATCTTTTTTTAATAACAGCTTTGGTGAGCAAAGTTCTTACCCGTAATGAAGTGAAATATTGCGTGGTCAAGCGCGTCCGTAACTTCACATACACATAACTAACTAAAGCGTTTACGTGATCCGACCATGTCAACCAGTTGTTAAAAATAATTTTCGACAAATCATTCACACATATTGAAAATAATAATGATCGTAGAATCGACCACTGTGGCACACCTCTGATAAGTGATAATTTGTCAGACCATACTTTATTCACAAAAGGCAACTGTGTTTGATACGATATATATATATATATATATATATATATATATATTTGAGTTAATAAGCTTGACCGATGTATCTAAAAATCTCAAAAAGAATTTTAATTTTCAAAGTAATACATCATGATTCACCGTGCCAAAAGCGTTAGAGTGGTCTAAGAACACTAAAAGACATACGTTTCCACTTTCCAATTCCTGTCGTACATTTTAAATTACTTCTGCAAGAGGACTAATGCAGCTATTGTTCTGAAGAAAACGAGATTGCATACTAGAAAGTAATTTATTGCTGTTAATGTATGACAACATTTACTGATACAAAATGTCTTCAAAAACTTTTGATAGAAAACAAAGAATGGCAATTGCATTTTTGTTTTTTGTAATTTAAGGTAACTTGCATGTCCACGTAAATGATAAATATCGCCAAAACCTGGTCCGAATTTCATGGGTAATACAGAAAAAAATTTCCACTTCTTTTAAAATATTATTCGTTTTCACATAGAAACATTTTTATTTAGTGACTAATATGGTTCTTTATTCTTATATGTTGTATAATTTAAATAAAAAGAACGTAAAGCGATTATTAAATTTATTTTTACTTTATTCATTTTTATTTTTTTTAGAACATGTTCTGTTACAAAACCTTTACTCAAGAAATATCGTTAGTATTTGTAAAATTAACAACAAATTTTTTAGTTGTATTAAAACCCATCTAATTTTATCCGATTATTCTTCCTATTTCATTGTGTTTGCCTTCATTTATGATTCAGTGTAATCCAAATTCTTCGATATCAAAACTTGATGGTCAATATCTAAAAACTTTACGTGTGCAAATCCTTATTGTACAAAAACGATATAACAGACCTATTTAATCGATAAGCTTTACTCTCTGAATTTAATACAGATAGAAGTAAACTTCTGTGTTTTAGGCATATGTATAATGTTATGAACTTTAGTAGCTTTCCAAATATAATTGAATATTTTCTCAGATCAAGCTACACTTGTCTTTATTTAAAATATGGATCATGAAAGTGAAATAACCCAAAAAAAAAGCAATTTTTCATTGTGCTTTTCTTGTGGTATTGGCAAAATAATCACTATTTGTGGGCAATTGTTATTAAACAAAGTACGGAAGGTACTCAAGTATTAGAACTACTTTATGTTTCTATCCAAATAAAATTCATTATTCAACATGTAGATTTGCTTATAACTAAATCGCTATTAGAATAACATTATTTCATTAGATACATTAAAACTCAATTTCAGGCGACGCTGAAAATTAAAACATCGTGTTTTATCTATTTAAGTTCATAACAGTTTGAAAGTGATGCAAGTTAATTGACTGAGAATTTTCTTTGATTCTTACTACGTTAGATTAAATTATTAAACTTATGTTTATTTATGTTATGTAGGGCTGTTTTAATTTTAAAGTTAAAAATTTTAATGATTTTGGACTCAGAATGTTTATTTATAATTAAGCGAATATTATTCCATTATTATTGAAATGACCCTGAAACCAAGATTAATTATAAAATCTCAGCGTATCCTGAGGAACTTCTGTGATTTTTAAATTCGTATAATCTAAAAGCTTTTGATAAAACAAAGTAGCTTCGTTATAACCGCAGTTAGTTGAACACATCATCGTATATTCAATTTAAAGATCTTTTGATTTTAAGAATTTTAAGGATTCTTACTTTTTATCCTTTACAACAATCTGTATCAAACTGAAAATGCATTTACCATAATGAGTATAAAAACGGTGTTAATAAATAAACAAAAGTTACTTTCATTTCTAAACTGACGTTTTAAAGAAATCTCAAACAAATGTGTGTGATGACTTATAAAGAGAACAAAGAAAAATCTATTGGTTTTATTAGGACTACGTGTAACCAAATTAATATTAATTTATTATAAATTAATCTTCGTATTATAATTTCTTAATTTCTTGCTAACAATCTGTCGTAAATTCTGATGACGGAAGTAGCGATCTGAAACAACATAAATAATTTGAAAATATTTATTCTTTCTTAAAATTTTGAATTTAAAATATACGAGAACGTGGCTACTATACTAAACTACAAGCAGTTCGAGTAATAAATAATATAATACCGGGTGTTTGATTGATTGATTAAAATTCTCAATACGCTATTTTGTTCTTCGCAATTCTGATTTTATTTTATAATCGATAATGAAAGACAGCCAAATCTGTTGTAACATTCCATTTGGTGAAAACCTAATTTGATACTAAACACAGATTTGAACTTCTGAAAAAAGCAACGTTTTTATTCAACAAAAGTTAGTTATAACATAAAATTTATTATTTCGTCCAAGTGCAAAAGTAACGAGAATAAATCTTTTATATTAAAATTATTTGTTCTCCAAATTTCCAGATTTACAGCCATCACAAAACAATTTTCTTTTATTCACGAAAATCTGTTTTAATCTTATACTAACACAGTTTAAGTTACAAAACGAAATGATAACTAAAATACTTCACAGTTTTCCGCCCTTAAGCCATTGTGGTGTAAAACATAACACCTTTTAATATCAGGTGTTAGAATACACAAATAAAACAAAATTTGTTTACAAAAAAGAAAAATTGTAAAAGATATAAAAATAAAATTTAATTAAAAAACTAATAACGCCAAAGTAAACCTACAGTTAAAGGTAGGAGTGAGCTGTTTACATAACGTTATATCTGTTATAAAACTTATGTTATCATTTTACACACTTTAATTTTATTATGACATAATAAAGAAAGTTTAACATACTCTATCCCACATAAAAACTTCAAGCGCGAGTCAAGATCTATGTGTGAGTAGCCGTTTCATTGGGATTGTGCGATCAACCTTTAACTGAGAGAAATGTTAAATTCTACTGTTAAATGTGACTAAAAATGATAGGCAATCTAATTAAACAGTTTTTTTTAACCCGATAGAACTTAAAACTGTATAAAAATAAAATTTTCTAAAAATATATTTTTATTTATATTTTATTTTCACATATTTCGGTTATATGATTATTACATTCAACATTCATTTTCTTTCAATAGAAGCATGTCAATTTTTGTTAGTGCTTAGCATTTGCTAGTGAGTCAAAGATTAGTGTCCAATGAGAAACCTTTTAGGATAATTCACAGATCCGTTTCTTGAATTTTAAGTATCACCACACTTTTGTTTCAATAAGACGGTTTTCTAATTAAAAAAAATAACAGATAATGGTTTTGTGACAATCTCTATTAGTCGTACCGTAAAATAAAATCCAGTGATGTCAACAGAATGCACACAGTATTAAGTGGTGTACTTTTCTCGATAGTCCTGTAACGTGAACTATATTATTAACAAACTTGTTAAATTTAACATAAGCTAGATCGCTGGTGGTGGGTGATTCTAAAAGTAAAACTGGAAAATCTGGCAACGCTAATCTATGAGTTTATTAAAAGTTATCAAAATAATTTAAACACCCATAGTATTTCCCGCTGATGATCACTCTTTCTTTCTTCAACGCTATTGTAAGTATTTTATGTGATCCTCTAAAAAGCGATATGCTACTTTCATGAGTATATTCGTAACTTTTATCGCCGACAAATCGTAATGGACATTTTTTTAAAGTTCTACAATTTTGTTAAGACTAATTTACACCTAGATAATTATAGTATAGACACCATCTGGATTTCAAAAAAAGGGTATAAAGCTGATATTACTATCAAATTTATTATAAACTAATAACTTAAAATATTAAGGTGATATTTGATATCTGTTACAAAAACGAGTTATTATACACCAAGTTAGTAATGTCAAGGGTTTTTACTCACCTCTAGTAAAATAAGAGGTCTAAACTCCTAAAATAAAAGCTCTACCACTCACTAAGGTAATGGTACTTATTTCTAAGTAGAACATCCCCCAACTATACTATTATCCAAATAAAATAATTTGTCAAGAAACCTACTGCATAAGAAATAACGCCCCGGGGGCACACAGTCTTGGTAGATCTTTTTTGCATCTTGGTAAAAGGCGGTACCAGTCACTTGGGCTACAGGAGCCCCAAGCTGGAAGAGACAGAGGCCATTCAAAGTCCGACCAGTGAATTTAAAAAAACTTATACTCGTACCACGGGAACAAATTGCCCGCAGGGCCATTTTCTCGAAATTGGTTGAGGGGCAACTCGATGGCTGTTGGTTTAATATGGTTTTAAAGAAAGTTTCAAAAAGATGTTATCGCAGGTTTAACATCCAATATCCCAGCTTCCACATGGAACAGAATAAGCGGTTGGATATACTCCAACTCGTCAGCAAGGAGTGGGGGAATGGTATTGTTACCGTGTACTAAAAAATCGCGACTAAGGCATGCATGCGTCTTAGGGCGCGGATAGGCGCTTTTTCCTATACCTAGTGGTAAGACCACCCTCAGCTTAAGGTCTCGCATTAAGGTGCGGACGTTAACTGTTGGATTTAGATAGAAATTGTCAGTCCCAGGCCTCATGCTATTAAGTAATTATTACCCTTTTGTTTCAGTTCTAAGCTTTAGTATTACTAGCAGTAATTCATATATTATCAGCAGAAAGACCTCAGCAGGGGGCTGCCTTATATGGAAGATAAACAGGTTATATAAAACTGGACCTTGTAGAACACGCTAGTTGTTAGTTAGTTTTATATAATAAGTATAATTTGACTTCAATAGCCAAACTTTACAAATAATCTTTTTCATCATGAAACTACAGTTGATTAAATAAATGCTTGCGGCAGGCTAATAATATTTATAGAAGAAATATCCTGGTTGAAAATATAATGGATGTAAAGTGTTTAACCCGTTTAATAAAATTAAGTGTGAAAGTTCTAAGGTTCCTGAAAATAATGATAAAATATAAATGCTTAAAGAGCTCGTCCATAATTGTAGTTTTTGCGAAATTCAATACAGCTAAATTTGTAACAGATGTTAGAACAGAATTACATATTACATCACATTAAATTAAAATCAGATATCTTTCCTTCTTTTTCACCACTAACTTCTAAAAACTAAATATTTTCCACTCCCCTGACAACATCAGTATGTAATTAAAAAATTGAAAGCAAATTTTGGTTAAGCGGTTTAATTCACCTGTACTCTGTTTTTCTGAAGCATGGCATTCTAATCAGCATTTCGTATATAATACTGTCTACAGTCTATATATAAAAATGAGTACGAAATAAAGGTGACGAAACAGAGACTAAAAAATTTTTCTTCCACACCCATGCCCTTAAGTATACACAATGGCGTATACTTGAGAGCAGTAAAAAAATTAAAATATCTGTAATAAAATGTTGTTTTGGAAAATTCTTAACGAAATTAAAAAATTGCAGTTATCGATAGCGCAAAGTAATGCTTACATCCGCAATCAGTTGTTTCGGGATGCTCTTTACAAGAGAGAGAGAGAGAGAGAGAACGCGAAAGATATGGCGAGATCGATTTTTTATTAACTGCGTGAATTAATGTTTTTAAGATCATAGAGGTTAAATTTTTGTGCCATTTCTATATCCATTGTGTTGACGCTTTTACATCTGAAGGCCTGTATAAGTGATACCCGTACTACCCGGAAAAGCTTTTAATAGAAACAAAACATATCTACTTATAAATAATTACATTTTAGCAATTCTCGCTAGTATTGCAGAATAAAGGCTTGTCTGGTAGGTGTGTTTTTTCATTAATAATAATTGTATGCGTTATCATAAAAATATCTGCCTAATGTCGACCCTAATGGAATAAAGTAACATTTCAAAAATACATTAATACTCGATAAATATTTTTCAAATATTCCAAATAAATATTTAATCTTTCTTTTAATTCCTAATTGTCATTCTCAAGACTACACGAAACAGCAGGAGTTAATCATAAAAAAATTGACCATGGCGCCAAAATTGGCATGTAGGGTGATGACACGACTTCAAAATCAAAAATAAAAAGTATTTAAAATTTATTAAATTTTTTAAGACAAACAAAAATGTTCTCATGATCAAACAATTTGGTTTTTTTTTAATTTAAACTTAAAATTTCTTTAACACGAAAGTGATAGAGCAACAAAATAAAACTAAAAATGTCCAAATTGTGTTGAAGTGTTTCACATTCACACACGTAGCGTTATGACTTAACGATAATACAAGTTTTGTACACATTTTAAAAGGTATGAAATAAAATATCCAACAAAAATGCGAATGGAAACATAATATATTTCAATAACTCTGTTGTTTACACTACAGTTAAGGTTTCTTAACTTTTCAGCAAAGAAGATAAAAAGACATTTTTGGAAAAGAAGTGAAAATATTGCAAACATATTTTTGATATCAAACTGTTATTGTACATACAAACACAAAAGATTGTAAAACTTAAAGGAGTTAGAACCTCTAACTTGTTAAAAATTGTTGCAGATTCCCTCAGGTTTTTTCTTATATCCATTATTTAAAAGTCATTCTCACTTTTTTTGTACCATCTGGTTTTCTAAAGACTACTTCTAGAACTTTCGGTAATAGTGTTCTACACCTTTTTGTTGCATAGGTCATATACTATCAAACTTAAGTGATGTTGCTCTATTATCATGATAATTTATATAATTACTATTGTAATAACTCAAGTAATTTATAAATAATATTAATATACACATTTCTTACTAATTCTGTGAGAAAGTAAATAGAACGGTAAGTTTTAAGTCTAACTCTTGTAGAGTTGTTGATCTTAATATTTTTAATCTGCACATCATTATTAAAATATTTTTGTGTCTTTATTTACTATTTATATCATACATAGTACTATAGTTAGGTGGGTATTGTAACTTGTTCTAGTTTTTTGATTCGGCGAATTTTATATGTGCTTTGTTATGCATTTATTTTTTTTTATAAGCAATAGTCTATCTTGGCTTGTCGGTATTAAAAATTCTCTTCACAGCGAAATTTCTTTATATCAGGTGCGATGGTAAATACCAACACAAACAATTTTAAACTGTCTGACTTAGGACTAGTTGAAATACAGGGACTATAGCATTTCTCTATAAATATATTTTAAGTCTCCTTGTAGGGAGGAGTTTTAGATCGCGCGTTCTCTACTTAATATAGTAGTTAAATTTGGCAGTCGGTTTTCAATTTGTTTTGCATGCAATTCTGCATAAATGTTTTCACCTTTGAAACATACCAAAAGAAAGCCACATCGAAAATGTCAAAGATAAAATCCTAAGGCAATTAAATTATCGAACTGTGGCGGAGAATAGTTCGAAGATGTAGAAACTAGAAAAATGATCAACTCGTATGTAGTCCTTCAAAAAAAAAAAAATATAAATCCTTTTAAGGTACTCAAGCGAGCTAAACACAAATGGCACTAAAACTCGCACAAGTTGAATTGATTAATTGTTTAGATTATCTTTTGAGAAATAATTGCTCTACTATTTCACAAATAATCATATATAAAAATATGATCAGAAATGGCAACTCTAAAACTTCAAATCTATTCTAATATTCTTTTCAGATCCTGAACTCAAACTTTAAATTTAACCAGATTACGATAATGAATATCTCTTAGAGTTATTTTATTATTAAAGTAGGTGAAGGAACTGGTCAACCAACATTTTATTTTAGTAATCCGCTTACACCTTAATTTCGCTTTCTACTTTAACCTTTACTTAAGACACACGCCTTTACTTCACGATTTACACTTACTATCCACGCAGACGCTGCCTTTTATATATGTCCAATTAAAGTCTAAAACAGTTAAGAATCTTCTACTCCCTTTGTACCACATTTTGTTGTTGTATGTTTTTCATTCAATGTATAGGCGCCTCTTTGTCTGTGTGTATGTTTTATTTTTATACTGATAAAGTTGCTTCCTGGAATTTATTTTCGGAAAGTTATTGTTGTTTTGTGTAGATAAGTTTTCTTATAAAACTACGCAGTTAGTAAACAGTATACCGATTTATTGTTGTCTTGCGTAAACAGAAATTTCTTGTTTTCTTGCATGGGTAAGTTTTCTTAGCAAACTACGCAGTTAGTGAACAACATACTTAATTGTTGTTGTTTTGCGTGTATAAAATTTCTACGCAGTTTATAACTAGAAATTTGTTGTTGTCTTGCGTGCATTAGTTTTCTTAGTCAGCCACGCAGTAAGTAAACAACATACCCAGTAGTTTACTTTATTGCTTAATTATTTTCTTTTAAAACTCAAGCAAGACACATCCGTAAAAATATATTAAGTAAACTGTGTGTTACCAAATTACTTTTTTTAACAATAATTTAACCATGTATGCCTGTGTATAGCAGTTTAAATTTTAGGTTAAAAATAAACCTCAGTTTTTTTTAAAGTTCAGACAATGCAAAGCTTTTTCTTATCGGGCAGCATATCAAAATTGAAAGCTTTAAAATATGTGGCATCTGCTCTAATTTTTCCTCTTTACTACAATTTAGGAGACTTATTTTTTTAATTCTTTAATTTATTCTTTAATTTTATTCAAAATCAGACAACTTACCAGCTTAAATTTTTTAGATTCTAATCCTATAAGAATTTAGGTAGTTTAGAAACTAATAATATTGGCAACGATCCAAAGTAGGAAGAAAATTAGTCGCTGTATAAGAATTCCTCTGCTGAATTGTTGACTAATATTCCACATCTAAGTATTGTCAGTTGTACATATAACTCCAAGCTGGAGAATCCTTTGGGTGTCATTTTACAATTCACATTATTTCCTACAAGCTAAATACAACACGAAACTGTAAAACTTTATTTAACAATCAATAAAAAATATTTATTAATGTTGTTATACGTGCTTGTATAATACATTTTTTACATTTGTTTGAAAATAAACCATTTTTTTTGTTAAGCAAAAAATTTTAAATCCACCAAGCAAAGGTTCAACTAACAAATAAGCAACAACATAAGCAATCAAGCCAAATAATTTACCAAAAAATAAAGTAAAAACCAAGAGATAAAAACAATATTCACCCTCGCATGCAAGAGTATAAATTTCACTGGAAATCGATACCTGCCTTTTGTATTTGAAACACCACAGAAGTTTATTCGACATTTAAACGTTATTGACTACAGACATTTGGAACATACTTTAGGATACACATTTAAGTGAATAAATGTACACAAGCCCGAATTTGCTTGAATTAACTATTTAATGTCCAAATGCATGTACACCAATGCGTACATAAAGCCGCAAGAAAACAACACCTCCATCGAAATACAGTAGCGTTCAAAACTTTTTAACAGACTGACGCTATTGGGATACTTTGCGATAGAGCTTATAATTAGGTTTTACATATTGTTTAGTGCCGATTATTATAAAGATCAAGATAAATAAAATATTTCTTTAGCATTTTTAAACCATCTGTATTTTCTTTTAACGTCCCACCGCTTCTAATTTTACAAGCCACAGAACTTAAAGGACTTGTACAATTGGTACCCATTTTTTTAAAAATAGCGCTGGGAGTAAACTTTCAAACTTACCGTAAGTAACATGGAACTACCTTAAATATTTTGGTTTTTTATCTCCATTAGCTCAAGTAAGATGTAAATAAAGTCGTGATGCAAAAACAACATATTAATATATAAAATTGGGATAGGTAGTAAGAAATAGAAGAAGCTTAAATAAAGTAATAAAAATTAACAAAAAAAAAATATTGGTATAATGTACTTCAAAAGATTCGATTATCACTGTTGCCTTGTTTACATTCTCCATACTATTACCAAACAATTCAGGCGCTAAGTAATAATTATGCAAAGTGAGTAAGTTTGAAAATAAAAATCATATTTTGCCAAAACACACCACAATTACTAACACTTGGGTTTTAGATGTGAGGGAATTTCATCAAAAGTTTTGTTCATTTTGCTTTTAAATTATTAAGGATTTTAGTATTAGGAATTGTTGGCGAAAAAAGTAAAATCATAATCAGAAAAAATCATTTTAGAAATTAGGAAGAAAGATTTATCAGCTTCCTTTTTTGTTAAATAAATTTAAGTAGTTTAAATTTGTTTAAAGAAAAATCACAATAGACTGATTATACACCTTATACTGATTATACACCTTATACTCAAAAAGATGTGCTACAAAAGCCAGACTTGTGCATAGATTTTGAAGAATTATAGTCTTGGTATTACGTTGTTTGGATTTGTTCCGCCAGTAAATGAAATACTGTTGTCATTCGGGTTTAGGTTAAACCCGAACGAACACTAACTCACCAGTACAGGAATTACGTTTTACGCCCTGTTGAAATCACATGCCAGTGATATCCACGTTGTCAATAATAGGCCCCTGTAGGCTAGTAGCTAGTGTACTAGCTTGTCAGTATGCGGGTTGTGGGTTCGATTCCCAACGAAGACCTTGGTTTTTTTCACTACAAAAATAAAAATTGACTGTCGGTGGGGCAGCTCAGCGATGAAGGCATAGTCACTGGTCGCTGTGCTGTGTCTTATACGGCAGTTAATTTCCGACTATCCTTCTACTTTCAGCACCTGTTTCATATCTTCTCTATCTCTTTTCCTAAAGAATGTAGCACGATACTTGGCTAAATAGGCATTGTTGCCTGAAGTGCTACTTCTCTGTTCTGTTCTCATTTTCTTCAGTCTAAAACGTCATTCGTGGCTGTTTGTTTTATGTGAGTGTATTTATAAAAATTAAAAAAAAAACGTTTTATTATTTCCCTTATAAACCTTTCATAAAAATTTTCGTCCCTTGATAAATTGATGACAATTTTGTCCCAAATTTGCTGGATAAGTATATTAATTTAATAGTATACTAATTAATAGTATTCTGATTAATAGTATACTAATTTCCTAGATTTTTTATTTACGATGCCGTTTTAAAATTTTTATGTAACGTTTAAAATTGAAAATAGGTTTCGGCACGCTAAACCCTCTTTATTTATATTTTACTAGCTGAACCCGGTGTTCTTCGCTACTCCCCACGTTATAAAATAAAATTAAAAGTAATTATATATTAACAAAAATGTATTTATGTAATATTAATTTAATTATTGCAATGCTTTAGGATATACAATATTTTTAGTTTGCCCATCAGGAGCATACACATATAAATCGGAGGGTTTTCCTACACGCGAGCATGCAACATAAAGCTGTCCATGCGAGAAACATGGATTTGCTAAATTTAAGCCGCAAACTTGCAGAGATTGACCTTAAGTTTTGTTAACAGTCATCGCAAGCGCTAACCGAACAGGAAACTGCAATCATTTAAAATCGAATGGTAAATCTGTTGGTATCATTGGAATGCGTGGCAAAAGTACATCTGTCCCTTTATATTTTCCTGTTATAATGGTCGCTTCTATTAAATTATATCTCAGTTTTTTTACTGCAAGTCGAGTGCCATTGCAAAGCCGTGGTGGATCGATATTACGCAGTAAAATAATGGGCAATGTTTCGCGCTGAACAGCAGTCTCGGAAGCCCTTGATGTTGAGGCTCGAGACCGTTCAATTCCAAGGCGTGCTTCACGTTGCTGTAAATTCTCCGCAGCTCTAGAGGTCGAGGCTCGAGACCGTTCAATTGCAAGACGTGCTTCACGTTCTTCATGAGTTTCGTTTGCTCTATTGGATTTCATTTTCATTGATTTTGGAGTACGTGCTGAAAGTGATGATTGTTTGGAGGCATTTTTTTATTTATAACTAAGTTTTTAACACAATCGTTTCTCACTTAATTTAAACTTTGATTATATTAACTTTTTAAAGTTTTTTTTTAAATTTTTGTTTCGTTATAAATTTAATAAAAATTTAGTAAAAAAATAATTTAAAAAGAAAACTGCAAAAAATAATTTAAAAAGAAAACTGCAACTTCTGTCTAAATCACTATTGCAAATGCGTTAAGGCAAAAGTAAATATTTTTTTTTTAAAAGAGAAGTAGCACTTCAGGCAACAATGCCTATTTAGTCAAGTACCGTGCTACCATCTTTAGGAAAGGGATGGAGAAGAGATGAAACATGTGGTGAAAGCAGAAGGATAGTCGGAAATTAACTGCCGTATAAAGACAGCAACAGCGACCAGTGACTATGCCTTCATCGCTGAGCAACTCAACCGACAGTCAATTTTTATCTTTTGTAGTGAAAAAAACCAAGGTCTTCGTTGGGAATCGAACCCACAGCCCCCATATTTACAAGCTAGTACACTACCTCCTAGCCTACAGGGGCACTATGCAGTAACGTTAGTGCTCCCCTTTTTTGTTTTAAAACAATTAGATTTCGGTACCGAACCGCATGTCATTTGATTCATGCTCCCCTTTTTTATTTTTAGACGAATCAAAAAGCAGCAATTACACAATCAGCTGTTTTCGCAGTCACTTGTAAGGGAATGAGAATGGGGTTACCCCACTCTCTGTTTTAATTAACATATATTACAAAATCAGCTGTTTTGCATACAGTTGTGGGAGAAAGAGAATGGGGCTACCCCACTATTTTAATTAATATGTATTTCAAATTTGAGGTAAAGCCGTTAATAAACGTAGTAACAGTAGGTGCAGAAGTGTGATTGGTCGAAAAATATTATCATGTAGTAAGTATTCCTGAGTCAAATAATTTATTATTTCGTAAGAATATCCTATTGTGAAAATTTAATGACGATCGGTCCAGTAGTTAAGACTATATTACGATCTTTAATTGTCCTAAAAAGGGGCATGGTCCCACCCACTTTTCTCCTGGTACGTATTCCTTATTATGCCAATACCATATGTACCAAACATCATCGACGTAGGTCAAAAAATGCCCAAAATATGGCGATTTAAATTTTTGGGTTATATGGGCGGTGCCACGCCCCTTTGTCCAATCAAAGCTTCATATAGCCTACTATTCCTTCCACAATCACAGTAACATGCTGTGAAAGTTTCAGGAAAATCTGCCCAAGGGTTTTGGCCTCCTATAAAACACAAACAAACAAACAAACAGACAGACAGACATTCATTTTTATATATATAGATTATTTTTGTTACAAAATCAATTAATGCCTTGTCATCCAGTTCTGTGCCATGGAATCTATTTTTTTAGCTGGGACCGATCTTTAACTTTCGACTCCGTTTTTTGTGAAAGAATTTTTTACTTTAAAGTGAAGTCCCTTAAGGCTTTACCAACTGCTACTCAATATTCTGTTACCCGTGATCTTCGTTATAATGTCATTTAGTGTCAGATATTCTTATGAGGTTCTGTGGATCCTCGATGCCAAAAATATTCAATTAATTTATTTTATCTGGACCTGGCTAAAAGCGTTTTTTCTCTTAATATTTTTAGGATTCTTGTGTTGCTTGGCATATCACCAGAAGCAAAGGACTCAAACAATGTTTTAGGATTTCCGCGGTAAAGCGTAGCATTCTATAAGACCACCATAATTAAAATTGCTTTCACTCCCTTTATATATTCCATTTATGGTGCAATTGAAAATTTATAACCTTTCCTGGAGGCCAATAACAAATCACTAAAAAAATTCCCAAAGAATTAGCGAAGTAACAGTATGAACTATTTGAAAAGACAAAGAGCATTTATATGGTTACAATTGTCCATCAGTTATTTTGATTTACAGGTAAAACTTTTGAAGTGTTTCTCAAATATTTGAAACGACAAATCTGAATATTTTAATTAGGAAACAGTCACAGTCCGTGAATCCTACATGATTACAGCTACTAAATGTGATTCTGCATGATTTAAGAAAATTATTTGATTAATATCTCTGCTTAAATCCTCTTTTATATTTTATTCTTGCTTTAATACGTAAATTTAAAAAATCCCATAGTGACTTTGAAAATGTTTACTTTAAATTATAACTTCCCTTCTTAATAATTTTTATTTCTTTATCTAAAAAGAATGTTGTATGTGTTAATTTAAAATATAAAACATAGGTTTTAATGTTAATGTTATCATAATAATTTTTTATTGCGGAAATCTTAATATCAATAATATAGGGCATTAACGTAAAACTAAGACAAAGGTTCCATAAATAAATTTCCATTATTAAATAATAATCTACCATAATTTTCATTTCCTTTCGGCTACCCTAATTTTAAGACAATAAATACAAATCGGCATTGAAACTTTCAAATGCAGGTTTTGAAAGCAATACGTCCTTTTACATAAACGAAAATCTAACGCCACACAATTATGGTATTTTTAAACAAGCGCTGAAACTGAAAAAGGATAAAGGACTTAAGGCGGTTTATACCTTTAGGGGTGTTGTACACGTGAAACCATCTGAAAATGAAGAACCATTGAGAATATTGTATCCGGAACAACTAACTCATTTTTTTTTGCAGTACACAATAATTGTTTTATTATTTTGTTAGTAATGCTTTTTTGTATTTTTCACTTCAATGTCATTAATACGGAGATAACGTTATTATTTGATAAATTACAGTTAAAATTCCGAATGATCTTTGATCTTGTTGTATTGGAATTTTATTTAATTTTTAACTACTTATTTATTGTTATTTATAATGTTTGTGATAAATTTAGATTAACTTTAAACATGATTCTACATTATAACTTCTACTGTTTATTTATATTGTTAGCATTGCTTACTTTGATAATCAATAACCATTATGTCGTTAAATAGTAATGAACGTGGATGCTCTAGAGACATAACAATGAGTATGTTGCGAATTATGGCCAAGTATAGACATGGTTTTAAAATAGTTCATATAAATGCACAGAGCTTAAATAATAAAGGGGACGAATTTAAATTGGTTTTCGAGGGATCAAATGTTGATGTTATCTGCGTCTCGGAAACGTGGTTGTCTGATTCAACATATGATAATACCATATGCCCCAGCGGATATAAAGTATTCAGAGTTGATAGGGAAAGACATGGTGGTGGCGTTGCCATATTTGTGAAGAGTAATATCAGCTGCAAAATATGTGAAAATTATTTTTCTGCAAATTGTGCGTCTGGGCAAAATGTAGAATCTGTTTTTGTTGAGGTGTCCTCTTATGGGAAGAAGATGCTTGTGGGTTGTGTATATCGTCCAAGTAAGAGAATACCATTATCTAGTTTATATGCAGTTTTTGAGTATCATGTGTTCAAATATAATGATATAGTTATAGCGGGTGATTTCAACTCTAATTTAATGAATGATACGCGTCTTTCAGATGATATGTTATCATTCGGTCTTTTTCCCATTAACACGACAAATCCGACACATCACACATCCTCAACAAGTACACTGCTTGGTCTCTTCTTTGCCTCAAACACCGCAAATATTATCTTGTACGATCAGATATCAGCTTCTTGTTTTTCTAAACATGACCTGATATTTTTAAATTATAACTTTCAGGCTGAATATATTGAACGGTACGTTAATTATCACGACTTCAAACACTTGGACTATGATGCCCTAAGAGAACACTCCTTGCGACTGGCTTGGACTGATATTTATTTAATTCCTTCTGTTGAGGATCAATCGCTTTTTTTGGAACGTAATATTCAATATCTCTATGATCTAACAGTGCCACTTAAGCGTCGTAAAGTTGTTCCGAACCAAAAACCATGGTTCTCGAATATTGTCAGAGATGCAATTAAGGCGAGGGATCTTGCTTACGCCAGGTGGAAGAGGTTTAAAACACCGGAGTTGAAGTATCAATTCTGTAAAGCCAGGAGAAAGGTTAATAAATCCATAAGATGTGCTAAGAGTGATTATTATACTGTACGGTTCAGTTCTGCGATTGATTCTAAACAGACGTGGAATACTATACGTGAAATTGGCATTGGTAAGATAAACAACAGTGTGGACAGCAGTGTGAATGGCAATGATTTAAATAGAGTTTTTACAAACATACCGGTTGTCGAATCAGATCCGAGTTTTTTTTTCAATTCTTAATCGAGCTCTTCGAGTATCGTTGAACGTTTTAATTTTTCATGTATATCCCAACAGGATGTAGTTTTGGTATGTGCTTCGATTAAATCGAATGCAGTAGGTGTGGATAGTATTCACCCGAAATTTATAAGAATACTCTTACCAGTGATTCTCCCCTTTGTAACACATTTATTTAATTGCATTATAATGTCATGTGTATTTCCATCAAATTGGAAACATGCAAAAGTAGTACCGTTACGGAAAAGGAATGGTGAATATAGGCCGATTGCGATATTATGTTTTCTTTCAAAAGTAATGGAGAAACTTCTGTTTAGACAGATATATAATTATGTTAATTCCAACAATTTATTGTCTCCCATGCAATCAGGTTTTCGAGAGAGTCATGGATGTGTTACGGTACTTGCATATGTTAGTGAGAATTTACGGCAAGGGTTAGATAGAGGAGATATCAATTTCTTAGTACTCCTTGACCACTCCAAGGCATTTGACATGGTCAATCATGAAATTATGGAACTGAAATTAAAACTCTTCTTTCGTTTTTCTGGCCTGTCAGTTAAGCTTGTCTCCTCATATCTATCGAACCGTATGCAATCGGTGTTGGTGAATAATGTTTGGTCGGATAGCTTACCTCTTACTAGAGGAGTGCCACAGGGTTCCATTCTAGGCCCGCTACTATTTTCACTCTATGTGAATGATCTGCCGAAACAACTTTCTAGCTGCGGTATACACTTATATGCAGATGATGTGCAGCTAACACTAAGTAGCTCTGTTCGGGATATTGACTCCAGCATATCCTTCTTAAACGATGATCTGGATAGAATTTACCTTTGGGCGAATGCAAATGGGCTTTACCTAAATCCATCTAAGTCGAAATGCATCGTTATATGTAAAAGAGGTTTGCAGCCCGTACGGTCACATGATATTGTATTGAACAACGAGAGAATTGTGATTATTAAATCTGCTAAAAACCTCGGTATTGTATTTAATAATAGATTAACATTGACTGATCATGTGAATATGCTGGTAGGTCAATTGTTTATAAAGCTTCGAGCTCTGTGGTCAACACAATATTTTACTCCTTTGAGGATACGAATCTTGCTTGCTAGAATGTATCTTATACCCGCTTTAACTTATGGATGTGAGTTGTTTGGATGCTGTGACTCGGTCAGTAGGAACAGGCTTGAAGTTATGTTCAATGATATCGTTAGATATGTCTATCAACTCAGAAGATTTGATCATATGTCACATGTCTCCAACAATCTTCTTGGAATCTCTTTTCAGGGACTAATAAAGGTTCGTACCCTTTTATTTTTGCATAAAATAATTGTGACAAGAACGCCCAAATATTTGTTTGAAAAAATATGTTTCTTCCAATCACCAAGGCACAAAAATATTATTTTGCCTCGTCATCACTGCCTCGTATCCGAATGGCAATTTTATATTAATGCCGCTCGTCTCTGGAATAGTCTTCCACTAAGTCAGCAAATGAATAGCAATGCTAACAATTTTAGGAAATTTCTATATAATTATTTCACCTAAACTATTTTATAATTTTTTATTTTTTTTTTTTTTTGTTTTTTGTATCTTAAGAATACTATTGTAATATTGTACGTTCCTGTACTATAAATATAAGACACAATCTTGTTGTACAGGAAGTGGAGAAATCGAAATGAAATGAAATGAATAAATGAATAAATATAAACTATAGGGTTTTTCAACAAAAGCTTTGGTTTCTAAAAGTTATTTTCTTAAGATGTTTGAAATTTATATTGTATTACGAAGGGAAAAGTTCGGAAACTATGAATGAAAAATGATATGTGGCAAATGTCTACCACGACCATGCTGACAGTTGTCGACTCTTTCATCAAAGTTTTCAATTTCACATCACAGATTTTGAGTTTTAAGGCTGATATCGATTCGATTGGCTTCGTGTAGACTCTGTCCTAAACAGCGCCCCACAAAAAACAATCCAGTGGTTTTGAATTACACGTCCAGGCAGGCCACTAAACTGCTGACTGTTGGTAAATTTCGTGTACAATAAATTGATCGTTTCATTGGCTGTGAGACGTGTGGCAGCATCCTGTCAGTGATATCCACTTCGTCAAGAATAGGCCAAAACTAAGTTGTTAGCATCTCGTGATAACGTGATCCATTGACCGTTACCCCATTTTCAGCCACATCTTAAAAAAAACTGTCCAATCACGCCTACAGACCCCTTAGTGCACCATACAGTGACACGTTGAGTATACAAAAGTTGACAAGTGAAAATGGGCTTCGTCTGAAAAAATTGTTTTTTCAGAACAACCAGCCGGTTGTACCTGAATGAATTGAGCGAATCTACGTCGATGTTAATGGTCGGTCGGCTTCAATTCCTGCACCAGTTAAATCTTGTTAGGCTTCGAATAACCCCAGTTGTTGGGAACGTCCAAAAATTGACAAGTTTGGATCTGCTTCAACATTGTGGCTCAAGGGTGCGGTGTCTTCAATTGAAAGAACCCAGTCGAACACGCATTGGTGTGCGCACATTTTGTATCCTGTTCAGTCAAATTGAACGACCAAATCCCTAATAGCGGTTTCAGATGGAATATTATGTTGTCCGAATTTTACGAAATTTAACTTTAACAGAACCTCCATTTTTATAGTGGATTTTAATTATTTTAGTGCGATTTTCGTGCTAAATTGAATTCCTTGTAACAATATCATACTACGAATACGTCAAAAAACTATCATGTTGTTGGTGTTACCATAATTGAAAAACAAACTTCTTGTTGAACTGAAGAATTAGGGTAAAAGTTATATATAACTAGAATACGATAGTTAATAGTAGGCAGCGTTTGATTTTTCTTAAAAAAAGTTTTCTCCTGTAAAATTTTACTTTATCTGCATGTTAATATCGTAAGTGCTTAGGTCTCAATATTCTGCAGCACAGCAACAGTACATCAGCATTTTCGAAACGTGTTTATGAAATTTCGCGCAGCTACAAATGAGGTGCAGTAGCTATGTAAGTTTGTTTTTAAATCAGTTAACTCGTTTTGTAGCAGCTTATTTATCAACAATTTTACCCAAAATCTCCCACTGTGTTCTTTTGAATATAAGGTTCTATGGTAGGAGTAACTTGATCTAATGCTTGCTGCTTTATTATTATTTGATCAAAACACACAATGTTTTAAATGAATATTCTAAAAAAATCCTTTTTTTATTGAGAGCTTAATGTTACTTTTGCATTTCAAAATTTCAAACAGCTTTTTATTTTATTTCACAAGCAATGGTCGGCTCTCTCTTTTGACTGGTATCTTAAATTAAAATTTTTGCATAGTTTTTTTATATCTTTTGAGCCAAAAATTTGACTGTAAATGACAGTTGCTGTTATTAAAAACCCAAAAATTGATTTACGCTTTAAAGTAGGCGTTTTTCATTATTTTTCGGCGTAAGCGGGAATTACAAAAACAATAATGTTAATTTTAAAACGCCTCAGCGAATTGTTTTTTAAGGAAATTGCAATAACTGAAAAAATCAAACTGAATTAAAAAAAAAATAATAATAATAATAATAAATAAGAAAGGGAAACAACATCATAAATAAGAAACATTTTGTATTTCTTTTTTTTTTTTTGTTTTCTTTAAACCGCATGCAAATATTAAATACAAATCGTTGAATGTCAAGTATTTCAACAAGGGGAACGTGCGATACAACAAAATAAAACATTTTGTTTGAGACAACTGAATAACAATTTCCATTTGATAGTACTCGTATATATTGTTTATTTAACAAATGAACAATAAATACTTGTATGCGCTGTAGGTTAACGCCGACTTCGATGTGAATTACAATATACATTTTTAACTGAACAACAAATTGTTAACTCAAAAGCAAAGCAAAATTTAAATTGTAAATATTTGTTATTCTATTATTATATTTAGACGTCAAGTAATTATATACTTTTAAATTTTGACTCTACTTTTTACTTTCTGACAATTTTTCTGGCTTTGCAGTTGTTTAGTGAATATTTATACAAAAAATGTTGAAAATATTCTCGGAAAATTATTCCTAAAGTATAAAAAACTCGAAGAGAGCTTATAAATACTATGATCATTAAATTGATATCATTCTGTAAGTTTGACACTAAAAATTGTAATCTATTTGATTGGCATTTAAGTTTTTAAATGCCGATGCTGATTCCGTTGACCCTCTAAGATTTTCATTACGTGATATTGAAAGGGAAGTATCTGATTTAAGCTCAAAGAAAGCCTAGTAGCTGCAATAACTCTTTTTTTTAGTTTGTGTGTTTGCTACCTGAGTGAAAGGTCTATTTTGTAACTATAATTACTTTGAGGAAAGGTCATATTCAGGTGATAATTACGATTATTTAAAAGTTAGAATCTTATTTAAAAATAAGAAAATGAACCAAGTTCTAGACGAGACGCAATGTGGTCTAAGCCATCAATTCGAATTCTGAAGAAATCCTTGTAAAATCGAACCAACACCCAAATTTTAGTTCAAAAGCTTCCTCAAAGTCTTCAAAATATTGTTGTGTCTTTTTCATAGACATACCTCAACCGATTGATAGACTATGGGATGAAGAAGTAAAATATGATAAACCCTATGCTTTTATATTTGTCGTATGTTCGGTTAGGCTAACTGATGATGCTACATTATATCTAATTTTTACAACACTTACAGATGAGTGAACGAAAATATATTTTACCTTTTCACTGTTTTTACATTCGCAAAAATAAGCAAATGATATTACAATAGCTTCAAGCTTATGTACTTCAGAATAAATCTAACTCAAAGCCGTACTTGAAAGATAAGATATAAAATCAAAGTTAACACTAATGAAACATTGCAACTGGCTGAGTGTGCACTTCTGTTGCACAATTCCACCCACAAGTCGATTTGGTGTTATATAAACTTTGCGAAGATTTAAAGGTGTTTAAATAAGGTGGCATGTAAAAAAATCGTACTCAACAAAGACCTGAATGCAATATTGGTAAAAGTCGAAATCGTAAAACATGCAACAAAGTATCTAAAAAATTTAAATACATCTCGATGACCACGATACTAGGCGGTTATAGAGTCATTATACTAAAAACGAAAGCCATTATAGGTTCGGGCGATTACTAGAGAAATGAAAATTAATAATTGCAGCCACCATGAGAAGTCATTTGTTTTTAGCCAATCTGGACTTAGTTAAGATGTACTATTAGGTTTAGTTCAATTATTTTAAATTATGTGTCACATAATTTGTTATAATTATTTCATAAGAGAGAATTTGTTGTTTAATTTCCGTTTCCTTGTTTTTGTATGTTTAAATATTTGAAATTTTTAATTTTGTATGTATGTGTGTATGAAAAAAATTATTTTACATGTTTTTGTCAAATGTTTTCAAAAATTTTTTTCAATTTGTTAATAACTTTTGTTATTAAAAATTTATTTTCCTGAAGAAGTTTTCCATAGGAAAGCGAAATATCGAAAAAATATAAATAAATTTAATTAAAAACACCGATTAAAAAATTAAAACATACTTAATTAATATCCAGAAATTTCATCCAAAACTATAATAATTATTATAATTCTAATTAATTACCCTACATATTTAAGATGCTTGGACCGGAGGTATTCAGAAACCTAATAGCCTCATAATGTATTAAGACCGCAAATGTGTGTTTGTTTATTATGTATTTATGCCCTAAGTAATTAAAATACCATTAAGATATCTCTTAACTGAAATGGGGACACTGCTCATGTAAACAAGGCAACTAACTGCCAGTTGAGTCCAGCCCGAATTTAAAGAAGCAGTCAATTTGTTTGTATTTGACAGCCATTATTAGCAGACTATTTTCGCATTTTGAAAAGAAAATAGAATTAAGAGAATTGCATGCATTTTGATTTCCGGTTTGTTGTAGTGGATACTCGTTTCTTCCAATATTACAAACAACTCAACAGCTCGTCCATATTGTGTGAATCAGACACAACATACCGGAAACCAAACAGCCCCTATCCTCTATCTAGCAAAATATGCGCTTTTCCAGATATTAAAAAATCACTTTTAGACAATTATTTGAAACGCAAATAGAAAAACTAAAACGAACATTTGTTTTAGGTGCCGCAAACAAAATTGTTGTCTTTCTAAAATTGGAAATTTTGAAAATAGAAACGAATATAAAATGAAAACTTTTCTATATTTGTCAACACAATAGGGCACGCAGTAAATTTTTAGACAGAAACAAGCACTTAATAGGTGTAGATTTGAAGCACAGCGGCAAATGTTTGGCATATGAATATTAGTATTGCTTAGGGTCATTATCGTAATTAAAGCTAGTGAAACTATCCTTTCCTTCTTTTCATTTGGTCTTATTAGTTGATCATATATATTAGTGAGTACAGTTTTTACATTTGCATCTTAATTTTCTAAGAAGCTATACAAAATAACCGAGTTTTTCCTAAGTTCTAACAGCTTTCTGAGAAACTATTTAAACTATATAATAATCATTTTTGTTAACCCTGCTGACTTATCAAAATATTTTTAAATGAAATTGTTCACTCCAGAAATTTACTGGTAAATCGTAAGTCTTAGTAAAATGTTGAGAAAGCACAGTTTGTTACACCAAGCATACAGAATAATAATTAATTTACATATTCTGTGGCTTATTGTAAGAGTTGTAAATAAATTTCTTTTATTTCCTATTATTTTATTTATGGAAAATGAAGTTTAGTTAAAAATGTTTGTCTTTGATACTCTGAATCCAGTGCGTTTAAAGTTTAATTGAATTTTGTACGTTTTGTATTGGGGATAGTATGATCAGAGAAGGATATAAAACATTTAGATATTTCCACAACACTAGCACAGTATATATATTATCTCATCAATTTTAGTGTAGGGCGTATAAATATTTTAGCAACGTATTGCATACAGCCAACAAAATGCAAATATGAAAAACCTCAAATTGACAATGAAAATTATATGCTTCTAGTTGTATTTGGTAATTTAATATCAACATTTAAACAAATAGTAAAGAAAACAGACTGCTGCAGTTGTACAAGTAGATACCTGCTAAGATGTTTTCATAGTATATTTGTACTCATATAGTCTACTTTAGTTTCAATGATGGTTGCTACTTAATACTTCTACTTCAATCAAAGACAAGCACACAAACGCAAGTATTTACCAAGTGTATTTTGAATTTGCAAGATATTCAAAATCAACCTTATAAACATATCAATGACTCGTAGCAATGACAGTAAGTAAGGCTGATTACTACCTTGATTAATGTTATTGCTTCTAATATAGAAGAAAAATTCCTTAACTGAACAACAATGATTTTATGTTGTTTACAAATCAATGTTGAAATATAAGCTAGAAACATATCTTGCAGACAAAAATAAAATAAACCCTAAGAAAATGTTAAGAGGAGTTAAACTTAATAACGAACAACATTTCTTAGGGTTTCAATTTGGGTTGCCACTATCAGAGAGAAAATTATGTACATTAAAAGTTATTTGCAAAAGAAATTGGCTCAACAAAATCAAATTTTATTTATACTGATTTTTCTATAATAACTTCACTCGAAATTATGTTTGTCAACCCATTAATTTGATGGTAATTTTTATATAGAAAAAAGGAAGCATCCTATGTGTAATATCTTGAATAAGGAAGCATCTTATGTGTAATATCTTAAATAAATGTATTGATAATTATGCTGTCACTTAAATGATTTAAGAGTATGCGCAATGCCTAAATGATGACATATTGAGTTGGAAGGCTGAAATCGATTTGATTGGCTGCGTATAGACCTTTGTCCTTAACATAGCCTCAGAAAAAATAGTCGAGTGGTGTTAAATAACACGATCTGGCTGCCAACTTAACTGCTGCTTATGGTGAAATTATGCGATTTGGATTGCAATAATTTGACCATTTCATTGGGTGTGTGACATATGGCAAAGTCCTATTGAAACTACACGTCAGTGATATCCACGTCGTCAACAATTGGCCAAAGCTGAGTTTTTAGCATCTCGCGATAGCGTGATCTAGTGACCGTTACCTTATATCCAGCCTCATAGAAATAAACGAGCCAATCTCACCTCCAGACCACCTAGCTCACCACACAATGACACGCTGAGCATGCAAAGGCTTCTTAATAATCGCTCCAGGATTTTTAGAGGCCCCAATGCGGTAATTTTTCTAGCTTGCTTTTTAGAAAAACCAGCCAGTTGTTCCTGAATGAATGGTCGGCCGACTTAAATTCCTGCTGCATTAGAAACTTGTAAAGCTTCAAAGCCAAATCCTTACGTAAAATTCAGCTTCCACACTGTGGCTCACGGATGCGTTATTTTCAGTTTAACGACCCGGTCGAACATATTTGGTGTCAAGCCTGTCGCCTTAAAATTTAGAACATGGCTTGATAATAATGTTATTAAATCGAAAGCGCTTGTAGGTCATAGCAAATAAACAGCCAGCAATGATGGTTTACACTGAAGGAAATAATAATAGTAAACGTAATTTTACAGATAATTTTTGAAAGTACTTTCTTTGCTATTAGCTATAATCCCAAACCCCATTAATTATTACTTAGAAAGTCAACAATTTATCATGGAAAACTTATTATTTCCTTGGATATGATTTTACGTCAACCCTCGTCAAATTTGGTTTGAGAACAAACCGGTATCGGCTATTTGCCATCTTCAGTGTTCTCTTTATATTATTTTCAATTATTCTTGCGTTTCACTCTATATATGGTATTTTGGCAACATCATAGTTTCGACACTTAGGTTTTCGACGTATTCATAGAAGCTGCATTGGCAATGGTTCCAGTGAATTTAGTTTTGCACGAAAATTGCATTAAATTAATTGCCTTTTTCAAGCCAATAGTTTAGAACATGGCTTGATAATGATGTTATCACAATATAAAGCGCTCGCCGGTCATGCTGAACAAACAGCCAGCAGTGACGGCTTACACCGAAAGTAATGACAACGGTATTTCATTTACTAGCGAAACAAATCCAAACAACTTAATACCTATACTTACTGGGTTACTAAAAACTGCAAATTTGGGTGCTAAGGTGGCTCTACAATTATTTTGTGAATACTTAATGCAATACAAATTTTAGATAGTGCTAGATCTAGTTGGAATAATATATATTTTTAGGACTACAAAAGTAATACTCGCTATTCGTAGAAACATTTTTTTGTTTGCAATTTTTTTGAATAATCTTTCATAAGATCGGTAAAAGTAAATTAGTTTCTTTACTTATTATTTGCTTGTTCTTTAAATTTCGCCTAATGGGATAAGGTTAATTGAGCTACTAATAGTAGTGTATAAGTAATAGCATTCTGTAGAATTTTCTATTTAAATAATAATTTAGTATAATTATAATACAGCGAAGTTTTCTTTCATAATTGTAACACCCACAAGAACATACTTACTCCTAACTGAAAGTAATAATTGATTGGTTATTTCAAATATTTCGGGTAAATGTAGTATAAAGTAACAAAATTTTTAAATTTATTTATATTTATTTTTTAACACTATTTAGGCTATTGTTGCTAGATTATAATATATAAAAAGAAATTTACATTCAATAGTGTATAACATTCAATATTCTTTTTTTTAGCTTATTTATTTTAATACATATAACTCTCATTTAGTCAATAAATTTTGTATATGACTTAGAGTTTTTCAACAAAATTTTGATAAAATATACGGTTGAGTAAAATATCTAAATGATTCCAGATATATCTTTTCCCACACAAAAACATTACACTGTTTATTTTTATTTATTGTTATTTGATAACAAGATTACAAATTTTTATCCATTGAAACATAAATATTTTTTGGGTTAATGCAAAGCACATAATAACTACTTCTTGAGTTCAATTTGAAAAAATGTTTTTAATTCGCTCAAATAAAAAACATTATAAATAGATTCTTAAAATCGCTAGACATCTATTAAAATAAATATGAGTTTTAAGCTCTATAGGGCCTACGAAATATTACATGAACTAGCAGGAAGTGTCCACGAAATATTTTAAATTACGCATCAATTAATATTTTCAGTTAGGTATAAGGACGTTATTGTAGCTGCTATAATTAAAATATGAAAACTAAATGACAACGTAAACAATATTGTCGCCTATAGCAAATACATGGCAAGATAAAATGTAGTTTAATAAAATATCTGAAGAGTTGAGTCATTCTAAGCAAGGAAGTACATTTCCACGTTCATGGGTTTAGTAATATGTTTAATGTAAAACTTTTTGAAGCTTATAGTTTCTGCCTTTAAAGAAGTTTGCCTTCACATACAAATCTAAACATATTATTGAGTTAAGATCAACCACAATTTTTAACCTTATGAGTTTCACTAATAATTTACTTATCGATGAATTGAAATCTGTTAAACAAAACTAAAAAGTTTGTTTTTACACGTTTACTTCCAAAGAAATTATTGTTTCATCTGGTGTACCACAGGATGCTTAATTAAATCTTTTACAGCTTATTTCTTAGATTTAAAAAACGCTGGGCGAAAGAGTTTGGTGACCCGTATATCACAAGACATCTTAACAATTTAATTGCCAGACGTATTCTGGAATATGGATCAATAATTTGGGATAAAATTTATAAAATCCATAGTAATTCCCCGGAGTCAGTGCAAAAGCTGTTCTTGTTATTTTGTCTTCCAGGGTTATAATGGAATCCCTTATTGCTATCATCCTACACTAGTAGATGTGCTCTAATACAGATGTCAACTCTAAAAAGCCGAAGAATAATGTTAATGTCACCCTTGTTTCAAATTTAATAAAAGGAAATATCTGTTCAGATTTTTTGATTAACAATATATCCTTCAATGTTCCATTTCGTCCTAAGCGCTGTATTAATTAAAGTATTCAGATAAATTTATTCTGACTCTGACCCGTTTTTAAAAATTTGTATAGAGTACAAGAAATTTTATAAGCATATTGATTTTACTTTTAACGTTAATGCTGTTAATTGTTACCTACGTTTATATTTAAATAACTAAATTTAAGTTTTATATATTATTAGTTTTTACTGTTTAATGTCTGTAGTGATCTTAAGTCCATAGTTAAAATTTAGATGAAATAAATTTTTATATTTAAAATTTATTTGGCAACCCTTGTTGTAAACTTTGCTTTGGAGAGAATACTTACCAACTAACAAAAACAAAACAAACGTGACGCATAGTAAATTCCATTTAACATACTTTAACATCATTCAAATGATCCTCTACCGCAGTTTTGCTTTCTTTAGCATAATAAAATGATAAAGGATCGTGTTTGAAAGAGAAAAAAATTAAAATAGTTTTAAATTACCAAAAGTACAAGTATTTAATTTGCATAAAAGGTTTCAGGAAATAAGAAATCGAATTTCTTTGTAAATTTGCTTAATAATTACAAAAATTTACCTGCATTTGATAATAAAACAAGTCAGAGGGCTAAATGAGGATATGTTGAATTTTAAATACACTGCAGTAAAGTATGTTAAGTACAACTTTGTTTATTCATAGAAAGCATTTTTTTCGTGTAGGGGTTGGCTCCTACTCTTTCAATGCTTTGTACCAGAACTAGGAAATTAGGTTATGGGGAGGAGAAAAGAGGGAGTAGTGCTTGTGGACATTCGCTTTGAATTTTCCTACATTGAAAGTGATAGGAAAGACATCAGGAGGAGGTTTATTCCACATACGAACTGGTCTGCTAAAAAACGAATTCTCCCTGTAATTTGTAGCGCAATTCACTGGCCACAAATGTATCCGCTCTCAACCAATATCGAGTCAAACACTAAAAATGCACGAGTTTCGCGAACAAGTTCCCTAATTTCGTTAGAGCACTTATCATTGTAGTAACGAAAAAAAACCTACATTGCGTCGATGCTCTAAGGAATCAATAGAGTTGGATAGCTCACTTTCCCCAATGAGCCTCTTGGCCCTCTCCTGTACACGGTCGAGCAACTCCAAAATAAACTTTGGGGCGCCGCTCCATACATGAAAGTTATATTCTATCTTTGGACGAATATAGGTGGTATATCCAAGGCACTTGCAAACTTTTTTAGAAACCTGAAAACTGTGTTTAGCCCATCGAACATCACAGTGAATTTTCATGCCAAGAATATCAAGAACTTCGATTCCGTAATATCTACATCACGCATAGTCACAGGTGCAGCAACATTTTCGAACACAGATTTATGCGTAAGCATGCATCAATATCTACTCTATTCGCAAGACCCCATTTGCAGATCGCCGCGAGATCGTGATTGAGCATATCATTTATGTTCTGTTTTACCTCCAACTGGTTCGGTCAATTACCAAATGAATACGATTGACAAATGGTGCAGCCATCTGCAAAAGAGTATATATGGTTGAAAGTTTGACACAGAAGGTCGTTGAGAAAAATAATAAATAAGGTAGGAGAAAAAACGTAGCCTTGCGGTATCCCTGAATTAATCGTTTACTCGTCTGATGAAATCTTATCTATAACAACTCGCATAGTGTGATTTCTGAGAAAACTCGATATAAATCTAGAGAAATTATCACTGACACAAAAAGAAGTTTTGAGTAGTGCATCATGGCACACTCAAACGTCTTCGAAATATCTAGAGCTACTACTTTACTCTTTCCGATATTTCATGATAAGATTTACATCTTCACCTGGCCGTATCCTTAATCAGATGGTGGTCAAACCACTGGGAATGAAAAGCAACGTCATTCACGTCCTAGGAAGCCGAGGACTAATTCCAGCAGCAGGTCTCTCCTAGTTGCAATTTCAGCGGTACTTAAGCAGGGTTGCAAACCACTACTCTTTGCTGAAGAGCTGGAGACTATCCAACTCCTGGTCCAGAACACATGACTAGCATGCTCACTGGATCCGGATCATTCACCCGTTGGTGTTATTAAAGGCGAAATGATCCTGGCCCTCAAATCAAATTCATGTCAGGGCCGCAAAACTACAACCACCGCGATACTCCCGAAGGGCCAACCTCAATAATTAGTCAGAGAAACAGCTTAAAGTCTATAGAGACAATTAACGGAAATTCTGGGGCTTACTGCCTCCCATGAAAATAACGTGGAGCTTCGAGTTGACGACTGGGCTCCCTTATACCCCCAGAAGCACAGGCCTAGATAAAGACCGATAAAGGTGCCCCCGGGGGGCCTCTCTCCGATATGACGTGATAAGGTTTACATCTGCACAAACAGTGAGCCATAATCAGATGGTGGCCATTACCACTGTGAATGAAAAGCAACGCCATTCACACCCTAGAAGGCCTTCGAATCCGTGGATCCTCCGATTACTCCTAGTAGCAATTTCAAAAGCTCGAAGTTGATCGCAGCCTTTACTCCTTGTTAAAGAGTTGGAGACTATCCAACTCCTGGTCCAGAACGCATGAAGCTTAATATAATTAAGAACACGACGGCATTTATTCTCACTGGACCTGAACCATTCATTGTGTTCACTGTGAATGATCCGACCAACAAACTCAAACGAGGGCTCCGAAACCACAACCACTACGATACTCCCATATAGGGGCCAACCTCAATAATCAGCCAGAGAACAGCTAAATGTCTAAAGAGACAAATAGTGAACTCTGCGAGCCTACTGATTCCCGTGGAAATATGTGGATTGTCCAGATGGTTCCTACTAACCTTTAAGGGGCCTGTGCTCTCTTTTACCCCGCAAGACACCAGTCTAGAAGAAATAGTAGGTTCCAAAAAGACTATCATGTGCTCCCGCGGGGGTTTCTCTCCGATATGATATATGCACCACTGTTCCGATACGAAAGCCAGCAAGTCGCCCATAAAACGCCCCCAACGGCACCCACACTGGCGGTCGCTAAGTAATCTGTTACAGTCCAGGTACTTCAAAAGATGAAAATTAATCATACTTTCCATGACATTAGAAGGTGCAGAACAAATTGCAATTGGGCGGTAATTTTCAGGGTTGTTAGCCTCACCCTTTTTGGGATTGGCATTACAATAGCATGCTTCCAACACCTTGTTATTTTTAACCGATTTCTAAAAAGAAAAATTTGTTTAATTCGTAGAATTTTTTTTACTGCTTACGTTCTTTTAATGTTTACTACAGAAGATGCATTAGGTACTCAAAACATAAAATAAAAGGTCCATACAATTGCAATTTTTACGTATGTAATAGATAAATCGTAACAAACAGAGCCTTGAAACTTATACAGGGCACAAATAACTATATCTATTGCAACAAATGAACAGATCTAATGTTTTCTGTCGAATCACAAAAAGCATACTTTATAGAAAGTGTATATTACAATGACCGTTAAAAATTTTTTTGTTTAAATTAAATTACAGCTTAGTTCTACTAACTTCTTTTTTGTTATAGTTGTAGTGAAATCCAATCTATTTTGAAGTCATTGTTTTTAAATATTTTACACGATAAAGGAGTTTATTTAAGGTTTTGACGAAATATTGATATTTTTAAATATCTTTTATAGCACAAAATTATCAGCAATGTTTTCATTTCTGATTGTACTTTCGGAACCTTAAGTAGAAATTTTAAATTAAAGCGCTATTATTTTTTGGTTCCAAAAATTTTAAGTAGAGCAAATATAGTTTTAAATTAATATTTACCTTACATAAAATTTCTAACCCTCACGTCTTTGGTAATAACGGTTTGAATATTCATAAAATAACAAAAATTGCAAAAACTTAGTTTAGGTTTTAAATTATTATTAATTTAAAAAAGTAATTTAAATTACGAAAATTTTAAAATAATTCATATAGTGCGCATTGTGCCATAGTTCTAAATTAGACAAGCGGGCATGTTCTCACAATCGCAAAGTTTTCAAATCGCCAGGCGACTTAAAAACGTCAATTTCAATTTTTTCTTTTTCTTTCTGATCTTTTGATCAGCTGTTTGTTCAAATCGCCATTTTAAAGTAAACAATTGACACAGGAACTAAACAAAAAAAAGAGCAATTTTAAAATTTGTATTTTTAATTTAAATAGTGTAAAATTGTTTTAAATTTTTGTTGCAGTAAAAAGAAAACATATTAAAATTTAATTCTGAACCATTTTATTTTGTCTTTAATGTTTTGTATAAGCAAACTCAATCAGTTCACTTCAGTAAATGCTTGCGAGTTGAAATCGCAAATATTAAGAGTTTAGCGTTTGTCAGAACACCTATTTTGTTTCTTCAAAACGCAAAATATTATTTGCGTTTTTCAGAACACAAATTTGGCGTTTTCAAACGAAAATGGCAATTTCAAGCGTTTTGCATTTTTGAAAACATGCCCGAAGGCAATTTTAGAAAGCAAAAATCCAAATTTTAGAATTTGAATATTTCATAGAGTTGTCGGACAAACAATATTTAATATAATTAAAACGGCTTAAAACAGGGAAAAACTATATATATACAGTACTTGAGTGATGATCCTCTATAGTCAAAACTGAAGCACGAAAGCTATTCTTCCATCAATGTTTTAAGTTTCAATTAAATTATATGGCAGCAGAATTACTGCTATTGCCTTTTCTTTACTAATGTTGAACTGTGAGATGTTTAAATAGAAATGAGTAGTCACTTAGCAAAACTGACTAAAATAGTTAAGCTTTCGAAATGGTGACATACTTAAACATAATTAAAAAAGAAACTTACATATAAAGGATCTAATTTATGGAAATGTAAACATTTCTTTACCGTGTTCATATTGGAAGCATTACTATATTTTCATTTCCCGTTTATAAAAGCAGGCGCCGAAATCTCCGAGAGATGTCCAGATGAGCTGAATGAGAGGTAGCGAGACGTACAATTCATCTATAATAATTAATTTCAATGAATTTAACCGGAATGCGTCAATTTAATATACTAAAATTAAATATTTCCATGATTTTACTTTATATTTTTTATTCACAGGATTCACTATTGTTTTCTAAAAAAAATAAAACAAAATATTTAGAATAAAATGATTCAAATTTTTATTATATTACGAAGAGATAATTTCGGGGATTATAAATGAAAAATGATATCTGGAAAATGTCTACCACGCTGACAGATATCGATTGTTTCATCAAAGCTTTTAATCGCTCTTTGGCAAAATAGTGGTACTATTTCTTTAATCATACTCAATTCAAAGCATGCAAAGACTTTTCAAGTCAAGGAAATTCGCTTCGTCTGAAAAACATAATTTTTCAGAAAAACCACCCGGGTGCTCCTAAATGAATTGAGCGAATCTACAGCGATGTGAATGGTCGGTCGGCTTCAATTCCTGCACCAGTTAAACCTTTTAAAGCTTCCTTGTCAAATCCTTACGCAAAATTCTCCATGTGGTGGTTTTGGATAACCCCGTTTGTTAAGAACGTCGATGAATTGACAAATTTGGATCTACTTCAACACTGTGGTTAATGGCTGCGATATTTTCAGTTGAATGATCCGGTGTTCGGATATTTTATATCGAGCTTATCCACTGAAATTTAACGACCAAATTATTAATAGCGGTCTCAGAAGGACTATTATGTCGTCTGAAAATATCACGAATTTCACGAAATATGATGTTAAAAGAACTAGCATTTTCATAGTATGATTTTCGTGCGAAATTGAATTCATTATAACAATGGCCAGCGTATCTACTACGAATACGTCAAACAACTAAATGCCAAAACTATCATGTTGTTGGTGTTGCCACAATTGAAAAACAAATTTCTTGTTTAAGAGAAAAGTTGACAATGAAAATTCAATAGAAATTACAAACGTTATGATAAACCTAAATATACTGATTTAAAAACTCTAAAATTCATCAGTGTTTAAAGGTGAACAACAGCAATCGATCAACTTGCACAATTTAAAAAAATCAGAAATTATGCAGGTCTGTTTGCTATGTCACTTTATTTTACTTGAAATCAAGTTAAATATTTCTTCTTTTGTTGTTTGCGTTTTTCCCCCAGATTTCAATTTTATTTCAATGTGTCAAAACTTACACCTACATGTGTCTTGAACGTCTATCAATATTCTATAATGGCGACTTTTACAGGGACCTGTTATGAATTTTAGATTTCTTTCTTGTTTTTCTCTTGAAAGAAACCTAAAGACAGTATTTAATTCTGTTTAATTTGTAAATCTAAACGACTTCTGTTATCATTCTGTTTGTGTGTTTCACTCAAATCAAATGTCTCCTTAAATGTTTTGTTTTTCCCAGTTGTTGTTATTATAGGTATTTAATTGTTTATTAATATGCCTTTAACATGGTTTATTTTGAGAATGCATAATGAATTTTAATATTAACAGTTTGGTATACAATTCTTATCTATATGATAATCGACAATTTTTTTTAGTATTAAGCGTTTGAAAGTATGTTTGTGTACAATTCTATAATGAAGTTCTTTGCTATTAATTCTCGTTTTTAACATTTTTTCTATTTTATAAACAACTTGAATTTATTTTGAATGAATGAGTTTTGAATAAGAAACAATTTCGTTTTTAAGATTCTGTTTCTTTAAGAAAGAAATATAATTTTAATATGTCAATTATATACTGAGGAAATGAAAGGCATTAAAATACTCTAAATTTATTAGAATTCCTTAAATATAAAATTTTTCTGTGTTCTCTTACGAAACACCAAATACTATATGAGCAGTAGTAAAATGACCTTATGGATATGCTTTCCCCTGCAGTAATACATTTTTGAAAAATAAATATTTTATGGAAATATCATAAAATATTTATTAAAGGATTCTAGTACAAACTAACGTAGATTAATACTTTTTATTTATTTTTAATTCAATTTAAAGTTAAAAGTACATCGCAGTAATAATGAAATTGTTCCCAAATGAAAGGCGCGAATCTTATATTGGGATTACATAAAATTTTTAACAATAAAGTTAAAAGTATTATTTTATTATTCAAGCACAAGGGCTTTGATATATAAAATTAAGATAATTTTTATTTTTTTCTCAATATTTCGCCACACTATTGGGTGGTATCTTCAGAAAAAGACAAACAAAATAATTATTTACAATTAGTTTATCGACAATCTTTCATTTATTGACTGATTTGTTAAATTGTTTCTACAATTTTTCTTATTTTCCTAAAGATGCCACCCAATGGTGTAGCGAAATATTGAAAAATTATCATAATTTTGTATACTCGTATAGTAGATAGAAAGCAAATTAGACAATTTTATTACCTTTGAATGATAAATAATGCTTAACTTCTCTAAGCTTTACGATGGTAGTCCTTTTTATTAACAGGTTTCATTAATAATTAGTTGAAAGGGACTTATGATAAAATGGTTTCAGAGCATTGCACTAAGGCAAGGAATAACTTAAGGTATTATATTATACAGTATTATAATTATAACTGACTTTTCATTATTTGATGTGGATAAAATTTTATTTTATTATCAATACAATACTTGAGAACGACTCTCTTATCTTGATTTAAATTTAACATATTTTCATATGCTATAAATTCACAATTTTTGCCATTTAACTTTTTTTGTTGCCTTTCTTTCTTGGAAAATGTCTTTCTCATGAAATAATTTAAAAAACTATTTAGGTATCGAAAAATCTGGCTTCGCATTTTCAATAGGAAAATGAATAACTTTTTAAGCTATTTAAACAATGTCTTGTTATATAAATACTTTTGAAATTAAGCCAAATATTTTAAAATTTATTAAAAGGAATTCCAGTGAGTGCTTGCAATTAATCACAAAGTTTAAATACTTTTAAAATATTAAATTACACAACATGTTATCTAAATACATAAATATGCTTATTTCGATTGTATATGAGTATATAAATCAACTTAACATGAGTTTTATAATGTTTGCCTTTGTCATAAGTAGTAACTAAAATATTTTTATAATATGATGGTGTTTTGTATTTTGAAATACAAATTTTAGAACTCTCTATTTACACCCTTCACAACAGATGGAAAGGGTGTAATGTTTAGAAATTCAATTTGATTTTTGTTAAACAAATTCTACAAATATCTCAACATCAGACATATTTATTTGTGCAAAAAATATAATGAATTCAGTAAAATAAAAATTAAAATGAAACAAAATAAAAAAAATAAAAATAAAAATTATTATTAATAATTATAAAAACAAAATTATAGAGAAAATAAGAATAAATTGAATTTTTCGTATTTTGCATTTATATTAAGCTGGCAACTGTCCCTTGAATGATCTGTGTATTTAATAACTAAACGGTTTTCTAACAAGGAGTTTATTTTCTTAAACAAAATAAAACAAAAAAATTAGATTAAGATGATTCAAATTTGTATTGTATTACGAAGAGAAAAGTTGCGCAATTATGAATGAATATCTGGCAAATGTCCACCACGACCATACTGACAGTTTTAAAACACTTTTTCTCAAAATGGCATTTCCTTAATCCCATCACGGATGATAAGTTTTAAGGCTGAAATCAATACGATTGCCTCCGCATAAACTCTTTCTTTAACTTAGCCCCACAAAAAATAATCCAGTGGTGTAAATCACACGATCCAGCTGGCCTATGCGATCGGGAAATTTGGTTTGCAATAAATTGTGTAACATTTGGCACCGTCTTATTGAAACCATATGTCATTGATATCCACGCCGTAAATAATAGACTACAATTGAAATGTTAGCATCTCGCAATAACGTAATCCATTGACTTCTGCATTTCCAGGCTCATTTTCGAAAAAAACGGCCCAATCACGCCTTGAAATGGGCTTCGTCTGAATAATTTTTTTTAAACAATTTAATTGAGCAAATCTGCGGCGATGTGAGTGGTCGGTCGGTTTCAATTCCTGCACCAGTTGAACCTTGTAAGGCTTCAAAGTCAAATCCTTACGCATAACTCGCCATGTTGTGGTTTTGGATAACCCTAACTATTTATAACATCGACGAATTGACAAATTTTGATTTTTTCAACACTGTGGCTCACGGCTGCAATGTTTTGCACAACCCTGTCGAACACGCGGATGGCGTTCGCACATTTTGTATCGAACCTGTCGACTCAAATTTAACGACCAAATTCTTAACCCTTAAATGCATATTGTTGCAAATTGTCTACATTCCAGTTACACTTAATTTTATTCATAAGTCTGAGTGTATGGAATTATAAAAGCTAGTTGCTAAGTACTTACAATAATGATAATTATAAAAAAAAATTAACGTAACAGTCTGATGCTTAGTTTCATAATTTTTGGGCATTTTATTATTGTGGGTGATAGCAATCGGTACGTTATTTGAAGTGTCATTTCATATTTTTAAGTTTGATATAAATCAAACAATTATCTAATTGGAAAAAATTATTTTTCATCTGTAGTCAAGTAAGCTAATGTTACATTTAAAAATCTGATTGGATAAATGTGAAATTCTTGGGAAATACTGAATGTTGCCAAATGTCTACATTATGCGTTTGGCACATAAGTAATAATCGACGGTTACTTTTCGTTCTTTACTTTTTTAGTTTATTTGCTTTGATTTTTATAATGCCTAGGAGGTTAGGAGATAAAGATATTGAGGATTTTCTTAGGTGTGGAAGTCGGTCGACCGTTGGATGAATATCATTTCATTGATCCAGCTGCAAATCCTTCATTATTGTCACGCGTTACAGATATTGCAGCCTGGAAGAAACGAAGTAGAGACCTTATATGTAAAAAGCGAAATATGCAATATAGTAAAGATCGAGTACGTTTCACGGGAAATACACAACTCTCTCCTTGACTTGAGACGCCATTTCAGGTTTTTTTTCTGAATTAATAAATGAGGATGTACCTACTATCATTGTTGAGCAAACAAATTTGTATATTACGCAAAAAAATGTATCCAACTCGCCTTCTGTAAATACTACTGAAATACGTCAATTTCTAGGTATTCTCATATTTACGTTTGTATACCATTATCCAAATACTCGATCTTATTGGGGTAAATATGGCTTCGATCGTATAAAAAAACAATGCTGGTAAATAGATTTGAGAAAATCAAAACTGTAATTCTTTTCAATGATAATTTACAGCACACGCCAAATCATGACCGTCTTCATAAAATAAAACCTTTTGTGGACCATTTGAATAAATTGTTTGTGAGCGTGACACTATTCGAACGAAGGCTATCTCTAAATGAATAAATGTGCTCCACTAAGGTTGCACACATTATGAAGCAGTACTTACCAAACAAACCCCATAAATGGGGTTTTAAGTTGTTTGTGTTATGCTCAGTATCTGGTTATGCATATAAGTTTGAAATATATTCAGGTAGACAAGGATCTGACAGCTTATCTGATGAACCTTATATCGATTCCACGGAAAATAAACCACATACTGTATTTTGATAATTATTATACATCTATTTCTCTACTACACTACCTATGGACTCAAGGAATGTACGCATTGGGTACTATACAAAGAAACCGCCTCGGAAAGAACTGCAAATTGCCGGCCATTAAAGAGTATATGAAAAACTCTGTTGCCCGTGGAACCTATGAGGAACAAGTGGCTAACTATGAAAGTATGGATGTAATCGTGACATGCTGGAAAGACAATAAGCTTGCCACATTGGAATCAACTTATTTGAGCGCTGTACCAGCCGAAACTGGCAATCGATATGACAAAAAAGAAAAGAAACCAATATCAATAGCCTGCCCAAAAATAGTAAAAGGAGGAGGAGTTGACCTCATGGATAGCTTTTTGGGCAGGTATAAGATCAGTATGAAAAGTCGCAAGTGCTATATACGATTGTTTTATCACATGATAGACATGACAATAATAAATTCATGGGTACTATATAAAAGAAAAAACCCAAACATGACATAAGCTGACTTCAGATCACACCTTGTGGAGAATGGAAGGATGGAGAATGCTTGATGGAAGACTATGAAGCAGTTCTATAGAAAAGTAAATTGAAGCTAAAAAGCACCGAGGCCCCATGAAGCCTATGCCACCAAAAGATATTTTGACAGATGGTGTAGGCCATAATGAAAACAGGTGCGGTTCCAAAAACAGATGCAAGCTTCCGGGATGCACAGGGTTTTCAAGGACAGAGTGTATCAAATGCAAAGTTGCTTTGTGCCACAACAAAAACCGTAACTGCTTTGCACGATTTCATACGTAATTAATTTTAATTTTGTATAAAGTAAATATGTGTGTACGTATATACTTATTTAGTTTGTTGACAATTAGATTAGTAACAAACGCATATTGTTGCCAAAAGTCTACATACAGTTTTTTTCAAAATAAATACTTAAAATTATTACCTAAATTTTTTTACTTATTTTTTACGTAATCTGCAGTTAAATTTCTATCAAAAAAAAATTTTATAAATCAAAATAAAAAATCATGCATTTAGGGGTTAATAGCGGTCTCAGAAGGATGATTATGTTGTCCGAAAATATCACTACTTTTACGAAATGTAACTTTAACAGAAATAAATATTAAAAATATTTTTCACTTTTTAATTTAATTTTGCAAAACTTTTTCCCCAGAAAAATGTGTTAAACTTGTAAAAATATTAAAGAAATATTATTTTTCAAAATTATTACGAAAACCAAATTAATTAAAAACAACATGGCCGTAAATGTAATTTGTCAGTGATATGCTCAAATATCAAGTTATTATTTTGTTGTATTTAAACTAAAAATATGTATTTTTTTATATTAAATATTTTAACATTTCCTTTCGACTGAGGCAAATTAATTGTAATGTTACTAATATGGGATTATTCATTAACACAACATAAAAATATATTTAAATGAAAAAATTTGATATTCATTATTTTTTGCAAGATGTGCAAATCTAACAATGCTTGCTATGCTGTAATGTGCTGCAGATGTTGCTCCATTTCAATTTATTTTTCAATGTGATATAATTAATGCTTTCCGTGTAAAATGTATTGGTAAAATTTTTAAACCCTTTTTTGGGATAGCTGAAAAATTATAATAAAAGTTTAATCCTGATGGTTAATAGGAATAATATGAACATAAACTTGAATTTTTCAGATTTACAAGTTAAATCATCTTAGCTACACGAGAATCACAATGGGAAGAAGAAAACATGTTATCTCTTTGTCTTATCTTAAAAAATATTTTTGCGATTATTGGCCAGATATAGGAATATAAATTCTTTTTAAAAGCAGTAGATAGATCTGCCCAAGAAAGAACCTATAGCTCACATTAATAAGGCTTAAAACCTAAGAGAAGTAAAAGTTTTAATTATCATCTTGAAGTGTGATATTATAACCACATAATAGAGCATATTGTTTTATTTTCCATTATTTAAGAAACAAAGGATACATCGGGTGTTTCAAGTAAAATTGTTCACTTATGGCAACAGTAACAACATGATTGTTTTGACATTTAGTTTTTTAACGTCTTCGTAGTAGATGCATTGGCAATTTTTACAATTAATTAAATATCGCACGAAAATCGCATTAAAATATTTAAAATCCACTATGAAAATGGTGGTTCTGTTAAAGTTACATTTCAAAAAATTAGTGATATTTTCGCACAAAATAATCGTCCTTCTGAGACAGCTATTAACAATCTGGTCATTAAATTAAAGTCGACAGGCTCAATACAAGGTTTGCGTACACAAACGGGTGTTCGACCGGGTCATGCAACTAAACACATTGCAGCTGTGGGCCACAGTGTTGAAGCATATCAAAATTTGTCAATTCCTCAACGTTTTCGTCAACTGTGGTTATCCAAAACCACCATATGGCGAATTTTGCATAAGGATTTGACTTTGAAGACTTTCAGGATTCAACCGGTACAGGAATTGAAGCCGACTGACCATTCAAATTGCCGTAGATTCGCTCAATTCCTTAAGGAACAAATGGCTGGCTGGTTTTTCTGAAAAAATATTTTTTTCAGACAAAACCCATTCCCACTTTCGGGCTTCTGAAAATCATAGAGTGATAATTGAGAAGCCCTTGCATGTTCAAAGTGTCACTATGGTATGTTTGTGGTCTGAAGGCCTGATTGAGCCATAATTTCACTTCAATCAGCAGTTTAGTGTCCAGCCAGATCGTGTGATTTAACATCACTGGATTATTCTTTGTGGGACTATGTTAAGGACAGAGTTTATACGAAGCCAATCGAATCGATTTTAGCCTTAAAACTAAAATTCAGTAATTTAATTAAAGAAATATGACCGCCGTTTTGCTAAAAAGTATTTAAAAACGTTGATGAAAATATCGTCATCTGTCAGTGTGGTTGTGGTAAATATTTGCTAGATATAATTTTTCATTCATAATTGCCGAACTTTTCTCTTCGTAAAATAATTAATCATCTTAATCTAAATATTTTGTTTTATTTTAGAAAATAGACTTCTTGTTAAAAAATGCTCAATTTAAGAATCTGTTATATTCTGAAAAGAAAAAGAAAATGATTCGTTAATTATTGTTGTTTAGTTGTTAATTTTATAAAATCTATAAACAAGTAATATTTGCAAATCTGTATTGCATTTTCTTGATTTTTTATTTTGAAAAATGTAGTATAACTAAATATAAAAAAAAAAATTCTTAACATTTTTAAACAAAAATTGTTAACCAGACCTTATTTAAGTAGCTTATTTATACCAAGTATTTAAATTATTTTAAAATCTGTATAAGATTCCCTGAAATAGGTGGCTAATCATCTAAACTAATCTATTTAGTATTGTATGCAAATGCCCAAAAAATTTTACCTCTTGGAATTAGCAGATCAGAAGGAACACTATTAACCGACTTGACATACTTTTAGAGCATCCAGTATGCCGTTTATATTGCCAGCTATTTTAGGTACTAAGTGTTACTTAGTACTATAAGATTTGTAGATTTCCTCATTTGCAAAAAGTAACCAAGGATACCAGCAGAATTATAATTTATACAGCATTGTTTTCATTCGAAGAGTACTAGCAGCTTAGACTCCTGTTTATTTCCGCACTTGTTTCTGTATTGAGTGACATAAATTACGGCTGACTGCAGCCACAGATACAAATAATCCCTAGCATATTTCTGTCGTTTTTCATTATAAAAGATTGTTTATTGTATTAGAAAAAGTGTATTCATTTAAAATATTGCGCTTTTTAATTAAAATCAGATGTAAAAAAAGTCAACGGTAAAATTATTTTATAACCAAAATAGCTAAACTTCCTAAATTATATAACTTTTCTATAAATACAAACAGAATTGTATCTTTTATTTATTGTATTTGAGTGACTCTAGTGTTTTCGTTTACAGTTATTATTAAGAGGATAAAAAAGTGGCTAAACTATTATCATTTGAAAAGCATTAAAGTAAATGTAACTATAAAAATTATTCACAATGAATTAAATTGCAGAGTGCACAATGTTATAATTAACCGGTAAAGCTATTCCGTTTGACTTTATTTGGATCAAAGGATGCGACTAATTAAAGTACCATAATGAACATAAATGCTAAGTATTTTTCAATGCCCCCTTAGGCGGCGCCGCAGTTAGAAAAAAAATATATTAGAAGAACTATTTTTAAATGCAAAATGTTAAAATTTTATTAACTAAATTTAAACGCCCGTGCGGAAAGTAAAAAAAATAATTGCGTAAATAATAGTAAATAGAAATGTACGGAACTACACAACGGAAGATTATTTAATATTTAAAAATGTTATAAAACAAGTTTTTATAGGACAATATAAATTTATATAATCTTTTTTTAATTTATTTAATGACAATTACAGAAATTAAACAATAAATAATTTGAAATTAGCAGTGTATTGTTTTGTTTGAAATTAAATCTATTTAAAAAAAAATAAATCATTAAAAGCGACTAATAATTTGAAAAACAAACAACCATGTAAATGGTTTTTCAACAAGAAGTCTGTTTTCTAAAACAAAATAAAACAAAAAATTTAGTTTAAGATGATTAAATTTAGTTTAGATAATTACGAAGAGAAAAGTTTGTCAATTATGAATGAAAAATGATATCTGGCAAATGTCCACCACAATCACACTGACAGATGTCGTTTTTTTCTTTAATCACTTCTTGGCAAAAAGGTGAACATATTTCGTTAATCACATCACGGATTTTGAGTTTTAAGGCTGAAATCAATTCGATTGTCTCCGTGTAGCCTCTGTCCTTAACATAGCCCGCAAGGAATAATCCAGTGGTCTTAAATCACACGATCCGGCTTGCCACTTAACTGCTAGCTTTCGTAAAATTATGCAATTTGGTTTGAAATAGCTTGACCGTTTCATTGGCTGTGTGACATGTGGCACCGTTTATTGAATTGAAAAATTTGGATGTACTTCAAAACTGTAGATTACGGCTGAGATATTTTTAGTTGCACCACCCTGTCGAACACCCATTGGTATTCGCACGCTTTGTATAAAGCCTATCGACTAAAATTTAATGACCAAGTTGTTAACAGCGGGCTCAGAAATTATACGATCGGGAAATTTATCGTTTAATTGGCTGTGTGACATGTGGCAACGTCCTGTTAAAACCACATGTCAATGATATATACATCGCCATAATAATAGGCCAAAATTGGGTTATTAGCATCTAGCGATAGCCTCCTTCTGGGGGCACATTATGTCTTAATGGTAAGAGGGAGTCAAGTCCCCTACAGACTAGCCAACTGGGCAACTTACACTTTATTTCCAAGGGAATCAGTAATCCCCAGAGTTCAGCGTTTGCTGTTCTCTGACTTATTATTAAGGTTGACCCCTAGAGGGATATCGTGGTGGTTGTGGTTTTGCAGGCCGTTGCATGATTAAGGGGCCAGTATCATCTCACTTTTGACAAAGAAGACATGGTGAATGATCCGGATCCAGTGACCATGCTGTGTCATGTGTTCTGGACCAGGATCTGAATAGTCTCCAACTCTTTAGCAAGGTGTGCGGGTGGCGGCCCAGCTCCGTACTCCCGAAATTGCCACTAGAAATGACCTGTTGGATAGCAGGATACTTAGGCTTCCTAGGGCGTGGGTGCATTCCACATATCACCCGCCCATTTATGGTCTTTATAAGGGGCACATTTATGGTCTTTATAGTACGTAACAGCTATCTAGATCTGTGCAACTGGGGGAAAAAGGGAGCCCAGTCCCCTGAAGACAGGCAGGGAGTCAATTGGAAGCTCCACTTTATTTCCACGGGGATCAGTGAGCCGCAAAGTTCATTATTTGTCTCTTTAGACTTTTAATAGTTCTCTGGCTGATCATTGAGGTTGGCCCCTATATGGGAGTAACGTGGTGGTTGTGGTTTCGCGGCCCCATAACAGTATAATGGTTATTATAGTGGCCAGGATCATCTCACTGATAATGACACGCAAAGTGAATGATCCAGCCCAGTGAGCATGCTAGACATGTGTTCTGGACAGGAGTTGAAAGTCTCCAACTCTTTAGCAAGGTGTGATGGTTTGCAGCCCTGCCCTGGAATCATTAAAGTTGCAACTAGGTGGTTCTGTTGCTTAGAGTTATGTCTTCGGCTTCCTAGGACGCATGTCTGACGTTCCAAATTATACAATTGTGGTTTGTCCACCATCTGATTAAGGCTACATAGCCAGGTGCGGATGTAAAACGAATCACACTATCTACATACCACCCAAAGTGGTTTGATTGTTATGTGTTATGACCACATGGCTAAGTGGCGGTATCGCTTATCCAGCCTCATCTTGGAAAAAAAAACGGCCCAATCACGCCTCCAGACTACATGGCGCTCCCTATAGTGACACGTTGAGCACGCCAGGGCTTCGCAATAATCGTTCTAGGATTTTCAGTAGCCTAAATGCGTCAATTTTGCTTGTTGACATACCCTGACAAATGAAAATGGATTTCGTCTGAAAAAATGATGTTTTCAGAAAAACCAGCTGATTGTTCTTAAATAAATTGAGCGAATCTATGGTGACGTGAATGGTCGGTCAGCTTCTATTCCTGCACCAGTTGAACCTTGTAAGGCTTCAAAGTCAAATCCTTACGCAAAATTCGCCATGTGGTTGTTTTGGATAACCCCAGTTGTAGAGAACTTCGAGGAATTGATAAATTTGGATTTGCTTCAACACTCAGCTCACGACTGCGATGTTTTTAGTTGAAAAGCCCGGTCGAACACGCGCTGGTGTTCGCACATTTTGTATCGAGCCTATCGGCTCAAATTTAATGAGCAAATTGTTAATAGCGGTCGCAGAAGGATGATTATGTTGTCCAAAAATTCATGAGTTTTCGAAATGTAACTTTAACAAAACCAGCATTTTCATAATGGAATTTAATTTAATTTTTTTAATGCAGTTTTCCTGCCAAATTGAATTCATTGTAACAATCGCCAGTGCATCTACGAATACGTCAAAAAATTAATGTCAAAAGTATTCTATTGTTGGTATTGCTTCAATTGGGAAAAAACAAACTTCTTGTTGAAAAAACCGATATATGGTTTCAGTAAAAAAGAATTAAGTAGCAATTAAGTATTTTTTATGTGACAAAAATTTATCTAAATTAAATTAACTTAAAATTTAAGCAGGTATATGCATTGTGAACAAGTGTATTGAAATTTATGAGTTTCAAATTTGATTAAAAATATCATGAAGGGTGGTGATATACTTTTATTTAATACGTAAGAGAAGCGTTAGAAGTCAAGAAAAAGAAGAAGGTGGGTGTAATGAAAAATTATTAAAACTCAAATTTTTTGCATTTATTGTGAGAAGATGTTTCTAATATAATATTGAAAAAGTAATAAAGCCATCAGAAATGCTACACAAAACCGTTACTCTCTAAGGATGCATTGACTTTTCTGATCTCCTAATGCAGATATTTTTTGATTCATCCATCTGCCGAGATGAAAATGCGGCTGGTCAAAAAATATTATTTTTCGCTCTAAATTCGATGTCCAATTAGAGGTTCTATAAAGCACAAATTTAAAAGCCACAATATCAATATGCGGACGATGTTTACATGAGGATTGTCCACTTTATAGTCAATTTTCGAAAATGTACAATTTTACATACAATATTCGGTGTTGCAGCCAAAACTTCGTTTATGTGTAAAACGACCCTTACTTAAATCACATTGATATAAAAAAAAATTATATTAATGTTAAAATAACTTTTTATGATTATCATATACAGACAATGCGGAATTTCGCAATTAGACAAGAAAAATTAGACAAGAGCAAAAGAATGTAAAGCAACATTTTTCGAATCATAAGTATTCTTGGCTATCAGTCTGCGTAAGCTTGTTTTCGTTGAAGCATCACTATCATCGAAGAATTTGTCATAATTAAACGCTTTAAGTTGGTTAGACGAAGACCAAACAAAACCTAAGGATTTTATCCTTGTTTTCTGTACTAGTCATCATATGCATTTGTCCTTGCGTTTCTTAAGCGCAACGTTTTGATTATCATCATGATTTCCTATTTTTTTAAGATTTATTTTTATATGCAATTTTGCGAAGGGATGCAATTTTTCTCAAGAGCTTAAGTCAGATTAAACTTATTCATTTGGTATAATTATTTTGCAGTGCTATAAAGTGAAAATCTTAGATCTTCGTTAGCGCTCGTTATTTAAAACGAGACAAAATAGTTTGTCTGCTTACATGATATGGGATCATATTGGTGATACAAATAACCTTAAGCAAACATCACTGCAATACTTGATAATAAGTTATTTAGACTTCAAGTCCTGGCGTTAAAATAACAACATAAATATCCAAACTGATTGTCGTCGCTATTTTGAACCTAGCTAAGGCCCAATACAAGTTTTTGAAAATTTTTAATGGTAAAATTTCCATTTTAACTCCTTGGTCACAAACGTGAATTTAACTTGCATATTAAATTAAATGAGGGCAACAAATTTAGCGAAGGCCACTCTACGTAGACTGCCCAAAAAAATGACACCATTAATTTTAATTTAATGTGGCAAACCCCATTTAATTTCCAAATTTTATTTAATTAAAAATTATTAAACAAACATTTAATTGCTTTATGTTTCTTTGAAATGACTTTTTAATAATTTTACTCGTGTATGAAATGCACAAAGTTTTGACTGACATTAACAGATGGTTTACAAGTGAAAATATGCTGGTGTTTCTAACAATGAACAATGAGCTGTCAGCGCTGTTCAAATACCCATCGATACGAAATTAAAAAATAAATACATTTATTTAACCAAATAATATAAAACATAATTATACCTTTTGTTGAATTTTAAATCCATTTGAATAAACAAGTTGGGCTTTTAACGTACAAACAAAATGTAGGAAACTAAAGAAGAGACTTAATATTCCAAACAGCAAATTTTGTTTTTTTTTTTTTGTAACTAATAATTTATCTATTGAAAATGATCAACCGAATCTATTGCTGTTATTGCTTCTTTAGCTTTTTATTAAACTCTATTATATTTAACTCGCACACATCAAAACGTATGGGTGGTCGGTTCCTCTTAAAGAGAAACTTGAAAACAAGAAATAAATGATAATTTTTTTTTGTTTTAAATAAAAGAAAAGAATAGAAATAGAAACTAAAAACTATTTGTATGTAAACAACAAAAACAACAACAGCAGCAAAGTAAAAGTCTTCGCATAGCAAAGCACTGAATGAATGAATTGTATCTTTTATAATATAAGATTCATTGACAAGATTAAGAATATAACTAGCCGAGCATTAACACTAGCCGATGTGTCACTATCAATCTATAATGTTTCAAAATATATGTATTTTTTGTCCCTTGCAAGATTAACAAATAAATAGTACCAAAATGCTCTGCAACATGCTTGTAAGCCTAGCATTTAAGTTGTCATCTTAAATGGATCACCTTCGACACTCATTAAGATTTTATCTAGCAATAAATTGATATTGACAAACAAGTGTATACAAATTTTAAGGCAAAAATAAAAATAAAAATTTAAAAAATTAACATCAAAATAAAAATTTTAAATCACTTAATTTATTCAACACAAGAGTTAATAGCTCTCATTATTTAGAAATTTAAGAATTTAAGAATTTTATAAAGTTACTGAATAATATTATAACAATAACCCGTAAAAATTTTATAATAAGAATTAATTGAAAGAAGCTGGTTTCTATATCCGTTTTTCTACTTGCTTACGCCAGCAATCTCATTAAGAAACCTTAATCCAAATTGTTAGAAAAAAAATTTGCTTTAAGCACTGTATATTTATAAACAACATTCGAGTTATTTTGAAAGCCCATAAAAAAATTTTAAAACTTTAACAAAAATTACCAAACGAGGAAATAATCTTGGTTGTATTCCTATTCTCAATTTTTAAATAGTTTTCTTGTAAAACTCAAATAAAGGGTTTGACAGTTTATGATATTACTGGGCAGCATTTGTAATCGGTGATTGATTTTTGCCAAATGATATAGTCACGCATTTTATGCCGGAGTTAGTTTTTATTTTTCTTTCTAACTCTTTGGTGAATTCGTATTCCTGATATCCTGTACAATACACGTGAACTCAATAAACTTACGAATTTATCCACATCGCTTTAGCCAGACTTACACTAATGGTCTTCACCCAACTCATCTAAGACTGTCAATATATTGTTATTATGTTGTTACTTTCCTCCTCTGCTAATGCTCTGGAATGGATTTTGATTTCTTGTTTTGCTATACATCTGCCTGATTTCTCCAACTCCACAACCAAAAATATACTCTTTTGCTCTACTCGAAACACCCATGCCTTTCATACTGCTGTCACTCCAAAAATATTATCAAACAAACAAAAAGTTACCTAAAACTATGACAGTTTTGAACTCAAATATTGTGTTCAGATATACACAATTATTGAGATTATCGCAATAAATGCCATTATTGAGCTCAATATTCCATACAAAACTAGACTTTAAATATTGTTCAATAAGTACGAAATTATTATAAATATTGAGTTAACCTTGATATGCAACACTGTTAACAGGTGTGTTCAGTGAGAAAAAATTATCTACCACTTATCTACACTGACATATGCCATCAATGTAAAACAAAATATTAAAAATGGTATATATCTTTGATTTGCATTTTTCTCCAATAATGCAAGAAGCACGAGCTGTTTCTTAAACTCTGGAGAATTTGCAAATTTTTTTTTTATTTTTAAGTACCGCCAACTTTGAATCAAAACACAATCGCACTAACCGTAAAAACTCAGCATTTCTGTTATACAATAGTAATTGCTTTTTAATAAATTAATTTATTTCAACTTTTAGAAAATAAAATTTATGACTAAAATTAAAACAAAGTTGTTTTCCAGCTGTCAAATGTTTATTGAGTTAGCTAAATTTAGTATGTCTACACTAAAATAATATTGCCAATAAATCGAATATTGAGTCAATTGAAAATGTATGTCTGTACATGCTATAAGCGGTTTAGCTTAATTTAATTTTATTCTGCTTTAGCACATACGAGGGGCTTTTTAGTGATAGAAAGTGACATCTTACCCCGCTTTGTTTATCTTATACACAACTAGCCCAACCCGGGCAGATGGTACCCTGCCTCTACGCACCTCTTGCATGTGCTGGCGAAAAATTAAAGACGAGTCATACACAATTGATGAAAAAATATATAGATTTTATTAATAGCAATATTTTAATGAACATAAGCAATGAAACATATTTTTGCCTTATGATGAAAGGAACTGGTGATAATAAAACTAATCTATCATAACGCGAGTGGATACACAATATTTTTGTTCTTCTCGTTTGCGGTGGCATCCAGGAGGCTCCAATAAATTGAGAAATTCAACTGGATAATTGACAGCTTGGTACTCTTTTGTGACTGTGTCAATAGATTTGTATTGCGTGACCGCTTCAGGAATTTTCAATTGAATCTTTTGATTGATGCGATTGACGTCATCGTTTTTCGGAGCTAAAATAGCACGCTCGCAAAGCCAGTCGTGATTCTTGAAGTTATTGGCAAGATCCAGGATATGATGCAGCGCATATAAACAAACGAAGAAAATTGACTCAAAAATAACTAATCACTGTAAAAGTCACAATCACAATTTGTTATTATTGAGAACGGTAAACATCACTAAATATTTTCTATTGTCGTCGAAATCAGTTTTACGGTGTAGAGATCGCATAAAACTCAATTGAACTATGACGTCCATCAATGAAAGCAATTCGAATGGCAATACTTTTCCATTTCAATTTGGCTTACCAACGAATAATCATTGTCAAAGACACGATCAAAATTTGTTATTATTGAGGGCAGTAAAAATCATAATTATTTTCTATTTTAAAAAAAAAATTTCTATAGCGCCATCTAATGGCGAATTATAGAAAAATGTATCGTGTTAAAACCTTTTCTATGAAAAATTACTTATACATGTCAAGTTTCATTACGATTGGCTGAACGATGTAGAAGTTTAACACTTACCAACCAACAAACAACAACCAGATATTTTAGGTTTCTTGTTTCAATTTCAGTTCTCATTTAAAGTTATTTCTTTTTAAAAAATTAAATTTTCTTTAAAATCCTACTTGTTAAAAGACAAATTCAAGATTCAAGTAAATAGCTAGTGGTTAATGTCACTCCGTGTCTGTCAGAATACCCTTTTTCTTTCAGCAATTGGACAAGACTAAGATTGCCCGACCGAAGGTTGAAACATGTTATACAGTTACAAAATATGGGTCTATAAATTGTACGTCTGCCCATTTCTTGAACATCTTTCTTGCCCACCTCCATCTTAAAATTTGACCTATTGTTGTATATCTTCTGTAGTTCATCCAATTCAATATATTTTTGTCACTGCGAAAGTATTACAAAAAATAATCAATCTAAGCAAAGTTTAAACTGGAGGAGGAGAGATAACCGGTGTCCTGAGTTGTAATTGAGGTTATGATACTACCCAGAAGAGTCAACTTCCAGCGGTAATTTTTATTATTTTATATGTTGAAAACCACTAATGTTAGCAGGGGCATAAGTATCTTCGAAAGCGCTAAAATATCATCCCATTAAATGCAATTTTAATTAACATTGCAATATAAAGTATTTGTTTCTATTGTGGAATTAAATTACAATACATGAACCACGTTAAAATTATTTATTTGGACAATAATTTATATATTTTACAGTAATTTCTAGTATTTTGTTCTAAATTTTAAAAGCAAAATTAAGTATAAATATAAAAAATTTATTATTTGGAATCATGTTTAAAATAACCTACGTTATTTTGTACTAGATTCCTTTAAATATAAATATTTTATGATATTCTCATAGAATATTTATTATTCAAAAATTTTTTTAATATATTTTTGTGGGGGAAAGCATGTCCATATGGCTATTTCCTTACTGCCCATATAGCTTATCAATGGATTTTAATCTAAATTTTGTAAAGAAAACTTCAGAGTCATATCTCAAACCATATTGATTAAATAGGAATTATATTCGACCAACACGCGAAAAAGATAAAAAAACTCAAAATAATTTTATTAAAAAACACAGTCACCCATTAAGAAACAACTTTTTTAATTATGACATTCTTCCACATTATGAATGCTAAACCAGCAAACGTGATAAACAAGATATCAAGGAAGCAAATTAGGCCAGAGCTTGATGTAAAATACAAAAGAAATAGGACACAAAATTAAATTAACAATAAAAAAAATTGTACCGTTGAAAAGCAAAACAAAACAATTTTGTGATTTAACAGAATGTGATTGTACCAGTATTAATTAAAAATAATCCTATTTCATCAAATCTTTGTAGTGCAAATAAGTTTATTTTTACCTTTTTATTAATGATCTCCCAAACTTTATCGATTTCTAAAAAACTCTGATGTACGTTAAAATTTTCCTCAGTTATATTAATCTATCGGATCAGTTATTGTGTCAATCTAATTTGAATAGGTTCCAGAGGTGGTGAGATTTAAACTTAATAAAATTAAGCCTACTGAAATGCATTTGTAATCCTTTCTCGAGAAAGAAAATATCAGTTGCAATTGGTAGATAGCTTCCTGGATTTGGGTATTTTGATGGACACCAAATTAGCTTTCGTATGTCATATTCACGTGACCGCTAATAATGCTAAAGATATACTTGAGTTTATTTAAAGGTTGACTAAAGAGTTCACTAACACGTACATAACAAAACAGTTATACACATCACTGGTGACACCAATTTTCGAACATGGTAACATGGGATCCACAATGTGCATAGTAACCATATTGAATCGGTTCAGAAACAATTTCTAATTTTTTACTTATGAGGTTTTACATGGCAGTCTGGAGTTTATCTGGCATCTTATCGTTGCAGGCTAAGATTAATCAGACTGCCAACACTAAAAAGCTGTAGAATAATGATTAATGTATCCTGATTTCTAATATCTTTTTCAATGTTACGCTTAATTCAACTCGATATTATCAGTCACTGTTCTTACAACTCTTTCAAAATAATTGTTAAAATGTGGATCCAATAGGAAGAAGTTTTAAACATATTAATAGTTCATATAGATTTATTGATTATTCTTTATCATTAGATGTTGTAAACCGTAATGTAATAGTTTATTTGAACGACTAGTTGCAGTTTTAAATAAAAGATGCGCTGTTACTGTCTGTAAGGATTACATCTATAGACTAAATCAATAAATAAATGAACATTCATAGCTAAAGGATACTAAAACAAACACTCGACCATGTATAGTCATGGCAAAAATAGGGACATTGAAAAAGCTTAACGAGTTTTGCTATCCTATCCAACTATAGAAAATCATTCAAAATTTTTTGCAGGACAGATCAACAAGATCAGTGTTATCAACTATATTATATTCAATAAATATTTAAGATTTAACAATTCTTAGTTAGTTTAAATCCTTGCTTTATTCAGCAATCAAGGACATATGGATTTGACGGGCCGAAAACAAACTTCATCAAATGCATAATTAAATGCTGCAATAATGAAATAGGAACACAAAATGTTTAATGATATTAAAAATACATAAATTGATCGTTTTAAAAATCTTCAGTTTCAAAACCGTTTCCGTTTTTTAAGACTCTGTGTATGCTAAAAGAAAACAACTAACAATGACTAAACTTACAAAAGTTGTTTTTTACTTAAATTACATGTCACTTTTCCAACATTAATAATTAAAATGTCATTGCTGTCGACAGACGGCATGTTAAATAATATATATTTCTTTTTTATTTATATTCATAATAAAAGTCGAACACTAAGGTTCAATTGCTTAGTCGGTAAACGCGATTGGTATTGTGTTCACAATAATGTAAATAGTTGTTAAAAGAAAAGCAAACACTTTCAAACCATTTTACGTAAAGCGGCCAACTGCACTGCATTTTCTGGCATGTATCTAGACCATATGTACCCTTTTAAAAAAATGTTATTTGCTAATGACTGAATTTGAAATATAAGTGTCATGTGTATCGTTTTTTGTTAGAACTTTTTAAAGCCACATTTGCGTGAGCATATTCTAAAGAAAAAATATTATTTTTAACGCTTTGTTCTGCAAACAAGTAGCAGTTAATCGCCTATTACATAAAAATGACTTTACTAAATGATTTTGTTTTAACATTTATAGTTGACTATGTAGATATTAAAGACATGCATGCTGCTTGCAATTTAAAATTTAAATTCCATTATTGTGAAATGTTATTTTTATTTACGTGTGACACCATCCGCGATGATCACTTTTGTTACATGCAACACTTAGAGCAATTTCAAAATGTTAGCTGCGCTGATGAAAATTTTAATATTGTGGTGATCAGTCACGAACTCATAAATGAAGAAAGTCAATACATAAATATATATAGTAAATCAAAAAAATATAAATAATTTATGTGGATTGCATGACTTTTTATATTGAATTTCTTTGAGGTGCTATAATTTATTATTAAATAAATTTAATTCTGCTTTATATTTGCTAAAAATCTGACATTCATTAGGCGGACTGCCCAAGCCAAATTGAAATAAAATTTTAACGCTGGCTCTTTTGTGTTTTAGTATAAAAACACACAACATACGAGAAGAGGATGAGCCTAGAAATATATGAAAAGTAAACTAAATTGTAGCAGGCGAGCATAAATCGAATGGCCTTAGCAAAGATAACGATATATAATACAACAATAGTTTACTGCTGAGATCAAATCACTTCTTTAGCTATGATCCACCGAAAATTAAAAGGCAATATAGGGAAAAATTCTTTTCTGTTTGCGTATTTCAACAACTTCTGCTAAAGTAATTTTTCAGTATTTTCAATCTTCCTAAATATAGCTTTGATGTCATCTAATTAATTGTCTAGCCTTGCAGTGGGTTTCAGTTATGAGTATCTCAGATATGAAAGTATGTGAGAAGCTCAAATCGATCTTATCGAAGTTAAACTTTTTAAATATTTCTCCTCCTTGATAATTTAGAAGATCAACATATGCCCTTGAAGATCCGTTAGCATCAAAAAGTTATAAAAATACTTATCAAAATATTAGGATAAGAGAAGTACCCATATATAATAAATATGTCCAGTAACGTCAAATGCCCTTGAAGATCCGTTAGCATCAAAAAGTTATAAAAATACTTAACAAAATATTATGATAAGAGAAGTACCCATATATATTAAATATGTCCAGTAATGTCAAATGCAGCTTTCACTTGACCTCCATTTTCAATAATTGACTGATTTTCGAAAATGGCAAAAAATTATAAATAATTTTTCAAGGTGACAATATTAGGGACTTGAGTGCTAAATATACTCTGATTACCTTTTTGGAAAATTTTTTGTATTCCTATTTTTTATTATCTCTGCTTGGCTCATGAAAATTCTAAATCCAAATTCATAGCCTCGTTTAATATGCGCACAGCAATTCGGATACTTTGCATAGTCATTAATGCCATACAACTTTGCAAATTTTTGTAATGTGTGACTGACTAATTTTATATTTTATTTTCGTAATGTAGAATATGGCCTCGTACTTTTACTAGTTTGTTTCATATTTTCTAAAATAGGTACTGAACCCCTAACTGTACAGGATATTAAAGAATCGGGAATATCTCCTTGAGCGCCTTAGTAAAGAATCAGTAATACTAGTAGTAGTAAATCCTATAAAGCACTGGGTGTCTTACCACTTGCAGTTTACTTTTAATTGTTGACATACTTGTTTTTCACATCGTCGACGTAGTAATTAATTTTCTACGGGCAGTATAAGTATGATATTTGCCTTAGTACTATCCAGTGTTGGACATTCACACACCTCTTGTGATTTCTTTTCAACTCACCTTAACCATAAACCAATATCCTGCGATAACTTTAAACATTAAAAAGAAAAATTAAATTTTTGGCCAAAAAATCAATTTTTGTTATGAAAATCTTTAAATTCATTTTATCGGTAAACTAAGAGTTTTAAGGCTTTTTCAACAAGATCTTGTGATCACTTAAAAATTTAATAAAAAATATTTTTTTTGGTCCAAAAAATATATTTTGGTAATTAAAATCTAGAGCTTAAATAACAAAATCTTGTGACCATTTTAAAAATGAAAAACAAGAAATAAATTTTCGTAACTAAAATCTTTTAACTTTTATTTGTAAACACAAAGTTTTGAGAAAAATAAATAAAATCCTTTGATCATTTAAAAAATTAAATAATTTTATCGGCACAATAAATCAATTTTTGTAATGAAAACCTTTAAACTCATCTTATTCGTTAACTAAACGTCCCAAAACTTAAATATCAAAATCCTGTGAATATTTATTACTTAAAATTACTATTTTTTTTTGGCAATATATTTTTTTTTTTTTAACGAAAATCTTTAAAATTAGTTTATTCGTAAACTAAGCGTCCTGAAACTGAAATAACAAAATCTTGTGATCACTTAAAAATTAAATAAAATATTTTTTTGCCCCAAAAAATTTATTTTTTATGAAATTTTTAAACTCCATTTATTCGTAAATTAAGCCGTAGAGTTTTAATAACAAAATCTTCTGATCGCGTAGAAAATGAATTCAAGTAATAAAATTTTTCCTAATACTACAATTATTTTATGCAAATCTTTAACTTTTTCCTGTAATTATGGGTCTCCTACAACCTCGTATATTATGTGACGTAACGCTAGAAATAAAGTGACTGGCAGTTTGCTTTGTTATTGAAATTAATATTCTGCTTGCATGCCAGACTGCAATGCAATTATACTAATATTTCTCCCTACCTTCTCAGACCGAATCGAGCTCTTAGGTTTTCACCTATACATTTAGCGCATTACATTTGTTCACCTACAAAATGAAACCCACACAGTGGATACAACAGATATTTCTAGTTTTGTCCATTTTCTGTTACTGATTTTAGAAAAGTATTCGAAAACAAGTATCCTCTTTTGTAGAGTTCCCATTACAAAGTTTACAGAAACCGGTAGTTAACAGGCAGTCAGACAATGTTCATACATAGTACTTAAACAAATCACCTAGCCAGACTTATATATCTAGCACTATTAGGAATTAAACTGTCTAATAAGATTTCATTGCTGGTCCCTACAACGATGAGGCACAAATCATATTTCCAACCAATGTCTGCTATATTAATATATTTTAACTGCTGCTTCTCAGTTCTGAAATTTTACAAAAGGTTAAAATAACCCTGTTGAATTATATCCCAAAGACTTAATAATCATTAAAATATTTTATCAAAATCATCGCCTAATGTGATTTTGAGATAGTTACGTGAATATTTTTGAAGAATCAACGTGCCAACAAAACGCTCTATAGATCGTGTAGTGAATAATTTGGAAGAAAGAGGACGTACGGCAGGATCGGCTGAAAGCATTACTACTGCCTAAGAAAGTGATCAAAACAATTCATTAATGTTAATTCGAGGCTGCCCTCAAGAGCTTGGTCTTCAAAAAACAACCTTGGCCACAATTTTGCACAAGCATTGGCATTTATTTCCATATAAGATTCAGTTGACACAAGAGCTTCTTCTGCCGCCGAAAATATGCCAATAGAATGTTACGAAAATCTGCCAATAGAATAGATGCGTGAATAAACAGAATACTCGGTTCTGGGGAGTGGGAAACCCTCAAATTATTCAAAAGAGTCCTTTGCATCCATTAAAAGTGACAGTCTGGAGTGCAATTTGGTCAGGAGGAATCCTTAGACCTTACTTCTTTGAAAATGAAAACGGCGTAACGGTAACTGTCAATGGGGAGCGATATCGTGATATGATTAAAAACTTTTTAACGCCACAAATGCCACATATCGCATACAGCCAGGATTACAATAGAATAACTGCGAGGCCTCATTCCACAACAAGTTATTTCAGGAAATGGTGATATTGATTGGCTTCCGCGGTCGCCTGATTTGACTGCCTCGGACTTCTTATAGTGAAGATATCTGAAAAGCAAGGTTTATGTAAACAAACCAGAAATGCTTGAGCAACTCAAATGAAATAGTCGTGATGAAACTAATAAAATACCGCGAGAAATGTGTAAGAATTTAATGAAAAATGAAACAGAGGCGGAAATTTATCTAGTATTGAATTTTGTACATAATTGCCAACATTGAATAAAACATTTATCAATAATAAGATCCATTCACTTTCATTTAATCATAATTTATAAACAAACAAAGTAGTACACCTTTCCGGCAGACACCCTGTAGTTAAGTGATTTCGACGACAACATATGATACACTGATAAATATATATTTCGGACATTCGATATTTTACAGTATTTCTTAATCTTTGTATTTTTTTTTAACGCCAATATTAATTTGATCCTGTGAAAGTAATTGACTATTTCGAACTCTCCTAATCACTTTATTTAATTTATTATTAATATATATTAATACAATAATTATGCAAAAAATGAAAACTTATAAATTTCGTACGTACAATCATACTTATTACTTAAGGAAGATTTCATAAAGTAATTTATTTTCTCTTGATTTCATATCATATGAGTTCGCATTGATATTTTCATTTAATTTTTCACACTTAGTATTGCCACTTGCCTGCAACTATATATTTCGTGCTACCATTTTATTGACATAAAACAAGTAGAAAATTTAAGATTGAAATTTTCATAGTTTTTTACAAAATATACATCAACTTGTGAGTTAAAAAAGAATTTTCAATAATTAATTGTTTTTCAGCGCACTCTTTATTGTGCAAATTGATCCGAAGTAAAAGTGTTTGAGAGATTCAAATATTTCAAGAAATTTTGGGTCTTACTAAAAAAAATTTAAAGTTTCAACTACCAAAAACCACCCAATTTAACTCGAACTAAAAAATTTAAATTGTTTAAACTGTTTAAATGAACAATTTTTTTTAAATAAAATATTTGTTTTCATAAATTTATTTGAAATCATTACAATAAATGTTTGTGGTATTTGTTTTCTTCAAAATGTTTTAATACAAAACACAAACTATTTTGTGAATAACAAGTCGCCATAAAAAAATGTTCATATGAATATGCTTTCGGAGCACAGTGGGCTTTTGGAGTTTTTTCGTTGCAAAAATCATAAGTTTTGAAATATTAAAGATATTTAAAAATTTTAAAAAGCATTTGAAGGAAGACTCCCCAATCTTCAACACACATGATTTTCACGGTTATAAGTTGGTTTTCAAAGAACAACTTTAGCCGCGACAGTGTTGTTTTTTGACTTTTTTTGTTACAAACATTATAACTTTAAAGTAATAAAGATAATTTAAACATGTATAAAGCATTTGGAAGGTTACATCTTCCGCTTAAAAGCATGTAGCCTGCATGGCTATAGCCCCACAGAGGCACTATGCACAGTGATTTTTTTGTTGCAAAAATCATGATTTTTGAAGGTACCAAGATATTCCTAATGATTAAAAATCACTTAAATTTTAAACTATTTAGTTTCAAAATAAGCGGTCTCGCATTTTAATAGGTACTGTGAACGGTTACACCTTTTGACATATTTTGTCACAAAAATCATATCTTTTGAAGTAATAATATTTTTAAAATTTAAAAAGTATTTAAAACGTACCTTTTTGTGCTTAAAATGGTAATCTCATAACGAAGTCTAGAAGAAAAAAAAAACACTATAATAAAACATGTAATATCCGACGGCAAAAATGAACAAATGATGGGCGAGGAATTTTCCAATACTCCGAGATTTCACTTTAAGTCATAAAGGAGCTACAGAAGCCTTAAACATATTTGCATCTGTAATAGTTGTGTCATTCGTCGATATTGTTTGATGGTAAGCACTTTGACCGGATGCTCCATCACATCCCCACTTAATTATCATTGCAAAACTATCTAGAATTAATACTGCTTCCTTTTCAGGTGAACTTTGAATAAGGCGTTTGACTGTAGGATCCAATGTCTTGCAGTTTAACGTCCTTCTTTTTTGGCAGATGTAACCTTCTATCCAGGAAAAATATTCACGTTATGATTCTTTGAAGGGCTTCATAAACAACACTGAAAGACTTTCTATGCTGTACTTTGTGGGTAAAGCATTTGGAGAAGTTCAAATACTCCCATTAATCCTCTGCAGTTGATCTGGGCATGCAAGTGCCACAGCTTTTGTAATGTCAGACCTTAAATTATCTTTGTCAAACATTAACTTATCTTTATATTTTACATACTTAAGATATAAGGTGTCTGAAAGAAGCGATTTGGATATATCTTTTGTGGTATTTTTTTACTTTTGCGTTTTTTTGTATACTTTGATTTCTGGTTTATAGTTTTTGCAGGTTTTTCTTTTGTTTTACCTAATTAAGAACAACATTTTTGAATTAGGTCCAGTAAGAAGATCTTTATACGATATATACATTCATTTTACAAAATGTTGTCATCAAATTTTATATTTTTGCCAAAGGTTTTTGGTAAAGGCGCCACAGTATGGCGTAATAATTTATAGTGCTTTTTATTTTACACTTACATCTTTGTTTTACCATTCACGTAATTTTAAGTTTTATTGAAAAATATTACATATCATATAAATTCCCCCCGGGGGCACATTATAGTCTTTTTGGAACCTACTATTCCATTTAGATTTGTGTCTTGCGGGGTAAAAGGGAGCCCAGGCCCCTCAAAGGCTAGTAGGAGTCACCTGGACAATCCACATATTTCCACGGGAAATCAGTTGCCCCAGAGTACACTAATTGTTCTTTTTAGACAATGATGTGCTCTGACTGGTTATTGAGGTTGGCCCCTATATGGGAGTATCGTGGTGGTTGTGGTTTCGGACCCTCGTGAGAGTTTGTGGGTCGGACCATTCAAATTAACACAATGAATGGTTCAGGTTCAGTGAGTATGAATGCTGTCGTGTTCTTGAGAAATAAGAGCTTCATGCGTTCTGGACCAGGAGTTGGAAGTCTCCAACTCCTCAGCAAGGAGTGAGGGCACGGCCTACTCCGGACTCTCTAAATTGCTACTAGGAGTGACTGGAGGATATACGTATCCGAAGGCCTTCTAGGGCGTAGTTGGTGTCCAATCAACTAAGTGGTTTGACCACCATCTGATTATGACCTCACGGTCGGTGCAGATGTAAATCAAATCACGCATAGCATATAAATAACCCCCCGAGCGCACATTTCTGTCTTTATGGATCACACAACCATTTAGACTTGTGTCTTGCGAGGGTAAAAAGAAGCCCAGTCCCCTAATAAGTTAGCAAGGAGTCAACTGGAAAATCCACTATATTTCCACGGGAATCAGTAAGCCCCAGAATTCCGCTAATTGTCCCTTTAGACATTTTGTTGTTTTCTGACTGATTATTGAGGTAGGCCCTCCGTGGTGGCTGTGTGTTTCGAGGCCATTGTTTGAGTTTGTGGGTCTGATCATTCACAATGTACAGATTGAATGGTCCAGGCCCAGTGAGTATGAATGCCGTCGTGTTATTATATATATATTAAGCTTAATGCGTTCAAGGAGGAGTAGTGGTTTGCAACCCTGCTTTGAAGCCGCAGAAATCGCAACTAGGGATGACCTGTTGCTAAATTAATTCTCGGCTTCCTAGGACATCAATGACGTTGCTTTTCATTTTCAGTGGTTTGACCACCATCTGATTACGGCTTACAGCCAGGCGGAGATGTAAATCTTATCACGTAATATCAAATAAATAATGTTAATACGGCTTAAGTTCATGTATATTTAAATTTCTCAATTCTTAAAAAAAAAGTTTATTTACAAGTTCATTATTACATAAATCCATCAATATTGATGTCGATCTATAATAATTTGGTTAAGTCGGTTCAGCTGTTTGTTCTCTATCTTTAAATTAAGCAGCTTCCGGCTTTCCTTAGTCATTAAAAGCATCGTATTCTGCTTCTTTGTATTTAAAACAAAATATATGTTTTAGACCAAGGAACTCGTATCATATAATAAGATGGTTATAAAATTGATGCATTTCTTTAAAATAAATTAAACTTTCAATAAATTGTGTTTCTATGTAACAACAGTTACTGTTGCATTTTTTTGTGAACCCACATGTTTAACATGACATGCAACTTGCTTAAACACAAATTCAAAAGTACTTACACATGCACTTTTATACATCCTCATATGTTAGTATGATTATGGAATTTATAGTATGGCCAGTTCTTTTTATATTATTTCATGTACTCTACATCAAAATGGAATTTATGTGATTATCTTTCATAAATTTTACTGTTAAAACTAAAGACATGAAACAACTTGCATTTCCAATTTAAAATATCATATGGATTTCATTTATGTTAAATCATGCAAGTGTAGGCTGGTTCTATTCATTTAACTTTTTTTTGTTTGATTTAAGCGTGTGCAAGCATTTTTTATTACATTTGTTATAATGTGTTGTTCATTTGTGACATTCGTTATAAATGGTCTTTTAAAAAGCCATAACAAATTTTATCGTTTTTGTTTGAAAAAAAACAGAATTTAATTTTATTTCTATAAAAATGCATACAGACATCAATACTTTTAACAATTCATCAACACTTCATATTTCATATCTGACAATGTTTATCAAAAACAAAAGATGTTTATTAAAAATTTAATATTTAAATAAATCACAAAGATAAAAGCTGTACTTGAATAGTAAACCATAAATGCGTGGTCACATCATCTTTGTGTGTGCTTTGCACTGTTTTTAAAGAATTTCTAAATTTGTTCTTTTGTAGAACAACTTGATAGATATTTATCATCTACTTTTATTTGTATGTTTATTGTATGAATTTCTTTGTAAGCTTTTACAAAAACGATTGTCTGACATCTTCACATGCATGCATAAATCTGCCTTGAAGTACTTGTTTATAGGAATTCTTGGTATTCTTTGTACATGGATTCCTACATTTGAGGGATACTCACAACATGACGACTTTGGTACTTATTTAATCAATCAGCTGTCACTAAAAAATAAGTTAATTCATGTACACTACTTCCAAGATCTAAGTTACTTATTTGTAACAAAATCAAACGTTCACAATTCTTTCGAAATTTTCATTTTGAGATCTCACTTAAGGTGGAGCTTTCTCAAGGAATATTCTTGATTGGGGTTCATAAAAAGATTGGCGTTTCCTTTAAGCGTCCTAAAAGACTATATTCTTATCGAACTTCTGTTTTCTAGAAAAGTTAATTATAATGACTGCATGCCGTTTTATCATCCAATAATACAAATTTAATTTCGCCGATTTATTATAATATTATAATATTTTTGCATAAAAAATTGTCATTAATTCCATTGTTTATAGATTTTATATCAGTTAAAGTTTTGTTCCTGTTAGCATTGCACAATATTTCAATACCTAAGATAATGGCTAACAATGACAATGATTCCAAAGATTCAACAATGAACATGGTAAAAAATTTGGAACATTGATACGTTTTGACGGAATCTCAACATTACTACATGTGTCACTGAGGGTAAGAAGGAGCCCAGTCCCCTAAAAGGCTAGCAGGAGCCAACTGGACAATTCCACTTTATTTCCACGGGAATCACTAAAGCCCCAGAGTTCACCTTTTGGTTTTTTAGCCTTTTAGCAGGAAACAGCTGATTATTGAGGTTAGCCCTTCGAGAATAGCATAGTGGTTGTGGTTTCCAGGCCCTCGTTTGAGTTGTGTGGGTCGGATCATTCACAATGAACACAATGAATCGTCCAGCTCCCGTGAGTATGATTGAGGTTATGTTCTTCAGTTTTATTAGGCTTCATGCGTTCTGCACCAGGAGCTGGATAGTCTCCAACTCTTCAGCAAGGAGTGAGGACCAAGATATTTAGAAAATCATTTTTTGGATATAATACAAGTGAAGAGAAAATTGAGGATTTTTTTGGGGAAGTTTTCGCATTTGGGAATAAATGGTTAATAGGTTGCATATACCGATTTAATGAAAGAGAACCTTTTTCAATGTTATATAACTCACTAGAAACTCTCACTACACAATATGATGATGTTATAATCACTAGTGTCCCTTGGGCTCTAGAATCGTGAATCCAACGCATTTTACATCCAGAAGTTCTACATTAATTCGCCTTTTTTTGTTTCCAATAGATCGAAAATATATTATATGATCACGATCCTCAAGCCCGATAAATTTGGATGTTAGAGTTGTTGGTGATCACTTTTAGTTTTCCTGTATTGCCTAATGCGTTGTAATGTTAACGTATTCTTTAATAAAATCAAATTGTAGGGGGCGTGACACCAAAGATTTGTGAAAGGACTTTTGCCTCTGATTCTCCCTTACGTCACATATCTTTTATTATAACATTATCATGTCATCTACGTTGCCATCGATATGGAAACATGCGAAAATTTTGCCTCTCTGTTGTTTAACTCGTATGTTTTTAAAAAAGGAACAGCGAGCTCGATTATCTCGAGAGTAGTTGTGCCCTTAGAATATATTCGCCGATTAAAATGATTGTTTAATATCTCACCATAGCCCCACAGTAACAAGTAACAGACCCCCCGGGGGCACATTTGTGTGGTCTTTATAGAACTTCAACTATCTAGACCTGAGCAACTGGGGGAAAAAGGAGTCTAGTCCCCTGAAGGCAACAGTGGTCAACTGGGAACTCCACGTCATTTCCACGGGAATCAGTAAGCCCCAGAGTTCCGTTATTTGTCTCTTTAGACATTTAACTGTTCTCTGGCTGATTATTGAGGTTTGCCTCTATATGGGAGTAACGTGGTGGTTGTGGTTTCGCGACCCCATAACAGACAGGACAGTTTTATATGGTGGCCAAGATCATTTCACCGTTAATGACACGCTAGGTGAATGATCCAGTCCAGTGGGCATGCTAGACATGTGTTCTGGACAGGAGTTGGATAGTCTCCGACTCTTTAGCAAGGAGTGATGATTTGCAGCCCTGCTCTGGAATCATTAAAGTTGCAACTAGGAAAAACCTGTTGCTAGAGTTAGTCTTCGGCTTCCTAGGACGAGCATGACATTCCTATTTATGCACAGCGGTTCGACCATCATCTAATTAAGGCTCCATAGCCAGGCGCAGATGTAAATCTTATCACGTAGTAACAAGTAACAGTTATTTCAAAATAGTTGGCGTGCTATAGTCGGTTATTTATTATAGAGTCACAACATATGAAATAAGTGCAGAGGATAAGTCGAGAGGATTACGGTGGTTAGTAAACCATCATAACTGTCTTGATAAACAAAAAATTTTGTATTAAAATCTCCTCCTAGCCACACCACGTAAAAAATGGTAAACATGGCTAGTAGTATTAAAGGTGGCTTTTGGAAAACAAGAAATTGTGAGTTCTCATATCATCGAATGACAGAGTAAAATTATTAATCGTGTGGTAAGGGCATAACAATATTGCAACTGACTAGAATATCTAGGCAATTAGTGTGGTCAGTCGTCACTTATTTTATCTTGACATTCGGGACTTTGTAAATCCTTTCATAGATGTTTGTCACTTAAAACCTTGTGGCAATAACCAACTGCCTACAACTACATAAAGTCATTTAAATAACAGAAAATATTCAGAAAATTTAAGAATGATATTGTGATTCTCTATGGAAAACTTTTGACAGTTTAAGAAATCCACTTTTTTATACAAATAAATATCTTTCTTTTAAAATGTTTCTGTTATCAAAATATTTATAAAAATACAAAAAATTATTTATGGGAAAATAAATTTTCCTAAAGCTGAAAAATTTGAGATTCCTAGAATATCGTTATTAATTTATATAAATTATATTTCGATTTTAATCATTCCCGAAGTGGGTTTCTGGGACTATATCTGCATCTAGTGTTATATTTTTGTTAAATATTCTTTCTAAACAAAGCCCATTTGAGCATATTAAGAGTTTTATTTCCGACAGGCAACACGGTTTTATGCCGCATAGGTCTACAACGACTAACTTACTTTTATTAAGCCGTGATATTGTATCTGCTATGGTACGTTAGCGCCAATGCGATGTTATATACACTGATTTTGTTAAGGCATTTGATACAGTTAGCCATCATCTCTTACTACTCAAGCTTTGTACATTTGGATTTTCGAAAAATATTTTGGCATTTTTTCATAGTTTCTTGACCAATAGAAAACTTAAAGTTAAAATTGGTAATTCATTCTCTTCTAATATAATTGATGTCTATTCAGGTATTCCTCAAGGAACGCATATTGGTCCGTTACTTTTTATAATTTTCATTAATGATTTGTCACTGAATTTTAAGTTTTCCAGCTGTCTTTTATTTGCTGATGATTTAAAATTGTATTTTACTATTGGCGATATTGGTGACTGCGAAAAGATATAGATTGATCTTAATAAACTGTCTGACTGGTGTTTTAAAAATGACATACATATTAATGTTTCAAAATGTTGTGTTGTCACATATGCTTATATTTCGAGTTCAATAAATTTTAATTATACTCTTGGTGGTTTCCTGCTTAAACGTGCAACTGGAGTTAAGGACACTAAATTAACGTTCTCTAATAATTTCGATTATGTTATTTCTAGAGCTTATAGTATGCTAGGTTTCATTAGAAGAAATTCTAGAGATTTTAAATATGCATACACCCTCAAGTCTTTATACATTTCCTTGGTTGGAAGTATCTTGGAATATTGTTCCATTGTTTGGAATCCTAATCATTTGGGCCCATCAAGTCGTATTGAAAGAATTCAGAAGATATTTACTAAGACAGCTTTAAAATTGATTTTGCCACATGAACTAAATTTTTAAGATAAATAGAATAAAGCAAAAAAAAAAAACTACCTTCTTATGATGTTAGGTTAACAATCCTAGAGGATCGTAGATCTTGCTCCTCATTATTATTTGTTTATAAAATACTATCTGACAGTATTGATAGCCGGAAAATTAAAAATTATTTTACATTGTATAGTCCTCCTAGGGACTTGAGAAACAATCGCATGTGTGAAGAATGTCTTTTCAGAACGAATTATGCAATTAATGAGCCGATTGCAAGATGCTTACATTTATGTAATAGTTTTAATCCACACTTAAATTTTAATGCCAGTTATATTATGTTCAAGCTTCTTTTATTCAAACATTATAATTAAAATTGTAAAGTAACCTGCAAAAATTTAATTCTGTAGATGAAATAAATAAATAAATAAATCTCGAAGTTATTCTAAGTTGCGCTGTAATAAATCAACTAATGCTAATCGGCTGGTTTTTTAAAAATTTAAATGGAAGCTGCGTCGTCAAGCACTATACCTCTCATTTGATATATATTGTCTTGTAAGGTGTTTACTTCAAGCTTTATTTTTGTAAACGGTTCTGTTTGAAGCGGGTTTTCAAATGTTTATTTCCTTCACTTTTCGTTTTCTGCATTTGTGGTTAAATAAAAGAGGAATTGAAATAAAACTTATTACATTTATTTTTAATTGTGCTTAAGTTCGTAGTATTACTTTTCAAAGACACCAATTCAATTTTTTTTTCTAAAAATATACATTTTCTCTTTAATTTTTTAAAATCATAGGTGTGTGGTTTACTAAACTCAAAGAAAATTTCTTACCATCATAAACAATTAACGGAAGTAAAACAATTTTTACTTAGCAGAAACGGAAACTATTAACGTATATGCGTGTACTGAGCTTGTATGCGTATTTGACTTTTAATCTTGTCAATATTTTTGTGTTTGCAGTAGGTTTGTATTGTTTGTGTATAAATATGCGTTTGTACTTTTGCCAAAATTGTTAACCTAAATTATTTTTTGTTATCTCCCTTTAAAATAACATGTAACTATCTTCACCATTATAAATTTACTTAGAGCTACTTATGTTTTGCTATTACATTTACCACGTTATATCTGTGTGGGTGTATTTTTTATAGTGTATTTAAACTAAACAAAATAAAAACAAAAACCTTTAAAAAACTTGTGACACCTTACAGGGTTGAGCTGCAATATATGAACATAGCCGCCATTCCATCCATCTCTTTTTAACTTCATTCATGTGGAAATTTATTTACTTGTGTGTGTGTGTGTGTGTGTGTGTGTATGTGTTATAGTAAATATGCGGATTCTCTTGTGTGGATTAGCTGTATCTATATTTCAGTAAACTTTTATTTGCCTTGGTATACAACATTAAACAACAACTACTACTAGAAAACCTGAAGCTTATTACAGAGTAAACTTATAAAAAAATGTCAACATGGCAGTTAAATGTATATTTTTTAAAGAGGAAAGTACATAAAATGTAACATAAACAAGAAATATCTAACTAGTTATTTTCTAACACATGTTTGAATAACAAAATGAGTCAAATAAGACAAGCAAAGATAAATTTACTTTTAGTATGTTTCACCCACAATAGTTAGATATTTAAATATTTATATACTCATGTATATTATGCATATGTAAATGTATTTTAAAAGGAAATTTTGTTCAGCTGCATGTTTTCTAAATATAGCAGATACAAGTTTTAAAATGCTGGCTTTTAATTTGAATGAATACTTTTGGGAAAGTCTTCATGCAAACACTGATAACGATCGTACAGCTAGTAGTCTCACGTACGAACATTATTTTGAAACTTAAGATCAATAAAAAACTTGCTCTGGATTATATACGGTACTAACAACGATTTAAATAAAACTGATCGCGCCTATAAGAAATTTTAATGCCACTGACTCCAAGAAATCTTCATGCCAACGCTGATAACGATCGTATAGCCATTAGTCTCACGTACGAACATTTCTATGAAAATTTTAAGGAGCAATAAAGACTTGATCTGTTCTATATACAGAACTAACAACAATTTTCTGTTGGAGTTTAGAGTTAGTTAAGCTCGTGCGGTTTGGTGACTTGTACCCTCCACACTGAAAGATAAAAGAAATTTGTTGTTTTTGTTCATCCATCCCTATTTTACCAATAGGTACACATACTATAATCAATTTTATCTGTTAAAGAAGTGTTCACAACAGTTTTGTGACTTTAAGATAATAAGATTCAGATAAGAAATAACAGATTTTTTAAAATTAATAGCACATTATGTTTGATTGGTGTAAATCGTTGATAAAAAATCTTTAAATTAAATCTTTAATTTCTTTAATTTCGAATAAGAAATTGAAATATATAAATTTCTTTAATTGAAAACATATTTTTAACATTTGGCTGTATCATTATCACAAAACAAAAAATTAAATTGAAAAAATTGAATCTACACCATTTTTGTTTAATATATTGTTACGTTTATACCTTTTATAAACGTTTTGTTGTGAGTTGCTTATTGGAAAATAAATAACACCAGTTTTTAGAATTTTTAAATTTATAACAATTTTATTAATTTCAACTGCACAAAGTTGACACTTCAGAACAATTTACTTAAAATACACGTCTTTACTTGATGAGGTTTAATTTTACACTGATTGATTATCCACTTAGACGCTGCCCTATTTATATTTGTCCATGTAAAGTCTAGAAGATTCAAGAATCTTCTACTCCCTTTGTATCACATTTTGTTGTGGTATGTTGTTTATTCGATGTATAGGCGCCTGTATGTCTGTGTGTATTGTTGTTTTTGTTTTTATGTTGATAAGGTTTCTGTTTGGGATTTATTTCAAAATATTTGTTGTTGTCTCTTGTAGAATAGGGTTTCTTAGAAAACTACGCACATGGTAAACAACATGTATGTTTGTTGTTGTAAAATTAGTTTTTGTCTTGCGTGTTTAGATGGTAAACACCATACATGTGTTTTTTTTGTCTTGCATGCCAGGCAGTTAGTAAACAGCATATCAAATTGTTGTTGTGTGTGTATAAAATTTCTACGCAGTTTGTAATCAGTAGTTGGCTTTTTTTTTACTTAATTATTTTATTTTAAAATTTAAGAAAGACACATTCGTAACAATATAATATATATCAGAAAATCAGTTACAATTAGTAACAAAAAACTTCAGCATACTGTTACAAACAAAGTAAAAAATGAACTCTCGTAGCATGGAATACATGGACAACAAAATACTCGGCTTAGTAGAACAGTGGATCATTATTTTTTCTGAAATGAATAAAACAATCCATCTTGTCCAGGAATTTGAAAGTCAACGTAATTTGTTTAATGATAATTATAACTTAACTTGAATACTTTAAATATCAGTGGATTTAAACAGCGCGTAGAAGCAAATGGAACGTTAACTAAAATATTGCTAATTAAAAAATCTGAACAGACATTTCCTTTTATTAAATTTAAAACAAAGGTGGCGTATAATAGTATTCTTCAACTTTTTAGAATTGTCAGCTAAATTAGAGCAAGTTTGCTAGTGTAGGATGGTAAAATTAAGGAATTCAATTGTAAGCTTCGAAGACAAAATTAAAGGAATTGCTTCTATGGACTTTATAAATTGGATCTCAAATTATTAAGCGATATTCCAGAATAGATTTGACAAGAAAAGTTTAAACATTTTTTGTGACATACGGCTCATTAAACTCCTTCGCACATCATTTTATAAATCCAAGCACTACATGTGCTTTGTTAGTGGTTAACGAAATGTTCTGTATAAAAGTAAATTTAGTATCCAGTATAACACTTAAATTTGAAATTACATGCAACTTCTCAAGTTCGTAGCCGTTTACAATAAATTTCACGTTTGTGTGACATGTTTGGAAGAAACAAATGTATTTGTGTTTTTGAACTTTTCAAGGTTCAACTCCGTAAGATTAGTATTCCACCAGGAACTAAATGCATCTAAGTTCTATTGCAAGAGAATATGATGATTATATTGTTATTTATGCGTTTTGCTAAAGTTTTAAAAGAAAACAATTAAGTAATAACGTAAAGAACTGGGTATGCTCTTTACTAACTGCGTAGCTTACACGCAAGACAACAACAACTTTCTAGTTACAAACTGACCGGAAATTTTATACACACAAAAGAACAACAACCGGGTATGCTGTTTAGTACCTGCATAGTTTTTTAAGAAAACTTATGCACACATGACAACAACAACAACAACTATCTTAAAATATATTCCAGGAAGAAAATTTATCAGCATAAAAATAAAAGCAAAAATACACACAGACAAGCAGGCGCCTATACATTGAATGCAGTATCTGAGTAGGTAGTTAGTTAGTTAAAACATAAACCTCGTGAAGTAAAGACTTGCATTTCTAGTAAATTTTTCTGTAGTGCCAACTTTGGGTGTTGTTAAAGTAAGTAAATAATTTGAAAACTCTAAAATCTGGTGTTATTTATTTGGCAACAGAGAACACAGCAACAACAAAACGTTTATAAAAGGTATTAACGTAACAATATATCACAAATGTATTGACGTCATCTGCATAAAATAGAACCTTTGAGTATTTAATGGCATTGGGTAGATAATGAATAAACAAGGAAAACAATAAAGGACCCAGGTCGCTACCCTGCTGCACACTGGATGAAACAAAACTTTCTTTGGAAGTAAGCCTGTTAAAAAGTACTCTTTTAATTCTTTTTGAAAGATATGAATTAATCCACATAAGTACATTGTTTGTGAATCCCCTTAGGTCAAGTTTCATGGTTGAGTTTAATAAATATATGAAATATATAGGGTCCGCCAAATAACTTTTTTTTTTGAATGCTGTGTAGCTTCGGCTGTGTGGCTTCGGCAGTGTGGCACGTAGCGCCATCCTTTTGAAACCAAATGTTGTCAATATCCTCCTCTTCAATTTTTGTGAACAAAAATTCCTTCAACATGGCCCAATAACGATCGCCATTGACTGTAACGGCCACTACTGAAAAGAGGCCCAATTATGCTTCTGGACCAAAATCCGCACCAAACAGTGACTCGTTTTGGGTGCGTCGGCTTTTCAATGTATGCGTGCGGGTTTTCTGTATCCTAAATGCGACAATTTTGCTTGTTTATATACCCGCCAAGATCATACGCGCTTCATCTAAAAATATGATTTTTTTTACGAAAGCGGCATCTTCGCAGGCTCACTTAGCGAAGCGTTGTTCAAGCGTATACACAACCATATTCGTTCAGCGGAAGGATGTAGTTAATTATCTGTCAAATCAAACATGAGCTAATAAGCACTAGTTGAAAAAAAAACGTTAGATGGCGAACCCTATATAACTATGTGGAAAGCGTTTCACTGCTGCTATTTAACTACTGCTTATATAGCTGCTCATCGAATTATACGCAAATTTTAACATAAGTCTTATGTTGTTTATAAGCAGCTATTCATACAGTAACATGCTTTGTCTCCGGCGTGGTGCGAATTACTAGAAGTTGTTTATAACAAGCATGTGCTTTACTAGAAGTTGTTTTTTACTAGAAGTTGTTTATAACAAGTATGAGCTTTTAACCAGCGTTACTATCCATAACACAATAAACTTTTTGAATTTGATATTGATAGTGAATTTATTTCTGATTGGCATTAAAAAAATGAACGGCCTAAAGTAACAATAGTAATAACTGTTTGCTTTATTTCAAGTACTACACTGATTCTTAAAAGCGCCTCAATAAGTATATGTCAGCTCCTTGACAACCTAGTCCGTTAATAATGTTGTTTCTTAAAGTTCTTTAAGCCTCGAACATAGCGTGAGTTAGTTTTAAAACTAAAAAAAAAACAAAAACAATTCGAACTAACACAAAAGTCACAGATCATTTAAATACCTGTGGAGGTTTTCTGAACCTTGCAAGTAAACTATTAATGAAATATAAAATTTGTTCTAAGCAGATAAGTTTAGGTTTAGCAATAACAAAACTGTAAACGGATTTTCACTTTTTTGCAAATTACCAAAGTTACTTCGAATTTGTGACCACCTTTCGTATAAATTCGCCATTTGGATACCTTTTATATATTTTTCATATTCTATAACGTTTACAGTCATATTGCTACTTTGCTAAATTCATTTAATAATTAAAAATTCAACCGCTGCTATTCAACACTTTGAAATTTTGCTCATTTTATAAATGCGCTCTTCGGCTACTGACATGTCAAATGATTTACATATTAATACTGACTATTAGTACCAGTATTTTCATTTACTTTTAGTCTTCGATATAAAAACTAATAAAGAAATTTTACAAATAAATTTTATGTGTAGCCCTATAGAGTATTCAAGTGTTCGATTTATTCAAATTTTTTAATTCTGTTACTTCTGTGGACATAGGACATTTTTAGATATTAAGTTTTGTCAGTAAGACCCTTTATCTTTGTTTTCAGGATTCGCACAATTGTTGCAGTCCGGTTTAATTTCCAAACAAAAAAATCAATTTCTTTGAAACAATATAATTTATCTTTATTTTTCGGTGTGGTATTTTTACTTAGACATAAATATACTTTACATTTTGAGCAATATGTACGCGTTCTTGATTTGCATTCCAAAAGTCGGCTGGTTGTTCAGATGGACGATGTTTTTTTGAATTGTTCTGTGGTTCTTCATCTTTATCTTCAGATTCATGTTCATATTCCCTTTTTTTCCTTTTATCAATAGCAACTAGCTGTTTAGCTAATGCCATTTTAAAGCTTAATAAGTCATGTGTATCTTTCCGAAGCTGGGAATTCATAGTGCAATGATTTCTATATTGCATCCAAGCATTGCAACACACAAGATCAATGAAATATATCAACACTTTTAATGTCCATTTCCGAGTTTTGAAAAATGATCTGTATGACTCGATTAATTGATCGCAGATATCAACGCCACCCATGCACTTATTTTATTCCCTGGTGATTCTAGGAGCTGGAACGTCGACATACCTCTTCTCTTTTTTTCCCAGCGTTGTACATGTTCAACTGGGTCACAACCGTTAGCAGAAGACGCAAGAATTACAGACTTAGAGTCTTTCCATTGCACCACAACAATATTGTCTTCTCCATGACAAAATTCCTCCTTTTCATGTTTTTATCATTCCTGAAATTTACGTTTTTTATTCTGTTCGTCATTGTTGTACTAGTAGCATAGATTCTACATTTCAATAGAGCTTGTAATAGTGAAATTGTTGTAAAATAACGGTCAAAGAAAAGTTTGGAGCCTTCGGGAAGTGTTTCAGCTAAGCGCAAAACAAAGGCGGGTCCTAATCCTAAATTCAAACATGGAAGGGGTGTAGTATTGCCTTGGTTCATTTTTCAATCCCACTCATCTAGGTTTATTTGGGAGGCTGTGTCTAAAAGGAAAGCGAACAGTAAACGGAATCATTTGTTCATCAATGCAGTAATTAGCGTTGCAATCTATCGGAATATTTCTGCAAGCAGATCTGACTCGCGGAGTTATTTTTCAAAATACGTTAGATTGTCTCTCTGCATCCATTACTTCATTTTTTTCCACCACATGTAGACACTTGCGCAAGAGAAAGAATCGATCACGACTCATTGTATCAGTTTCAATAGGAAGTCTTGTACCTTTCCCCCAGTACATGCGTAGCCTTGGGTAATGAATGCAGCCCTTTGCAATGACGATACCAAAAAAGTTTTTGCCTTTTTCGGTAACATCGTATCTGTTTGTGTACTCAGTAACTTTATATGGGGTCTGTATAGTTATGTTTGAGTGTGCAATTGCACAAGAGATACTCTCCATCTGAAATTCAAACCTTCTTCTTTTCCAAATACCATGGCGATTGACAGCTTGACTTACACCTGGTGGTGTCTCTGGTAAATCATTTTCCTCTTCTGCATTATCAATTTCTTGGTTTGCCAAAGCATTTTTTACAGAGGGTAACTCCCAACTCCATCACTGCTAAAATCTTATAAATCCGATTCTAAAAGTGCAGCTAAGATATCGCCTTCAGATAATCCACCTCATAAGAACAGAAAAAAAGTTAACATATTTTTTATAGTATAGTCCTAACACGCACAATTGTAGTATTTTACACAAGTTTAGCGTTAAAATAGCAACAATCACAAAACCATAACGAAGTGGCATTTAATATGTATGTAATATGTAAAAACACTTGTTTGATAAAAGATTCCACAATTTAAAAAGTTTTAATTTATAAGCAAACTTACCCTTTCAACTCATTTTCGCAACTGAGTAAAATGCACAATTGAAACTACAAAATTCACGCAAAAAACAAACACAAATAACGGTTCTATGCAATGATCAACAAAGACAGAGCATACATAATTGTGTTTTGTCGCTCTTATTGCAAAACGTCATATATTAAAGAAATTAAAGAGACTTAAACTTACTCGCACACGGTCGGAAAGGGGTAGTAAATATTCGCGGAACATGCATCATTTTGAATTACGAGAAGAATATATATAAAAGTATTGTTACGGATGTTTCTTGCTTATGTTTTAAAAGAAAATAATTAAGCAATTATGTGAACTACTGCGTATGTTGTTTACTAATTGCGTGGATTACCAAGAAAACTTATGCACGCAAGACAACAGCAAATTTCTAGTTACAAACTGCTTAGAAATTTTATATACGTAAAACAACAAAAAATTTCTGTTTACTAACTGTCTAGAAATTTGTTACAAGGAAGACAACAAGAAAACAGTATGTTGTTTTCTAAGAAAACTCGCATAGGCGAGACAACAACAAATTCCAAGAAGAAACTTTATCAGCATATACATTGAATGGGCAACATACAAAAAAAAATGTGATATAAAGGAAGTAGAAGATTCTTAATTTTTCTAGATTTCTAGTGGACAAATATAAAAGGGCAGGGCCTGAGTGGATAATTAGTCAGCGTAAAAACAAACCCCGTGAAGTAAAGACGTGCATCTTAAGTAAATTATTCTGTAGTGTCAACTATGTGTAGTTTAAGTAAATAAAATTGTTATTAATTTAAAAACTCTAAAAACTGGTGTTATTTATTTTGCAATAAAGAACTCAGCAACAACAAAACGTAACAGTATTATTTAAGTTTTTTGTATTAACACAAAGCTTAGAAAAGTATTTTAAATAAGTTTAGATAATTTTAAATGAGATATTCATTTGTATTTGCACGTTACTGAGTATCCTAGGAACTTTATTTTACTTAGAGTAAAAATTATTTTCAGTTTTATTCGAACTTTTTTTTAATTTCTATTAAATTTTTATCTTTTTACACGGTCCTTTAAATTATAACGATTTATTTTTCTTTTTTTCTCTCAATATTTCGCTTTCCTTTGGAAAGCTTCTTCAGGAAATTATTTTTTATATTTTCAAAAACAAAAATTATAACAATTTGAAAAGAAAAAATTTAATAGAAATTAGAGTAAAAATCTTACTCAAAAGATTTTACTCAAAATTCGTAAAATTGATTGCAATTAATATTAAACATAGACTTTATTCTGTCTTGTTGCAAATGGTTGATTTGAAATGTTTTTTATGGTGCACTGATGGATGGATGGAATTATTTGTAAATGTATATATTTGTAAAGCTCAATAGATTACGCTAACAACTCAATTTTGGTCTATTATTGACGACGTGGATACCTTTAACATGTGGTTTCAATACGACGGTACCACATGTCATATAGCTAGTGAAATGATTTATTGCAAACCAAATTTCCCGACCATATAATTTCACTCCAATCAACAGTTAAGTGGCCAGCTAGACCGCGTGATTTAATACACCTGGATTATGTTTTGTGAGGCTATTTTAAGGACAGAGTCTATACGGAGCTAATCGAATCGATTAGCCTTAAAACAAAATCCGTGATGTATTTATCGAAATAGGGCACTGATGAAAAAATCGATATCTGTCATCCTGGTGGACATTTGCCAGCTATCATTTTTCATTCATAATTGCCGAACTTTTCTCTTCATAATCCAATAAAAATTTGAATGATTCTGATCTAAATTTTGGTTTTATTTTGCTTTAGAAAGCACACGTTTTGTTGAAAAACCCTTCATAACAAGTGGAACCAGCTTTAAAAAAGCACGCAAACCAAATAAATAAAGCCAGCCAGCAGTAATTACATATTTTCTATATCACATTTATTTTCAGATATTTATTTTATATTCGTCTTTTAAATTGTATAATCTGTTAAATACTTGTTTTACATTTAATTAATTAATTTACAGATAACTAATTTCACTTACAAAAAAGGGATGAAAAGAAAACAACTCTTTTTTGTTAAAGTTTACTTAACTCAATCACTTCAACTATCCTGAAAATTGTAAAAAATTATAAATATATTGAGCGAAATATAACACCTGTTGCAAAATCAAATTAAAACTACTATGCGCTGTAAAATGCTGAGGCAACTTTCAACTAATGTGACCTGAAATATTGTTTTCTTTTCTTGAGAAATTAAAAATAATTAATATTAAGTTTTTACTGCCATACAACTGAAATAAAGATACTTTTTAAAAGTTTAGCTATAACATGTTGGCTCTGGTTGAAGCGTCTCTGCTATCCAAACATATAAAGAAAAACATATGGGGTTCTTTAATAAGAATTTGGTTTTTCAATTGTGGCAACACCATCAACATAATAGGTTTGACTTTTAGTTTTTTGACGTATTCGTAGTAGAGGCATTGGCAATTATTAAGATAAATTCATTTTCGCACGAAAATCGCATTAAATTATTTCTAATCAATTATGAAAATGGTGGTTCTGTTGAAATAACATTTCTTAAAATTCGTGATATTTCGTTAAACTTGAGTCGACAGCAGGCTTGAAAGAAATTGTGCGAACACCAATGCGTCGTTCAACTGAAAACATCGCAGCCGTAAGCCACAGTATTGAAGTAGATCCAAATTTGTTAATTTGTCAGCAATTGGGCTTATCCAAAGCCACCACATGGCGAATTGTGCATAACGATTTGATTTTGAAGCCTTACAAGGTTCACCTGGAGCAGGAATTGAAGCCGGCCCTCAATTCATTCCGAAACAACCGACCCATTTTCACTTTTCAGGGTATGCCAACAAGCGAAATTACCGCATTTGGGCTTCTGAAAGTCCTAGAGCGACTGTTCAGAAGTCTTTGCATGCTCAACGTGTTACTGCATCGTGAGCTATGTGGAGGCGTGAGTAGACCTTTTTTTTCGAACATAAGGCTGAAAATGCGATAACGGTCAAGAGATCACGCACTATTTTGGACTATAATTGAGGACGTGGATTTCACTGATATGTGGTTTCAACTTATAGTGCCTCATGTCACATAGCCAAAGAAATAAAATCTTCCGATCGCATAATTTCACAACAATCAGCAGTTAAATTGCCAGATGGATCGTGTGATTTAACACCACTAGTTAATTCGATACGGAGCCAATCGAATCGATTTCAGCCTTAAAACTAAAAATCCGTGATGTGATTAACGAGATAGGACCGCCATTTTGCTAAAGGGTGATTAAGAACTTGGATGACTAAAAACTGACATCTGTCAGCGTGATCGTGATGGATATTTGCCAGATATCATTTTTCATTCATAATTGGCGAAACTTTTTCTTGGTAATACAATAAAAATTTGAATCTTCTTAATCTAAATTGTTTGTTTTAGATTGTCTTATATAATTTACTTCTTTTTGAAAAACCCTTTATAACAGATAATAAATTAAGTGACATTTTAGAAAACATTTCGAAACCATGTTTTATTCTGCAATTTAAAAAGCCGAAGAGAAACTGAAACAGAGCAGTACAGATTTAAGAAATCTTAGATATACATTCAGTTTGTTCGATCACTCTATTCTGCTATACTTTGCGAAATTTCTAGCCGGCAATTAATTTTTCTAGAGTAGGAAAAAATATAAGTCCCAGTTATATTCGAAATCTGAATATTCATTATCTGAATGTTTTTGCTCAATTAGGTCATATCGTGTACAGTAAAGTTTAAGTCATTGATAAATCTTAATGCGGATAAGTATATTAGCTATAGTCTTTAGCAGTTTTTATCTAGATGGGATTTCAATATATGTATATATTTTTATATATGAAACTAACTTAAATAAATAGACGTATTTATTTTCATGATTAGTTGCTAAATTAATGCATTATTATTTCTTTAAATTAAATGCATTATCTAAAAATTATTTGTATCTAATATGCAAATTTTTTACTTGTACTGGGCAGCACTGGGCATATTTTAGTCCAGTAAAAGCCACGTATGAATCGCAAAGGCACTCTCGAAAACTTTATACTTAAAAGGGCCAAATAAAAAAGAAGGAACCTTGTTTGAAATATTAAAAATTCTCAGGTTATTCTTCTCTACTAAACTGTTTGCCACATTTTAATTAAAATTCTTAATATTATTAACTTTTTTATGATTGGAGATGCTTTTGTGTATGGATGAATAGATACAATTTTATATACACAAATATATATAACGAAAGAAATTTGAACTTCAAACATAAAACGTTAATTGATTTATGTACTAAAATAAAATATTAAGCACGAAAAATGAATTTACGACAGCAAGGTCTTTTCTGATATCTATGGGTATATACCGACTTTTGCATTACTATAATCTTTAACATTGATCAACAATACTTCTAACCTGGTGATTCTGGATTCGTAAATTGTATTAAACAAACTTTTAGTTGTTTTAATTTTTATTTAAAAAATATAATTATGTCAAAGCTTCCTTACTGTGAGTTTTTATGCCAACAACTTTGAAAAAATGTTCAAAAGTCTAAATTATAAATTAAATACAATATCTTACTTAACGTAGTGTGCAAACTTCAAAAATACTAAACACTTGCTAATCATAAAATTATTAAGAGGGAGAAAATTACGTTACATATTTTTAATGAAAAAGACAAACAAAAGACGCTTAAGGCGCAACATCTTACAAGAAAAACCAATAAATAACAATTGTAAGAAAACATTAATAAGTTTTCTTAAGGCCATCTAAAGATACGTCAAATGCATACCACAATCTCGCACAATTAATGTGTGACAAGACGCCACAACATAAATAATGTCACGTTTTATACTCATCACTAAAATGTTATGATAGCATTAAGTACTTCATGCTGTATGTAACATTCAGATATACTGACTTAACTTTTATTATAAAATATTTTTTTAAGTAAAAAATACGATATAGAATGACTTAACTTTGTATGCCCGAAATTTAGCCGGTATATAAAACCGTGTTGGAGAAATTGCAAAACTCGTAAGTGTTAATTAATTATTTAATTTAGAAATTAAATTCTCTTTTCCGTTTAGGTCAAAATGCGGCTGAAAACAATTCAAAATTTAGCAAAATCCCACAAAATTTTAACATTTTCCCATAATAAACCACGTTTGTTTTTTTTTTCTTTTTTTTAAGGAGAAGTAGCACTTCAGGCAGCAATGCCTATTCAGTTAAGTACCGTGCTACATTCTTTTAGGAAAGGCATAGGGAAGAGATGAAACAGGTGGTGAAAGTAGAAGAATAGTCAGAAATTAACTGCTGTATAAGACAGCACAGCGACCAGTGACTATGCCATCATCGCTGAGTAGCTCCACCGACAGTCAATTTTTATTTTTATAGTGAAAAAAACCAAGGTCTTCGTTGGGAATCGAACCCACAACCCCCTACTGAAAATTTGACAAGGCAAAGAAAAAATTCATGTAAATTAAGCAAAAACTGCACAAACATAAATTAGCAGAGTATAAAAACACTCGCATCTATTTTTAATTTGAGCTTTAATTACAGTCAGGGCTTAGACAATATTTAAATAACCAACCGTTTTAACTTTAACCAAAACGAGTAAAGCCAACGGCTTGATTTCTGGTGTTCGCTTTCAGCATCAAAATTCAGCTGAAAATAAGGTAAGTATGTATCTCAGAGATATAAAAGAGCCTCATCAAGCTTTAAATACCTAAAATTCTATAGATAATTAACAAAAGAGACGATCTTTTGCATTAAATTTTAATTTTATATTGTTAATCCGATTTTGGAAAAGGTGGTGATACAATTTTAAAAATATTCTCCTCAGATATTAATATTTAAAAAATTATATTTACACATTGATTGTATATGAAACATGTAGCTCGTAGCAGGCCATATTAATCAGAAATATGCTCATTTGACGTAGCTTTTAAGGTCATAGACTTTACATTTCTGATCCCAAAATATTTAGAAATTAAAACTTTTTCCAAGTTAACTTGTCTTTGGGAGCTTCGAATTAACTTTAGTAAAGATTAGTTCTTTAACTCAGAAAATATGTTTTCTCAGTGCTTTATTTATGACAAACTGAAAATGAAATAATTTTACAAAAGAAGTCATACAAGATTAAATTATAGGTTTACATAAATATTTTTTTCAACTATTTCTGCATAAATAAACTAGTAGATTTAGTATCTGTATTAATTTATCTAACTAACTAAAATTTTTATATAAATCTGGTCCAGATGGTATTCCGAGTTCTCTTCTCATCAATTGTACTGCTGCTCTAACTTCTCCTATAACATACATTTTTAAAATATCAATTAAATATGTTTATTTTCCCATAATCTGGAAAGATGCGTTTATAATTTCATTGTTCAAAACTGGCTGTAAAAATAATATTGCAAATTGCAAAGGCATTGTTAAGCTTAGTACTTTGCCCAAACTTTTTGAAAACATTACTATGCATTAACTTTGTCATCAAGTGTCATCAATTGTATTCCCTGCTTAACATCGTTTTCGAAAAGGTTGCTTAACAATTACAAATCTCTTGCATTTTACAACTGTTATTAATCGTGGATTTCTTCAACAAAAACCGACAGATGTTGTATACACTGACTTTAGTAAAGGCTTTGGTAAGGTCAATTATAGTCTTTTATTACACAAATTTAAATGCATGGCATTCAGACTTGACTGTTTAAGATGGATTTGCTTTTATTTGTGGAACAGAATTTAGAAAGTTGACTTTAAAAATCTGATATTTAAGCCAATATATGTTAAATCTGGTGTACCACAAGGAAGCCATTTCGAACCGTCGTTATTTTCTTTCCTCATCAATGACTTACCAATAGTAATAATAATATCAAAATTTTTTTAACTTAAAATTATACGGTTCATATCTTATTGCAACATGATTTAGATGCGATACGTTCCTGGTGTAAAATTAATCTTTACAGCTCAATTGTAAAAGTGCGGAAAAACTTTTACAGTTGAACGATGAAATATTGGACAATATTGAAACAATTTCTTATCTAAGTGTCTCACTTGATCCTAAACTGAATTTTACACAACCCATTTCATTTACGGTAAATAAAGCACAATTTATCTTGGGACTTATAAAGCGCTGGGCTAAAGAGTTTACTAAACCTTAATAATGAAGCAATTGTATACCATCTTTAGTTAAATTAATCTGAAATCTGGCTTTATACTTTGACATCTAACTTGCACAGTCCATACCAACACTCTCGAATCAGAAACAATTTTTGCTCTTTTGTCTCTGCGGCTTGCATTGGAATGTGCAAAATAAACAGACGCTTTAATTAAACTTCGAACACTTAAAAGTCATAAAACAATGTTGAATGATAGTTTCGTCCTTCATCTTCTTAAAGAAAATGTGTTCTGTCAATTTTTAATAAGTAATACCCGTTTTAATATTCCATCATGCCCTACGCGTAATTTTATTCTGCTATACATACGAGTTTACAGTGCTAACTGTGCTAACTGTGATCCGTCATGTGATATTTTTTCGGATTTTAATAAATATTATAAATTTGTGGATTATTATTAGAACAAAAATACTGTTAAGAGATTATATTGTTTTCTTTTTGAATAATTAATGTTGTAAAAGTGTATTAAATATCGTTATAGTCTGTAAGGATATTGAATCTCTAGACGAAATAAATAAATAAAAAATAGTTCTTTTTCTGACGTATTGGGATGCAGTCTAGTCTGCGAGTTGTTTTTTCTTGGTTTTTGACAAATTTTCTTAAACTCACTTCATTATAGTTATGATTTAACCCCAAATTAGAAGTATACAGGGGAAAATATACTTGACAATAATCGGTTGACATATTCTTAATTTAACTTAAAATATCAGAATCTTATTTTTATTATTAATAAAATATAATCTTGGTATATTTTGTAATATCAATAACTAACAAATGATATTTGCTAGAGAAAGTTGTTTTCCATAACTATTAACTAGGTTTATGATAAAATGTATTTTGTTTATACAACCAAAATTATTTAGCACATTACCAGTGAAACTAATATATTGGTAGTTGGAATCATAAAAATTGTTACGTGTTTCGAAAAATTTCCTACCGCTAATAAAGGGTGAGTTCAAAATTATTTAAGAGATAATTTTTAAATAAAAATAAGATAAAAAAGATCGTTTAAAAAACTATAAAAATTATCAAATAATTATATAAGAAAAAATAAAAAAACCAATCAAGAAGAAATCAATATAAAGGTGTACATTACATAATAGTGAATTTAGATAAAAGGATTTATAAAAAACATTTGTGAGCAAGTTTCAGAAGCAGAAAAAAAATCAAAACTCAAAATCGATGATTTGCTACAGGAAATTCAAGAAAAATAATTCCATTGCAGCAATAATCAACAAATACAAGGCAACCATGGACAAAATTGTAAGAGCAAAAGCGTCCATTACGTTTTTGATAAGATGTAGAAAAACTGCCATTACACCAAAATTTATTAGGAACTCAACAAATAATTTAGTTAACATTTTTAATAATAAAGAAATTCCCAAATATCAACACACTATTGAGAGGTACACAAAAGATTTACACAAAAGAATGTTAAATTTAGCAATTAGGAAACAACATGACATACTAAAAATTTTAAATAGGAACATAGAGATGTTAATATATAATATGGAAGGACATTTGACATTAGATGAGATAACAGAATTATTAGAATGTATAGATAGACTAACTTATATTTTTGAAAAAAAGATTAAGGAAACACATAGGAAGAAATTTAAGAATCTTTCTGATATTCAAAGAAAGGAGTTTGGAATTAAGGTTAATGAAGAATGGTTTGTTAATAAGACTGACACAGATATTCCAGGGGATGTTAAGTGGATTCTTTCTCTAGGACAGAAATTTGCATTACCACATGAAAAGAAAAATTTTCCTATAATGAAGGTAATTTCAGAAGGAGATGATTTGATTCAGACTATAAAAGAAAAAGAGGACCAGGAAGTAGCGCGGACTAACAATGATGATTTATAGGCACATTAGCAATATTAGACCCACAGCAAGGGATATTTTTATATTAGATAAAGTAAAAACCGCTAAAAAATTTTTGGGTACTAATAGGAACATATTAATTGTTAATGCTGATAAGGGTAATGTTACTGTTGCTATGAACAGAAACGATTATAATTCGAGAATAAATGACATTCTTAACGATTCTGCTAAATACTCAATATTGAATAAGGATCCGACTACTAAACTGCAAAAAACAAACAATTTTTTAGTTGATGAACTTTTTTAAAAAGAAATCATTTCAGTATTGCAGAGAAATAGAATTAAGACTAATGTATCAAATTCTCCAAAACTGTATGGAGTACCTAAGATCCATAAACAGAATTTTCCTTTAAGGCCTATTTGCTCTTGCGTTATTTCCCCGGCCTATGGACTGTGCAAGTATATAACGAATATTCTTAAGGTGATAACAGGACAATCAATATATAATATTAGAAATTCGTTGGAATTTAAGGATAAAAAAAAGAGAATAAATATACAAGTTAATGATAGATTGTTTTCAATTGATGTAGTTTCACTTTTCCCAAGTATTCCCGTAGGTTTAGCTTTAAGTATTATAGAGGAAAAATGGCAGATAATAGAACAAAATACGAATATTGAGAAGGAATTATTTTTACGTATTCTTAAGTTTTGCATTGACGACAATAGGTATTTTCAATTTGATAATAGGATATATCAACAGAAGGAGGGCCTCCCTATGGGCTCTCCAGCATCTCCAATTATAGCTGATATTGTGATGGAGGAATTACTAAATTCATGTATTAGTAAAATGCATATTAAACCTAAGATAATCACAAAATATGTGGATGATTTATTTTGTATAACTTCAGAAGATGCAGTGGATGATATTTTGTCAGAATTGAATAGTTTCCATCCGGATATTAAATTTACGATTGAAAGAGAACTAGAATCTAGACTTCCATATTTAGATATATTGATAATAAGGAAGAAAAATCAGTTAGTTTTTGATTGGTATAAGAAACCAACATCTTCTGGAAGAATCATTAATTTTTATTCAAAACATCTAAGGAAAATGATAATAAACACAGCGAAAAATGTGATAGACAGAATATTGACTATAAGTGATAGAGAATTTCATTTGAAGAATAGAGATACAATAGGAGATATACTTAATGACAATGATTTTCCAGTAGAATTAACTAACAGATTAATTAGACAATATGGTAGTTATAGGCATAATTTAGGGAATTCTACGGCAGAGCCAAGAAATTATAAATCATTAACTTATGTTCCTGGAATATCAGAAAGATTAAGAAAGTGTAAAATATATGACACAGATAAATATATAATTGCACACAAAACACATAACACATTAAATAAATTATTTAGCAGTATGAAGGATAAAATAGGAAAAATGGAAATATCTGATGTAGTATACAGGATACCATGTGGAGGAAATGACCAGGTGAACTGTGACAAAGTTTATATTGGGACAACAAAAAATAAACTTAAAACGAGATTAGCTGGTCACAGGTGTGACCAAAAATATAGGAATATTTCAACACAGAAGACATCCTTCTCTTCACATTGTAAGAAATATAATCATTATCCAAAGTTTGATGAAACATCAGTATTAGATATAGAAAAAAACTACAAGAGACGTTATATGTTGGAAATGTTAGAAATTGTTAATGTACCAAATGTAAGGAGAATAAATTTTAAGACAGACACAGACAATTTAGCTTAGAATTATAGGTACTTAATTAAAAAGACACATAATTTGTTATTTGTTATTTCCGTTTCCTTGTTTTTGTATGTTTGAATATTTGAAAATTTAAAATTTTTATATGTATGTATGAAAAAATACTTTATATGTTTTTGTCAAATGTTTTGAAACATTTTTTCAATTTGTTAATAATTTTTTTGTTTTCAAAAATATAAAAATTTTTTCCTGAAGAAGCTTTCCAAAGGAAAGCGAAATATTGAAAAGAAAAAATATATAAAAAAAGATTTTAAAAAAGAAAAAAGATATTTATTAAAAATAATTTTAAAATATTTTAATTATTTAGCAATAGCAAAATATTAAGTATTTTGAATTAAATAGAAAATATAAGATACTAGGTGGAAAGCAAACAGTCGAGTGACAATGAAGTTTACATTAACTTGTTCCTGTAATTTAAATTGTAATTGAATTAAGTTTTATCGAATCATTTTTTAAAACAGTATCAAATGTGTTTTCTTTCCACTTTCGTTCAGTTCAATAAATATTCGTACTGCATAGCAAACATCACATTAAATTAATAAGACCACAATATCTTAGCCATAACGGAGAGTACTCCGAAAGTTTACATAATTAAGTGTTACTTCTGAGTTATATCGTGATCCACTTTAATGAGTCATTTACAAAATATATAATTGCTTCTGTTTCTAAGAAATTTTTCAGAGTACTAATGAAATATTTCACTACGATATAATCTTAAACTAATTGTGTCAAAATTGATTTTTTAAAAATATAAGACAATAATAAAATTTTTTTATAATTGTTTTTTTTTCTCTTGTAAGGAGTATTAACTATAACTTTGCTAGTAAAAATGACAAATAACACAATTAAGCATGTTTTACCTACAGAATTTTATTCTTAAATTTTTAACCATCTTATTTTAACTATATTATAAAAAATAAAATAATATAAAAATAAAAGAGAAAGCGGCTTGAGAATGATGTCTTCATATCAAAAGCTCTTGCCGTTCATACCGAACGAACTGCCAGCAAAGATGGAAAGGAATGCCCACAGTATTCCATGTATTGGCGGCACAAATCTAAGAATAATACCGTAAACGTACTTAACAATGTTGTGAAATCAATAATATGATTCCCCTAAATATAATATTATGATTAGTTAAAAATGTTATGTTGTACATAATTAATTATGTATGTTTTTACTATAGTATGCTTTTATTTTTAAGTCAATAATAACCACAAAAATTATTGTTGAAGAAAATTGTAATGGATCTTTAATTTTCCTGTTTGGTTTTCTATTGTTTTCAATAATTACGTATTTTAGTTGTGGCGGGTATATACAATTCGCCATCGCCGAATATAATATGTTTTCTTGTTTTAGTTTAAGCGCTAATTTAAACACTTTTACTTCATCACATCTTCAGTCGAACGCCGGACACTTCAACATTTTCATGCCACTATAAAACGACAGAATGAGAACAATAAAGGCTTAAAGTATGCAGTCCCATTATATACTCTTCATTCAAGTATTCTGTTGAGTATAAAATAAAATTCCAAAAAGCTGTGTGTTTACAAAAAACATTTTTACTGGTTATTTTTGTTTCTTTTTTTGTCTTTTTCTTTTCTTTTGTTTATATTTTATTTCTTTGTTTTTGAACATATTCCGCGAATATTCATATGGAGTATCATCAAATTATAATTTATGATCGACAAACTGACATGCATTTCAATTTTGTATTATTATTTTTTTAAATTTATCTTATTGAACAAATCTGGTAAAAGATACTCATGTGTTTAGGCATATGTATGCATTCATTTTAAAATATAAAAATAAAGAAATGAGTTAAAAAAAAGATAAGATCCCAAAAATGTATTTAAGTACCAGGTGGCGCAAAAGTGCAATAATGTGAATCGTTGCAAATAAGCCTGTTTAATGGCCTGTAAAACATTTTACTACAGTTTAACGATTTCTTCCTCAATAGTAGCTTTCAAGACTTATGAGGTGTTACTGACAAATGCGATAATTTAGAAAGCCTCTAAGAAAGATATCTGACGCATTTTCTATTTCGTTTAGTCAGTTCTTGCCTCAAGTTTAACAAAGAATTAAAGTAAATAAAACCGATAAATAAATTGTACCATTTAGTTTGCATTTGACTCTGACTACCAGTTCTATGTCCAGTGAATTACGAATTAAATAGTAGAAATTTCATGTCCTTCAGATGGTTATTTCTAGTTATTAACTAAGTTAGTTGTCAACCAAGACTCAATCTGTCTACAATATAGGATATTAAGGAACATTTATTAAACTGAAGACGCATACGCGGTATGATTATACTTTTAACCAATCAAAAGCCACAAATACTTTCTTTGAGATAAGAATATTCTATTTATTCTCTCATACATTGTTATGTCAAAACTCATGTACAGCATGTACAATTAGAAGAAGAAAAAGAAGATTAGAACCGTTGCAAGGCTTAGTGAATTACGAAATAATACCACGATTTACATTGGTTAAATTTAATTAAACCTATGAAGATTTTTATGGGGCCAGAAATGTTTCTGTGCTTCTCAATAAATAAATACTCATATGCCGCTTAATTTCACAGATGCTATCAAAATACTTTTTTTTCAGTCAAGCACTCAGGGCACTTTTCATGAAATGTATTGTGCCAGAACTAGGAAATTAGTATATGGGGAATACAAAAGAGGGATTAGTGTTTGTGGACATTGAACTTGAATTTTTCTACATTGAAAGTGTAGAAAGTGAAAGTGAAAGAAAACACCTCTGCTCTGCTAAAAAACGCATTTTCCCTAAAATGCATAGCGCGATTCACTGGCCAATCAACCACAAATGGGTGGGCTCTCAAGGAAAAACGAGTTAAAGGTAAAAACGTGTAAGTAAAGGGAAAAGGTGCCCTAATTTCATTAGAGTACGTACCATTGTAGTAACCATAAATCTATGAAATACAACCCACATTCCGTCCATTCTCTAGAGAATCGATACAGTTGGATACCATACTGTCCTCAATGAGCTTCTTGGCCCTCTTATGAGAGTTGTAGTCCATTTTTGGGCGGATATAGATGGTATAAATAGTACACAAATCGGACGGAGTGAAGTATTTTTTTACACTGTTTTAGAAAAGCGAAGCACTTGAAAACTTCTTTAGAAACCTGAAAAATGTACTTTTTTCATCGAACTTCAAATTGGGTTTTCATGCTAAGAATATCAAGAGCTTCCGATTCCCTGGTACTTATAACAGATGAAGCATCATTTCCGAACCCACATCTATGCGTAAGAATACATCATTCATGAAATGCCTTTTGGAACCCTCCTTCATCTGGTTCGGTCTATTACTGAATGAATACGAGTGACAAAAGGTGCTGTGATCTGAGAAAGATATATAGGGTTGAAAGTTTGACAAAGAAGGTCACTTGGGAATATTTAAAGAAGGGTAGGAGAGAAAATGGTAAGCTTCCAGTACCTCTGAATTAATCTTAAACTCGTTTTTATTTGCTTTTAATGATGTTTTGACGTCGCATACAACATGAGGAACAACTTCTATCTACGTCATTTATATTAGATCGGTGGCAAGTATTTCAAGATTTAAAAATCAAAGCAGGCTATATGATAAACGAGTATCTAAAGAGTATGGTATGCCAGAGACAATATACAATTTTTTTTATTATTGAACTATCCAAATATAGTTTTTATTTGATTTGTTGGATTGTAAAGAAAACATCTTTGTCAAAAAAAAAGTGTCACGCACTATATGTTTTGACTACATATATCAAATATGTCTACTTTCGTTTCAAATATAGTTCCCTCTGATAGAAACAAAACGTTCTATCATTTTGCGTGTACTTGTGCAGAAGTTATAATAAAACTTTTGTTTGTAATTATTTAATTAAAAGTTATAATAAACACTTTGTGATTAAAATTAAAGTATAATGGCATAAATAGTATTAATATTAATGTTATTTATTTTATTTATTTTATTACTGTATTACGGGCCAAATCTCGAGATGGACCGACTGACTATTTTAAAACTATTCCTTTCATTTATTCTTATTTTTGCAAAATACCTACTTAAGTTTTCGTTAAATGCGTCAATCAGTTCAAATAAAGTAAAGAAGTTATTTGGCATCCATTAAAATAGCAAAAGCTATGTCTCGACATTGGATAACTTGCTTTAATTGTGGTTTAGAAAATGAAATGCAAGGCAAGATATTTTTACTTTAGTTTACCCGAAATTTCAAAGATTACATTCTGCATTAAGATGTGTAATAAGCAATTTTTCAAGAATTCGAAAAAATTATTAATTTAAAAAGAAAATTTTAAAAATAATTATTAAAAGTGCATAAATGCATCATCTGCTTTGGAACTCATAATGATATTTAAGCGCGAAAAATTTATAGAAGTAAGCTAAGCCCAAGCTGTGGCTCAGTACAATTTTTAAAAGGTTTTATAACGTCTTCGTTTCAGCAGGATAGCGTCGGTTAAAAATTTTTCAATTTATTTGCAAAATACAGAACAAAAGAAGAAAGTTAAGTCAAATAATTGTTAAGTTTATGGATATAAAACAATGTCATTTTATTATGAATGCAATGCACATATATGTTTATTACAGTTTGCTACAAGAGCTATAACAGCCTTTGCCCTAGAATAATATTTGATTACTTTCTTAAAGATAAAAATCAATATGAATGTAAAGGATTAAGGGAATTTTCCTGTTTCAATACATATTTCTCTAAATATTTATTTTCTGCTTGTCTGTGCAAGATTTCAAAAGCATACTTTAATATACAATTCATATGCAACAAAAATATTATGCCTCATAAATTTAAAGTAACATGCTTGCATCTAAATTGTTGCGTATTTGCAACATGGGGGTGCAATTGTATCTCTTACCCATAAAACCATTCCAACGACTCGATGTGTTTTATAAAGTTTCTCACTTCTTTAAGTGAAACAAGAGGCTGCAATATAATGTATACTTAAATAATTCTTAGAATTGTCGCTGTGGAGCAGCAATTTATTTTTCTCCTTAGGTTTAAATATACATTAAATATTTACTATAACTATTACCAGATATATATTTTTGTTACTCCCAATTACTAACAAATTAATTTCCAATTAAATTATTATCCAAAATGAACATTTTATGGTTATAGGAATGATGTTATAATAATAATTATTGAAAAAGAATCCCAAAATTCAAGAAGTACGCACTATAAAATTTTACGCACCTCACGGACATTTCATTAAACACTGAAAGCCGTCACACACATTTGTAAAATATGATCGCATTTTTGTTATGGGACCATATTATTGTTTCTAAAATAAACCAAAAGTTGTCACTAGTGTTCGTTATCATAACATAAAAATGAAAGAATGATACTGATATCAAGAGCAGTGAAGTAGAAAGTACAATACAATATACAACAACATTTCACAAAATTTCTTAAAAATAGTGGGAATATAGCATCAATTCAAGGAATTTTCAGATCTGTTTGTGTATTGGTTTTTTTTACGTTCTTTAAACTGCAAAAATATATTAAGAAGCACCAAAGTCTAGCGTTAAGTAGTTAAGATTTTTTTTGTTTGTGAAAAATTATAAAGGATTTTATAATTTCTTAAAAAATCGCATTGAAATCAGGTAATTTGTAGTGCACTGTTGACATAAATTGATGTGATTGAAAAACATCCTTTTTCAAAATTTATAACAATGAATCAACAATTTGGCAATAAACTGAATTTGGAGAAATTTAGATTTTGTACGTTTTCATTTATATTTGGGATAAAAGTCTATGTGGACTTGCAACATACGAATCTTTACTATTCTCAAAAGCAGTACAACACGAAGTAACGTCATTAGGTCATTGTTACAGTCTATAACACAGAAAATAAATTGGATTTTGTGGTTGCCATCCCTTTTAGAACTTTCTGTAAAAAGAGTGTTGTTTAGAATTTAGTGAGTCGAAATTTCGTTAGCAAGTCCGCTAGGTGATATTTGACAAGAGCAATTACTTCCTTCTTTACAGACAAACTAAAATAAACTCTTCTCTACTCCTTACTTTAAACCAAATAGTGAAACACCAACTTGCAACTGTTACAAGGCTGCGTACACAGAGTAAGGCTTATGAGCTAACATAGAAGAATATCACTACTTTATTATGACATTTACAAAGTATATTTAAAGTTTTAGGAACCAGCAAATTTTTACTAACAGTGATATTACATTACCACTGTAACTGTACTGATAAATTCAATTTCATCATTAGCTCTTTAAAATTTACTTAACACTGTAAAGTAAAACGATTCACTTGCTCGTACTAAGCTCAGGTAAAAAGTGTCTTAAAATGGTAAAATTTATTTATGTTTAAGCTACCGATTACAAATAATAATAATAATAATAGTTATTTGACCTTTTTAATATTTTGGAAGTAATTTATGGTTCAAGCACAAGGTCTTTATATACAAAATTAATCTGGAGGCGTTAATCGGAACGCCCGAAACGTGACACTATATGGCCACCAAAGGCCTCCTTTAACAAATTAACCATAAAACGAGTTTTTTCTTGCGGAAATCATAGCCCCTGCACATCATGGTTATTCAATTGATGACTGCAAAAGTCAATAATCATGGATCCATAGTGATCTGTTATCTGTCTTCATAGCGGAAGGATCAACAACGATTTTACTATTGATAAAATAGCTACTGAGTATAATATTGCAAAAAAGTTTGCCCAAAGTTTGTATTTAAATAATTTGGCAACCCCAAATTGTTCAGTTGTTGCTTTTATCTTAAGGCAATTTCACAATATTTCAATTTATTTACTCAACCGTTTCTTTACTGTCATTGTTTTTATTTATTTTCCTTTCGGTTTTTTTTAGAAATTATTTCTTTTACTTCTTTTACAGTAAAGCTAAAGTAATGGCTACTTGGGAGTAAATCGAAGCAGCCTGTTGTGTGTATAACTGACTCGTTTATAAAGGAGCTACAACAACATGTCTCCTCTTTGAACACATTATCTTCAACAGTGTCCTATTCAAAGCACTTACTTGCTGGCGTTGACGTTGTGCCATACAGTGTTTTGTTGCTTTAATAAAAAATGTTTCTTAAGATTTCAGTTTGAGTGTCGTAAGAAAACTAATTTAGTTTTCCAATGAAATGGAGACAGTTATTGTTATTGAAGTTGTTATCGCTGTTGCTGCTGTATGGATAGACAGACGACAGAAAAAATAAACGAACGTTCAAAAAGATGAATAGTTCTACAAAGAGCTGCGAGTTTTATTTAAAGCCAACTATGACCCGAAACGAAAGGTCAAATTAAAACAAATTAGTTTTCGTTCAAATTGTAATTTAAATGCAACTATGAAGATGATGAAAGATTCTTTTTTGTTGGTTTGTTTTAGCGTGTAAATAATTTCATTTATTTATTTTTGCTGCAAGCAAATCAATTTCATTTTGTTAAGTTAAAAATAGTTTAATGGATAAATTTAAAAGTATATTTAATTATTTTTACACTATACTTTTAGTAGATTTTGACTCAGTGATTAAAAAAAAGTTAATTTCTATATGGCTATAACTTTTCAATTTTTATAGTAGATTCCATATCTTCTGTTCCAATTAAGTCAATTTTTGGGATCAACTACTCATATTTATGTGTAGATTTTTGTGCAAAATTTTTAGGTAGGACCTGCCAAACTAGTAGTTGGTTAGAAACACAATAAAAACATTAACTTTATATAGAGGACACCATTACTAAAAAATGCATATTAAAAAGAGGGTTATTATCATTAATAGCTTCTATGGTGCCCGACAGTAATTATTTACTTTGTCCATTGCGGTAGGCAGCTATATAAGTTCGGCAAACACGGAAATAAACACAAAAAAGGAGTTCACTAAAATTTCTATACAGTGAATGAACAGAAAAACCAGCCGGTTATTCCTGAGTAAATTAAACGAATCTACGGCGATGTGAATGGTCGGTTGGCTTCAATTCCTGCACCAGTTGAATCTTGTAAAGCTTCAAAGTCAAATTCTTAAAATTCGCCATGTGATGGTTTTGGACATCCCAATGTTTGAGAATGTCGAGGAACTATCAAATTTGGATCTGCTTCAACTCTGTGGCTCACGGCTGCGACGTTTCTAGTTGAACGACCCGCGTGGGTGTTCGCATATTTTATATCGCTACAAATTAAAAGTTTTTGTTACGCAAAAGGTCGCAATTAAATGGTTTAAGCATTTTTTTCTAAATCCTAAAATTCAAAGCCAATGGAAATTTCAGATATTTAAATTGTTCGAAAACCGGTTTCTGAAAGTTAGTGAATAGTAAATCTACTATTTATATCTTTTAAAGAAAATATATGTTCGTGGATCTTAATAAAATCTACTTTAATTTTTTATTATTTGTGATTCATTCCAGCCACACAGTGGTTGAAAACGTTTTTTTTAATAATTCGGTAGCTCATGAATCACTTTCGATACCCTAATGAAATTCATAGAGGCTAAGCAGAGATGTTTTCGGGTGATGTTACAGACGATCGGCCTCCTAGGCTTAAAGGGGGTTTCTAGGTGTGCCCCCGAAAGTTGGTTACCTCGGGCATAAAATTTGTTGGAAATATAAAAAGTTTGTTTATTACTAAGATTTTGAACTTAAGTAGCAGTGAAAAATACCAAGGTCTTTATTGGGAATCGAACCCACAACCCTCAGTCTTGTAAGCTATTACACTACCTACTAGCCTACAGGGGCACCTACTTTGGTAGAAAATCGGGCAAACAATTTTTTACTAATTTTTGCCTGACCTTAACTAAGTATTTTTGAGGTGGTGTACTTATTTATATTGGGGCTATTATTCTGAGGTATTAGATGCATTCTCAGTAAGTGAGTTTGGTTCTGATAGCATATTTCGTTATAATGTTATAACCCTCTGATTGCGAAGCTGTAAAAACTGTCGTTTTTTAAGATATTTCGCTAAAAGGTGGTATGCATTTTTTGCTTATATAATTGAAACTTTCTTCGGTACTAGTACAGCAAATGTAAATAAAGGAAAAATTGCGTAAAAATTTGTAACGGCCTATCCAAATCTAGCCGATTTTAAAACAAAATTAAAGAATTACATCAAAATTCCTCACAGTGCAAAGCATCGTTTAAAAAAGTAGATTAATAGCGCCCCATCTCTAGGGTACCTACTTTAAAAAGAATTTGACAGCCCCGTGGTTAACAAAGCCCGGCTGACCGCTTTTTTTTATAAAAAAAAAATTTTTTGGAAAACTTTTTCCCCGTTTAAGGAATTAAATATTAAAATGAAAAAACCTAAACTTTATTTTGCTATTTGATTAATGGCTCTGTTATATATATTGCCTGAAATTTTTGTAAAAACATCTTAATCCGCTTAGACTTTGCAGCAATTTAAATTAGATATTTTATTTTTCAAACAACTACGTTAACGTGAAAATTACAGTATTAAAGGTAAACTACACCTAAAAAATGCGACGCGAAAAATAAAATAAATATAAATTGTTAATCTAGAAGTCACAAGCTTTCCTCTGATATTATTTACTTGAGCATATATCTAAATTGTAGGGGCTGCGCAACCTCGCCTTCTACTAAATTTTCTTTCCTTTTATATGTAAAAATTAAAAAGGGCTGATGGTCCGTAACTTCACTCAAAAACATCTCTGTTTGGCCACTGTTAAATTTCAGTAGGGTATTTTAAGTGATTCATGAGCTCCCGGGTTATTTCCAAAAAAAAAAACGTTTTCAAAGCACTGTACGACAGCAGGAAATATTAAATAATAGCAAAATAGAACCATTTTCTAAGTTGTCTTCAGTATTCCATTTTATTAATTTCAGTTTGAATTTTAAATAAAAATAATTTCAAACTGTTGATTTGTTAATAAGAAAAACTGGTCAATACAAATGTTTGCGAAAACAAAACAAGTTCTAATACAAATATGAAACATTCAGACACTTTAATTAATATTATTAATGCTGAATTTTTTTGCTTTATATAATTTCAAAAGTATAAATTTTTACATATGTATACAAGTGAATTTTGTTTTAATTGTGTAAGTAAACAATTTGTTTACCACAATTGAAACTCTAAAACATGTAGTAGTACTACTAAGTGTAACATTTTAAAAATAACCTACAAAGTAAAGCACATACTTGAATCTTATAATAAAAACAAAAAAATAAAACTTAAAAATCACTTTTATGAGATAAAATCACCTCTTTATTGTACCAAAGACTACCAGCAAGGGATGGAAAAAACAAACTGTCAAAATGAATAAATTTTGAAAGTGATTTTGCAATACAAACCGAATACATTTGCCTCTATTTTTTAATTATTTGGTTTAATTTTCTCTTATTTCCAAAAAGTTCTTCTCAATTATCGTATTATTTTATCGTTTATTTTATATTTACACAGAACACTTCTCCTATCAAATACCGCCCACCTGTAAAGAAAAGTATCGGAACGTGCTTGTATACTGACGATACTATTTGTATCTTTATTCTATTGTATAATTAACATATGGATACTCTCTACAATCCGCATTCATCTCTGATTTTTAATACCTTGACGCTCATCACTACTACTATAAGCCGGAGATGCGTTTTAATGACTTCCCTCTAAAAAGATCCAGTTATTGAAAAATTTATCACAATATTGTCTCATTATATTCGAAAATATTCGAAAGCCATTTAACGTAGATTAAGTGACTGTGGTGTAAAACACTATTCGTTAAAGGAAAATTCAGCTGTCTTTTTTTACCAAAGAAATTCTGCTGTTATTTTCTGGCATATCCCTCTTATATATCCATGGATATATATGAATGTATATTTTATAGTCCCTTGGAACTTGAGTTGTTTATATGTAGCCTTCGAGTGTACTCTCCACCAACTAGCAGCTGTCTGGGTGCTTTTGCCTCTTTTTACATGTAAAAGCACCAAACGCTAAAAGATAAAACTAACACATTTTTCACATAAAGGACCCTTTATCCTTCTATACTCGTTTGAAGTTGTTTGGTGATTATATTTGACTCCAACTTTTAAATCAGTTTCCCTGACACTGCTGCTTTACAACATTTTTATTGCAATAAACTGGGTGTAACTAAATTCAATTAGATGGCTCAATTACTCGCGCTTACGTTTTTCAAACATTTCGAAGCGGAGAAATTGGAATAATTTCCATTAGTCCATCAGGGACTTTGGTTACATCACCTTAATCTGTGACTAATTGGGCTTCCTAATCTCAATCGATTATTTCTTCCCTATTTTCAGCGTCACTTGTTTTTGATATCTAGTTTTTTGGCATATTTGTAGTAGATGCATTGGCACTTATTACAATGAATTAAATATCGCAAGAAATTCGCATTAAAATAATTAAAAACCACATGAAAATGGTGGTTCTGTTAAAGTTACATTTCAAAGAATTCGTGATATTTTCGGACCGCTATTAAGAATTTAGTCGTTAAATTCGAGCCGACTAGATACAAAATGAGCGAACACAAATGCATGTTCGACCGGGTCATTCAATTGAAAGCATCGCAGCAGTGTGCTAAAGTGTTGAAGCAGATCCAAATTTGTCAATTCCTCGACGTTCTCAAAAATTGGGATTATCCAAATTGTTAGAGGAATTGAAGCCGAACGATCATTCACATCGCCGTTGATTCGCCCAATTCATTCAAGAACAATCGGCTGATTTTTCTAAAAAAACCTTTTTTTCAGACGAAGCCCATTTTCCCTTGTCAGCGTATATCAACAGGCAAAATTGTCGCCTTTTGGTTTCTGAAAATCCTAGATCGATTATTGAGAAGCCCTTGCATGCTCAACGTGTCACTGCATGGTAAGCGTGATTGTGCCATTTTTCTTTGAAGATAACGCTGAAATGCGGTACGGCCAATAGATCACGCTATTGTGAGATGCCAGCGGCTTAATTTTGGCCTATTATTGAGGACGTGGATATTATTGGCATGTGGTTTCAGCAGAATGATGCCTTATGTCACAAAGCCATTGAAACGTTCAATTGATTGCAAACCAACTTTCCCGATCGCTTAATCTTGTGACCAAAACTTCTTTTTCGCAAACGCAAATTGTAAATATATTTTCGATATCACTCAATGTTATTCAAGCTTTAAGTTAGTAATTTTTTGCGTAGATAGTGTAATAAAAATGCAATATTTTTATTTGGTTTGTTTTTGATTTTTTATTTGGTTCTTTTTGGTTTCTTTTTAATTGCTCAGCGGGGAGCAGTAGAATATTAAAAGCTCAACTAGGAGCTAGAACGTACAAACCAAGATTGATTCTATCTTCCCAATTGCAGTCGTTTATATACTGACTGTGAGAAGAATTTTAAAAGTCTAGTACTTAATTTATTAATGTTAATTACATACAAATGTTATTATAAATATTATGTCTATTCAGCATAATTGCATTCAATTTAATTTTCATGGTCAAATGAAATTATGCTGATGTAAAGAAATAAAAATATATTTACAGTGTGTCTTAAAAATAAAAGTATAAAAGTTGTGTTTAACAGTGTGTCTTAAAAATAATAGTACAAATACTTAAATTGTGTTTATATATGAAAGTGCAAATATTAAAATTGTGTTTATATAGTGTATACACACTACAATAGTCTTAATACTGAATAAAAGTATTGCGAACATTTTCTTCTAAGCTTAGTTTTTTTCTATCATTTCTTAATTGTAATTTTACTGTGAATTTTGCTAAAATAAATTTTATTATTTTTTCTGTATTTTCTTAAAAATAATAAAAAACGTATGTCTATTTTGAGTTATGTAGCGCACACTGCATTAAAACTATTTACAAATGTTAAAATTAATGGTAACAACTGCTTAAAACCTCCACTACTTGTACTTTAAACACTAAATAAAAATATTACAAATGTAAATGGTTGAGTTATAAACAAACAAATAGACAGACGCACAAAAAACTAACAAACATGTTGTGATGTGCTGATGTTTATTTGTTAAGTATTTTGGATGCTTAGCTACTGTCTGAGCACCACTAAATAAACACAGTGGGCAACCTTTCACTCTGCATACAAATTATGAAATTATTTCCTTTCAAAAGGCAAAAGAAAATGAGTTGTTTTGTGATTATTATGAATATGACAGCTTCATTTTAGATATATGACTACACATGTATATGCTGTAGTTATCTAACAAAAAAATCTTAAATTCAGCTAACAAACCCACAAGTGGTTGTTGCTACAAACAAGTACAATAAGTATTGAAAGCTTGAAACAGATAGAAAACAAATGCTTCCTTAGTTTTGCTGCGAGGTGCACCACATAAACCACACAGTAGTTATTCTTGAAATTTGCGTAGGCTGTACTGTTAAATACTTCTTTCGGTTAAAATATTTTTTTTTGTGATTTTCAACTTCAAAAATATTTTTTATATTTGGAAAAGAAAAGATTTAGAAATCTAGATGTGTTTTCATGTCCGCCTGTCTTTTCATCTGTCTAAATGTCTTGTTTTGTTTTGCAACACTATGTTCCTTTCAACTTCCAATGAAAACAAATAAATTGTTTATATTCAGTTGTTCGTTATATTGTTTGTTGTTATATTTACATTTGTATGTTATTTGTTTGTATAAATGCATTGTGTTACTAGTTGTTTTGTTTTGTTTTGTTAACTAGAGGACCTTAATTTGATCAACTTGTTATATTCTTTGTACTATTTATGACGAGTTTATGTCTTTGTTGCCAAAAATAATAAAATAAAAGAATCATAAATTTTACTGCGAGAAGTTTAAAAATAAAGTAAAACATAAATTTTAAATTATTAAAATTTAAATTTAATAACATTTCAAATTTAAACTTATCATAGTTTAAGTATTAACAAATTTTTATTTAAAATTTCTACTTATTTAGTCACTTTCACCTTCTTTTTGGAAAGGTGTAGAATAGAGGAGGGACACAGTGAAGAGAATTCATATGCAGTATTAGAAAACGAGGATGCTGTGATATACAGTAATATGAAAAATTTTTACACATATCGGAAAAGTTAATGCTCACAGAAAACAGAGTTCCATTAAATGACCAAATTCATGACCAAAAAATTAATTGAAACAGCAATTTTTGTGCAATTCGTTAAATTAATTGCATAAGTTCGTTTACCTGGAAAAAAAAAATTTTCACAACTAGTAAAAACAAAATTAAACCCAAGGACCCACTGTGCATTTTATACACTGCGTAGTCTTCTAAGAAATCTTATACATGCAAGGCAACAACAATACGTTTATAAGAAATTCTACTGAATATGATAAACAACAGAAAACAAAAATAAAACACACAGCTAAGCAGGTGCCTAAACTGAATGATAATAACAACAACATGGGGTGATGTTAAAATGGAATATTCTTGTATATGCGAGAAACGCTTAAAACAAATATATAAGCACCACCTCCTCCCCGGGGGCACATTTATCGATCTTTATAGAATACTTGACTATCTAGACCTGTGCTGCTGGGAGTATAAGGGAGCCCAGTCCGCTGAAAGCAAGCAGGGAGTCAACTGGAAACTCCACGTTTTATCCACGAGAATCAGTAAGCCCCAGAGTTTCCACTAATTGTCTCTTTAGACTTTTAGCTGTTTCTCTGACTGATTATTGAGGATGGCCCTTCGGGACTATCGTGGTGGTTGTGGTATTGCAGCCCCAAGCATTAACTGATTATGGTGGCCAGGATCATCTCGCCTTTAATCACACCAACGGGTGAATGATCCAGATCCAGTGAGCATGCTAGTCATGTGTTCTGCACAGGAGTTGGATACTCTCCAGCTCTTCAGCAAGGAGTAGTGGTTTGCAACCCTGCTTTGGAACCGCTGAAATTGCAACTAGGAAAGACCTGTTGCTAGAATTAGTCCTCGACTTCCTAGGGCATAAATGACGTTGCCTTTCATTCCCAGTGGTTTGACCACCATCTGATTAAGGCCTACGGACAGGTGCAGATGTAAATCTTATCACGAAATATGAGCACCACTTGCTGGCCGAATGAATTAATTCAAGTTGAGCCATACGTGAGTAAAGACAACAAAGTTGCCATCATGCTTATTTTGTGTGCATTGAAAATAAATTAATCGTTTAATTTAATTTAAAACTCTAAAGTACTGTGTTATTATTTTCCAATAAAAGAACTCCATAACGTTTATTAAAAGGAATAAACGTAATACTTAAATAAAACAAATGTAAAATCAATAAAAACAGCAATGAAACTTAAAGTTCATTTAATTTAATAATTTAAAATTTTCATTCTTCCATTATTTAAAGACAGCAGGACTGTTTCACTTAACAACATTGACTAACACAACATTTTGCCATTTTATATAATGTTGGTGAATAATGAGAGGTGATTATTATAACGCCGATCGTTATAGAGAATTCCCTTTTAAGTTTGTATGTAGAATAAAGTCCTGCAAAATATTTTGTTATCATTTTTAGGATGCAAAGATTTTTTGCTCTGTAATTTGATTGAAAATTAAGCAAATATATTTCTCTTAATGATTCTCTACGTTTGGAAAAGTTCACCTTGGAAAACATAATACAAAAAATGCTTTTGCGATGTTTAATTGAACATATTTTTTTTGCTCTTTAATAACTGAAATGTAATTAGAATTTTTGTGAAGAAACCTTTGAACAATTAACTCCAAAATTATGCTAAAGGATAATGTGTTCCTAAATGGGCACAGCTCGTGTTTAAGCATTGTTTTTGTTCTACCCTTATAGCTTCCATGATCCTTGATATAATGTCAATGACTTTGGTCTAAGAGAGCAAATAATTCAATAATTATTACAAGTTGATCATAAAACTCGCTTAATATGGGCTCTGCTATACAAAATATATTGAGTTAGAGATGCGGGAATAAATAAAGGATAACATCAATATACGCAAACGGTACCCAATTAAAAAGGCGACTAGTAAACCGCCAACATTCTTTAAAATAGTGTGAAATAAATCTAAATAAGATCTCAACATCAACAAGCCTCCTGGGCCGGATGGGTTTCCAGCACTGCTCTTGAAACAGTGCTCTTTGCAGCTAGCACGTCCGTTAGCTGCCCTTTTTAGCACGTTGTAACTTGCCGGTGGATTTTCAAAGAGTCGAAAGGTTGCTAATGTAACGGCAATACTCAAAAAGGCTTAAAAATTACCGGCCAATTGCAATTTGTTTTGCACTTTTTAAAGTGATTACGTGTTAAGATTTACATCGTTACCTAGCCGTGTGGCCATAACACGATGGTAGATCAAACCACTTTGGGTGATATGTAGTGAGCACCCACGTCCTAGGAAGCCGATGGATATCACTATTCAACAGGTAATTCCTAGTTGGACCTTCGAGAGCGCGGAGCAGGGTCAGCACCCCATTCCTTGCTAGACAGTTGAAGACTGTCCAGAATACATGACTCACCATATTGTTGATCAAAAGTAAGATGATCCCGACTCCTTAATCATTTCATAAGGACCTGCGAAACAAAAACCACCACGATACTCCCTGGAGGGCTAACCTCAATAATCAGTCAGAGAACAACAAAAGCTGAACCCTGGGGCTAATTGATACCCGTGGAAATAACGTGGAAGTTGCCCAGTTGGCTCCTGCTAGTCTTTACGCCACTGGGCTTCCTTTTAGCCTAGATGACACATGCCGTTTTGGTGAGATTCCATTAAAACATAAGAAATCTCATGGAATCTCACCATTAAGACATATCAATGTGCCCCCGGGGGGGATTTTTAAAGTGATAGAAGATATGATTATTATTAGGTACCTGCAGCCCAAAGGCTTACTTAGCGAACGACAGCATGGCCTCGCAGTAGGCGCTCTACGAAAGAGGCAAGTTCAAAAGTGCCCTATAGTCTGATTTGAAGTTGCTTGACAGCGTGGGAGAGAGGGCCAAGCGGCTCATTGGGGACAGTATAGTATTGGTTCCCTAGAGCATCGATGCAATGTGGGTTGTATTTCACTTTTATATTTTTACTACAATGGTAGGGCTCTAATGAAATTAGTGAACTTGTTCCCGTTACTTGCACTTTTTAGCGTTTAACACGCTTTTTACTAAGAACCCATCCATTTGTGATTGATTGGCCAGTGAATCGCCGTGAATTGTGATATCAATCTAATTTTGAACTTTATATAATTTTTCTCTAGGATTGCAACCGTATCCTTAATTTAATAATAAAAATTATAATTTTGGATATTAAATTTAAAGCTATTAAGTTAGCTTAATGTTATGATTTTAATAACAAAAATGGTTGAGTGCTTATTTTCTAGTTATAACTCCACCTAAAATTTCTGGGCTTTCTTATGTCATTGTTCACTCCTTCAACCTAGATAAGATCATCTGCGTTTGCTAGTGTATGAATAAGTATATTATTTATTACTTAATTTACTGCAAATTGACGTTACATGTGAAAATAAATGACTCATGGTATATTGCAATACAATGTCACTGCAAATATTATAAAAGTCGTTATTGTCAATGATGGTATAATTAATCTAGATAAAGTGTTCTATCCTTCTTTATTGTTGTTATTACCGCAGCCAAAAAGGACAAGTAGTTTTGTTACACCCATTGTTACTTTAAAATATAACACCATTAAATAATAGCGTTAAAACTGAATATTTTTTACTTCTAAGTTGAGTATGCATACATTACATTTAGTAAAAAATAAATCTTCGTCGTAGTAGAAAGCGATGACTTTTACTTTCACAAGCTGAAATTCTCTAAAGCTTTTTGGCAAGACGTATCTCATTCAGCATAGACACGATATGTTGCTAATTTGGTTTTAAATATTTCTTTTTCATAAGAAATTATTAGAAAAATTTAGTTTTGCCAACATTTTTATTCTTTTTCTAATTTAAAATGCTGTTGGGTAAGTAAAATTCGTTACAGCCATACACAACGTTATTACTTGTTTCTACTAACGATGTGACAAATATATTTTTGTTTTTGCTTTGTTGCATTTTACACTTTGTGTTTCTAGTCGAAATGCAAAGCATTTTTTCGAATACAAAATGTAGCATGAATGTTTTATAAATGAAAACAGTTGCAACAAAAGTTGTTGTTTGAATGGTAAACATTTGCAATTGTGGTAATTGAAAATCGATTTGTCTGTGGGTGGGTCTTAACGATTCGTTACTTTTGTTGTTGTTATTATGTTGGTTTTTCGTTTGACATTTGAAACAAAATACTTATAATGCGCTTTCGTTATCGTGCCGCTAATTTGTTTAAAAAGCCAAAGTCAAAGAATTGTTGCTGATGGTATTAATAAGCTAAAACAAGGGGTTGAGGTGAAAAGATAAAATTTCACTTTAACACTTAATGCATTTCGTGTTTAAACAATTTTACTAATTATTATAATTGAAATGCACTTATAGAAACACTTGGTTTTAGAATACCCTTAATACACTTATAGATAGAATTAGTTTTAGGATACCTTTAAACAGAGCTGGAAAAACCATTACTAAAATAGATCTCTAAGATGCCGTTTTCAACTGCACAAATAATAACATGTTGTTTGCTAATGGTTTTTATTAATTTAAATTATTAACACAAATAAATGAACATTTTTAATTTGGCTTAGGTTCAACTACATTATCAATTTTCGTATTCTTCTATCATAGTTTATGTACATTAGAAACATTATTTATTTTACCAACTAAATTGATAAACAAGAATATGAGGAATATTTATAATCAATTAATATTAATTTGGTTCTACAAAAAGCACATCGATCTAAAACTTTTTGAATTGTAAATTGTCACACATACTTGTTTTTGCTCTTTTCTAATTATCGATTCAGTAAGGAGTGCAAAATATAAAATTTAAATTAACTATGTTAATGAAAAGTAAGTCTTTGGTTTTTATGGCCCTTGAAAAGCGTGATAGAGGTATAACTGTTAATAGATATTCTAGTTATATTTTTTTAATTGAATGTAGCAAGGAAGACATGTACTGAGAAAGAGACCCAATGTTCTGTATAATTCAGTACGTCAATATATCATTGTGAGTCCCATTTCTACCCACTGCGTTCCCGCTTGATCCTTACTACACTACATAGAATTAGTCTTGCTTATAAAGCATCAATATCCAATATTTGCATGTCTGTAGTGCTACGCTAAATGTTAGCCAATACTGCACATTCATAGCGGCTTAGTCCTTTTAGTTATTATTTACCAATTTTCAGGCAGATATTAATTTAAGAGTAAATTGATTAAGACATACTTTCGAAAGGAGTTATCCTAGTCTATTGCCACTGGATTCCCCCAATAACCTTAAAAAACCTTTTCAAAGACACTGCACCAATTCAGAGTTCGTTGAATCTTATTAAAACCGTCTCCTGGCATAGAATCGAACCTTTTACTAGTCTTTACTACAAGAGATATAAGTCCAACTTCTGAAAACGCTGTCAACTACAACTAGCAATTTGGATGCCTAAATATGTAACGTATATACTAAAGTTTTTCAGTTGAATAAAATTATAAATAAAATATCGTGAAAGTAATTTCTTAAAGAATCAAGGTATATAAAAAAGAAATCACTACAGTTGGCAAAACACCTCCATCAAAGTTTTAAATTTATTGATTTAAAATTAGGAACTGAAATAGTAAAATATTTGAATACTGTTGACATAAGAAATTTCAGGTTTCAAAATATTATATATTCATAGAAGAAAGCGGTTGGGGTGTGTTATTCACTCAACCATTCCGAACAAAATTTAGCAGCAAGTGTTTATAAGTTGACATGAGAGAATAACTATGTCAATTAGTAAAGACCTTAAGACACTTAGTGTTGCTCAAAACCGCCATGTGGCGAGCGTATTTGTTTTCATTATCTGAACAGCATAACTTATATATATATATCGGATTTTTAGAAACAAGTTTGTTTTTTAATTGTGACAATACCAAAAATATGATAGTTTTACTTTTTTGACGTATTCGTAGTAGATGCATTCATTGGCAATTGATATTAATTCACTTTCGCACAAAAATCGCATTAAAATAATTATGTTATATGTTACATTTCATTAATATTATATTTTCGAAAATTTGGTCTTAAATTTGAGACGATAGCCAAAGTGCGAACACCAAAACGTGTGCGACCGCGTAATTTAACTAAAACCATCGCAGCCGTGAGCCACAGTGTTGAATCAGATCAAAATTTGTCAATTCTTCGACGTTCTCAACAATTGGGGTTATTAAAATGGACCACATGCCGAATTTTGCGTAAGGATTTAACTTTGAAGCCTTACAAGGTTTGAGTGGTGTAGGAGTTGACGCCGATCGATCATTCACATCGCCGTATATTTGCTCAACTCATTTAGGAAAAACCGGCTGGTCTTTTCGAAAAATCATTTTTTCAGACGAAGCTCATTTTCACTTGTCGGGGTATGTCAACAAGCAAATTTATCGCATTTGGGCTTCTGAAAATCGTAAAGCAATTATTTAACAGCCTTAGCATGCTCAACATCTCACTGTATGGTGCGCTGTTTGATCCGGGCGCATGATTGGGCCGTTTTATTTCGAGGATAAGGCTGGAAATAAGGTAAGGAATAAGGTATTAAATAAATTAAATAAAATAAATTCGATTGTAAAACCCTTGTAAATCCTTGAAGATATTAAATAAGTTTCATTATTTAATATCTGGAGTTTTAACAATAATACAAAAGGGGGCTCAACGGGAATCGTCAACATTCATGTTTGAAATCCTTGGGCAAGGAGAGCGGGCATAATTTTAAATAAAATATTGTGAAAAATAAATTTAAATTGAAATTGAACAGTAAAAATTTGAGAAAATTTGGTGGAAAGCATATGAAGAAGGAAGCTGAGATAGCTAAGATTGAGTGACTGCTGTGAACAGTGGAAATTCACATAGAACGAGATGCAAGATAAACTGGGTAGCTAGAGAGCTAAAGGAATTGGAATAAATAAAAAAGAAAAATGAGATAAGTAATACTAATGAATAGAGTAAAGAATTATTTGTAGAAGTAGAATAGAGATTATTTATTAAAATAAAACTTTAAAAGAGAGAGAAATACCTTGAGTTGAATAAATTCTTTGAGTGAAAGTATATTTTCAAAAGGGAAAATCTAATCAGATTTTTGTTAAAAGCCAGAAATACTTACCATATTTATAAGAACTTAGTGTTGAGATTAAATATTTGTAATATATCTAATTTAAAATTTAATATTATAATTTTGAAATAATTAGGAGGAATTATTATATATAAGTTATTTTCATATTATTATATTAAATATCTTGTATATATAACTTATTTTTACGTTTGTTGTTTAAAAATCTTTTATTCTCTTACCTTTTATCCAAGTACCTTTATAATTTTAAATTGTAAATTGTTTTGAAGTTTTGTAATCACTGGTAATTCGGAAATGGTGTTGAGAGATATACTCATACTTACAGTAGAAGAATTAAAACGGAAAACAGACTTACAGGAGATACTCAATAAACATTTCGCTTTCCCAAATGATGCAACTTCAGTAGTGGGTGCAGCAGCACTCGCATTTCATTTTAAGCGATGTTGAGGATTCTGTTTTAAAATTTGCAGGGAAAAACTCCCATGATAAAGGGACATGGATACAGGAGTTTGAAGATTGTGCAAATGTGTTAAAATAGGACCAGCTACAATATTATATTTACGTGAAACAGTTGTTAATAGGAGAAGCAAAAACTTTCATTAGAAGTCAATCTGATGTAAAGATTGGATATGTAGAAAGTTCAGAAATATGTAATTGAAGCCATATATGATCTAGGTATCTTACTTGAACCTGAAATGAATTTTATACAACACATTTCATTTACAGTAAATAAAAACTACTCTGTCTTGGGATTTATAAAATGCTGGGGTAAAGAGTTTAGCGACCCTTATATAACGAAACAATTGTATACATCTTGAGTTAAACCTATTCTGTAATATGGCTCTATAGTTTGGGAACCAACCTACATTGTTGGTATTAATGCTATTGAATCTGTTCAGAAACAATATTTTCTGTTTTCTCTCTGTGGCTTGCATTGAAATATAATAGCATACCATCTCATAATAATAGACTTGCTTTAATTAAACTAGAAAAATGTTAAAGACCAGTTTTGGCCTTATTTTTATTAAAGAAAATGTGGCGAGTCAATTTTTAATAAGTAATATCCGTTTTAATGATCCATCACGTCCTACACGTAAAATTATTCCGCTATCCATATGGGTTTACAGAGCTAACTATGTTAACTGGGATCCATTATTAAAGATTTTTTCTGAATTTAATAAATATTGTTACGTTTAACCTCTTATAAACGTCTTGTTGTGAGTTCTTTATTGCAAAATAAATAACACCAATTTTTCGAGTTTTTAAATTAATAACAAGTTTATTTACTTTAACTGCACAAACTTGATACTACAGAACAATTTACTTAAGGTGCACATCTTTACTTCACGAGGTTTATTTGTACACTAACTAACTATACTAACTACTCAGACGCTGCGCTTTTATATTTGTCCACTAGAAGTTTAGAAAAATTAAGAATCTTCTACTCCCTTTGTATCACATTTTGTTGTTGTACATTGTCTGTGTGTATTTTTGTTTTTATACTGTTATGGTAAAATTTCTTCTTGGAATTTATTTTATGATATTTGCTGTTGTCTCGTATAGATAAGTTATCTTAGAAAACTTACTGTTTTGTTGTTGTCTACCGTGTAAAAAAATTTCTACGCAGTTAGTAAACAGAAATTTGTTGTTGTTTTGCGTGTATAAAATTTCTAAGCAGCTTGTAACGAGAAATTTTTTATTGTCTTGTATGCATAACTTTCTTGACAAGCCACGCAGTTAGTAAACAACATACTCAGTAGTTTACTTTATTGCTTAGTTATTTTCTTTTAAAACTTAAGCTAGACACAATTTATGGATTATTATCTTTTTATATTATTATTATATTTTTCTTTTTTAATAATAAGTATTGTTAAAATGTATTTAATGTTATTAGAGTCTGTAAGGACATTGAAACTATAGAGTAAGTAAATAAATAAATAAAAAAAAGAGAAGTTCCTTTCTTGATGTATGGGGATGCAATTCAGCCTACAAGTTCTTAATTCTTGATTTATAACAAATTTTCTTAAACTCACTTAATTATAATTATTATTTAACCTCAAGGCAAAAGCATACACAGAAAACAGATTGGATAAAAATCGGTTAATATTTTCTAAATTAATAAAATATAATCGTGATATATTTTTTTATGTTAATAACTAACAAATGTACAAATAAATGTTAGGAAACCTATTGTGTACTTTTTAAACAATTAATGTTGTAAAAATGTAGTAAATATTGTTATAGGCTGTAAGGGTATTGACTAAAATAGACAAGTAAAAAAAATAAAAAAAAAAAGAAACACTAGCTACTGTAACTTATCTTTAAATTTCGAAATACATTGTAAGAGAGGACACAATCAAAATGAAGAAAATTAGAAAATAACAACAATATTGGCCTCTTTACCTTTTCTGACAGTAATCACATTCCTCCAAACAGTAAGTAAGCAAAACTTGTTTATAATTTATAAATAACATTAAATATATTATACTAACTATAACTATACTTCTTTTCCGGCTGTGATTAAAACTAATATTAACTTAATCCATCATTCTAAATATCCTATCTGGAGAGAACATGATATTTATCTTGAACATGATGTTTCTAATTAATTATTTTTTAATGTTTTATCCATATCAAGGTTACAATACAAACTAGAAAGCAATTTAATCATTTAACATATCTTCTGTAATTACATTGTTGACAACTTGTTAGTCAAATTAATCATGTGAACGGGAAAACAAGTATCATCAAAATCAAGCAATGCGAATAGTCGCAAGAATCTAAGATAAACATTTGAAAATGCATACGTAGGAGCTTTAGGTTTTTAAATCAACTTAGTATTCAGATATCTCATTACAAGTTGGGTATAACAAGTTCATCAAATTTAAGTACAGACATTTTCGTGAAGAAAAATAATTATTTACTGGTTTAAAAATACACACAGGCATTTTTTTCTATTATATAGGACTTTGATAAAGTTTACCACGGTACACTGGTATTGAAACGGTGATAGGTTCTTTAGACTTCTATTTCGATTCCTCAGTGATTATACTCTTTGAGTTATAATAAATGGAATCTAATGAAGATAAATTTAGAGGTAGCGTAAGGTTTCGTCCTTTCTACTGCTCTGTTTTTTACATTGTTAAACTTCCAACACTGTCAATTATTTCGCAAATGATAGTTGGATATCTCAATAGTTAGCATTTCGTCATAGGCAAGTACTTTTGGAAACTGAGACAATGCGAAAGCACATGGCTATCAAGACCTTTTGTAAAGGTGTATGCCCAAATATGTTACCTTATCAATAATTATGAATTCTTGGCAACTGAATGTGATGTTTTTTTATTTTATTTTATTAATATATAGTTATGGCTTTAAGTTTAATTACAAAAACAATATAAGATTGAGTCTCAAAATAGCAATCATAACGAAGCAAAAGCAATCAACTTCAAAGGTTATGTGTTCAAGAACACAATTATATCACGTTTAATTCTAGGAACACTGGTAGAGAAATCGATGAAGTTATAAATATCATTAAAATCAGCACACATTCTGTGGAAAGGATCATCATTAATAACATTTTGACGATAAAATTTAAGATGCAAAAGATTATAATTTCTTTTTGGCCGTCGAGGAATGTTAAATTGTATATTCTCCAGGAGAAAGCCAGAGCAAATATCACCATTTATTAAATTTATCAGAAACGTAACACTTAGCATAGTTCTACGACTCCGCAGCATTGGTAAACCGATCATCCGATCGTTTTCGATGGAATAAGCATATTTTACCAAAAGCAGCATATAATTATCTTGACTTTTAAACACAGAAATAGCGCCATTCACTTCTTATACTTTCTACGGCACCTTTTTTAGATCAAAAATGGGCCGTGTACAGGAGAGAGCAATAAGTCTAATCGATGACAGTTAGTTACCTATGAATCGTTATCGTGTCGTTATTATAATTATGAATTCTTGGCACTTGAATGCGATGTCCGGAAGAATAAGCATATTTTCGCGAAAGAACCATTTAATTGTCTTGAATTTTTTAAAATAGTGCAAAGCTCCCATTCAGTCCAGTTGATCTACTACTCTCTACGGCAATGCGGCTAATCGATGATAGTTAGTTATCTATGAAACCTTATCGTGTTGTTATTACAACAGACTGTGCTCTAATGAAATCAGGAAACTTTTTTCTTAAAACCGTTTGTGCAACAAGAGAACTTCGCTTTATGATCGTAAGAGCTGTATATCGTACTGCTCATTACAAAGATAATTATTTTTTTAACCATAATCTCCCTACAAAGGTCTTTACTACTACCTCTATGCTCCCTCTTGAATTCTAGTATTCTTGTTGCAATACTTTCATCACTTGTGTTTCCTTCACCTTGCTTCGACTGATTAATCATTAGCCGTAGCTCGTACAACTTCCTTTTAAAGGTTTTACATTGTAGATTCTATACCATTTTGAAATTGAACCAAAGAACCCAAAATCAAATTATGTCATATCCTCCGCCTCTATTAGATGCCTCACCAGCTCTTTTGAGCATATTTTTTATTACATTCGCACACATTTCACGCGGTATTTCATAAATTTCACCACAAATATTTTGCTTGAGTTGCTCAAGCGTTTTTGGTCTGCTTGCAAAAACCTGCCTTTTCAGATATTCCCACAAAATCAACATCACAATTTCTGAAATAACTTGTTCTGGAAAGAAATCTTTTAGTAATTCCATTGTAATCCTTGATGTATCCGATGTGACATGGTCTTGTTGATACATGTTAATTAAGCCCAAAGCATGCAGTTGTGGGGTTAAAAAGTTTTCAATCATATCACGATATCGCTCTCTATTCACAGTTACCGTTACGCCTGACCAAACTGCATACCAGACTGTCAATTTTAATGGATGCAAAGGTGACTGTTGAATAATTTGAGGGTTTCCCATTCCCCATTTAAATGAAAATGTGCCTCGTCACTCATTATGATTTTTTAATAAAAATCGGGATTGTCGTGAACGAGCTGTAACATCCTATTGGCATGTGTACGGCGGCGTAAATAGTCTTGCGGAAGAAGATATGGAAACAAATGCAAATCCTTGTGCAAAATTGTGGCCAAAGTTGTTCTTTGAAGACCAAGCTCCTAAACGCTGCATTGAATTGAGGTTAATGAATTGGTTTAAACACTTTCTTGAGCAGCAGTATTGTTTTCAGCTGATCTAGCAGTACATTGTGGTTCATGCTTGGGCCTATAACACACAAGCCCTCGTTTTTCGAAATTATTGATTGATTTTGTTGGCATTTTTCTGTTTCTCCTAAAAATTTTACGTAACTTTGTCATCGTCAAAGTAATCGATGACTGATGATATTGATAAAATGTTTTAACGGTTAAATAATATTAAATTAGTTTTTCCTGTAATAGATTCCTTCAAACATAAATATTTTATGATATTATGATAAAAAATATTTATTTTTCAAAAACTAAAATGTGTTACTGTAAGGAAAGTATACCCATATGGTCATTTCCTTACCTCTCATATAAATAATCAGTGGAGTCTTTATCCTAAATTTTGATTAGAAAGCTTGAGTCATATATAGCCAGCCAAATTTATTAAACAAATTTATTCAACAAACAAAACAAAAAGACTCTTGAGTTTTCTATACAAAATTTTTGTTAAAATATTTATGTTTAAAGAATCCCAATTAAAAATGTTTCCAAAAAATACATTTTTATAAGTTTTAATATATTTTATGAAATTATACATTTCCCGTAGTAAATTTTATATTAAGTCATTATAAGGTTTTTGTCTCTGCTATATGTCACTTTCTTACGTAATAAATATAATACTGATTAGGGTGATGTCATACAAAAAAAAAAAAAATACAATCAACAATGTTGTTGTCATTTGTCAAAGTCTAATGGAAAATATTATTTTCCATTCCATTTATATTTACACTAGACAGGACAGAACATAAAAGTTATTTTAATATCTAAAATAAATGCGTTAACATACTTTTATATGGAAAATTTTTAAAAGTTAAATCTTGATGACGAAATACCATATATGATACAAACACGTATTTCGCCAAATCAGTTCCTTTTCTTTTTTCTGTAAGCAATATATTATATTTCTTAGAACTTTATAAGGCGATTTCGTATAGAAATTTGTTACGTTATTAGCAGTAAAACTTAAATTACCATACGTAAAAGTACAGCTTAAATAAAATAATAATAATAATTTAATTAAAAAATTATTTATTTATCATTAATTTTCATTAAATTTTTTCTGTTATCCGTTTGTTACTTATTTTATTCAGACAAACAATAAAACAAAATTTGCTTTCAACCTAATAACACTAAATGTTAGTAATCTTGATAATTCAATAAAATTCAAATAATAGACATTGGCAGACTAGACATGTTTTATAGTATTTTTATTGATTAATAAAACGAGACGGCAAATTATAATTCTTTAAATACAATTGACACTTTTGAAAACTCTAGACTAATAACTAAACCATCCCTTTTAATTCCTAAATGTCTTATCGTTAGATCTTATAAACCCATAACAATTAATTTGAAGTATGCGGTGTTCTTTTGCTGTTTAATTTACAAGTTTAACTGAGTTCTGTTTCGTTCGTCATAATCATTTTCAATATACAATGGCCACTAAGCCATGTAAAATTTATCATCCCCTTTTGAATTATAATTATTGCGTTGAATTAATAAAAGGTTTAAGAAATATTAGTTAAAATCAGAAGAATTTTTTATTCTGATATTATGTTTTGGAAGCTAAAGCATAGGGAATGCAGGCATTACCTACGAAGCGTCTTATTTCTGATTTCTGTAGCATCAAATCTGTTGATGGCCACCCAACAGTTCGCAGCTAAAATAATTAAGTTATTTAGATGGGTTTAATTTTTTCTGCTTTCTATTTAAAAACTAAAATTATTGCATCCTATTCTCCCTTACGTCATATATCTTTTTAGTAATATTATTGTTTCATCTATCTAAAAATATGCCTGAATTTTTCGTCTGCCTATGGCAAATGGCGAATACAGACCAATGCCATTTCTTGTTTTCTATCAAAAACTCAAAAAATTTTTATCAGCAAATGTTGTCATACTTTAGCGGCAATAAAAAACTTTCTAGTATGCAATCTGATTTTCATCAGAATAAGAGCTGCATTACTCTTGCAGAAATAATTCAAAATATACGTCGGGAATTGGAAAGTAGGGACAAATATTTTGTAGTGTTCTTAGACCCATCCACGATCCATTGAAATTCTTTTTTAGATTATTAGATACATCGGTCAATCTTATATATATCGAACGGTAGACAGTGGGTTCTTGTAAATAAATATGGTCTGACAATTTGTCACTTATCAGAGATGTGCTACAGTGGTCATTCCAGGTCCATTAGAGAGTTCAATGTATGTGAATGATTAGCCAAAAGTGCTTTGTTTGTTTGTTTATTTATTTGTTCATTTCGTGTACAACAACAGTAAATCTTATTTCTATAGTACAGCAACGTATTGCGTTACACTCAAAATTAAAATAAAATTTTTTTAAAATTATTTAAAAAAGTAAAGTAAAATATTTACAAAAAAAAGTTAAATAAAATAAGGAAAATTATCTGAAAATGTTAATAAAAATTTATTGAAGCTATACAGCTATATAGCGTTGCCATTATGCATGCAATATAAATTGTCCCTCAAACACAAGATGTCAAGGTCGAGATATTATTATGTTTCGATTTTTGGAAATTGGGAAAATGTATTTTTTTCAAACAAATATTTTATATTGTATAAAAAAACCAGACGTGGTCAAATCTACGCAAACCATAGGCATATGTAATAATATTATTATGTAGAACATTAAATTTTCTTTTCAAACGGCGTCACAGTTACCAAATAACAAATAATTCACATCCATAATTTAAAGTTAGAATCAGGTATGCTTTGTCGAGCAAAATTCTTATCCGTAATGGAATGAAATATTGCATGCTCCAGAGCGTTCGCCACTTCACTTACATCTGACCAACTAAAGCGTTTGCGTGGTCCGACCGTGTCAACTAATTGTTGAAAATTATGCCGAGAATTTTTGCTTATTAACAACTTTAATATTAAAGTCATTCTAATCAATGTCTCCTGAAAAATAATGTTGCTAGATTTCTTCTGCCTATTACAATACATTTAAATTGATAATGGTTCGAGCAAAGTACGTTTGTACACGCATAGTGATAAACGTCCCGCAATTCATTATTTAAAGTTGATAGACCAGTGGCAGCATTTTCAGCATTTTCAGCATTTTAATTTTTCCTTAAACTTAAGTTTTAAAATTAACATGAACCTAAGCCGAATAATTTTATTTATTAGCTATATCATCAGACAGTTCAGTTGATTACTTCGAAAAATATAAATTAAAATTAATAAACCGCGTCTAAGAAAGCATCAAATTTTCGAAAAATTTTAAGTGCAAATTTACGATTATTTTTGTTTTTTTTTATTTTTTTTTTTTAAAGAGAAGTAGCACTTCAGGCAACAATGCCTACTTAGTCAAGTACCGTGCTACATTCTTTAGGAAAGGGATAGAGAAGAGATGAAACAGGTGGTGAAAGTAGAAGGATAGTCGGAAATTAACTGCCGTATAAAGACAACACAGCGACCAGTGACTATGCCTTCATCGCTGAGCAGGTCCACCGACAGTCAATTTTTAATTTTGTAGTGAAAAAAAACCAAGGTCTTCGTTGGGAATCGAACCCACAACCCCCGTACTGACAAGCTAGTTCACTACCTACTAGCCTACAGGGGCACCTATAGAGGAGCTACTCCACATGAAAAGCTTTACCCGATCATACTTAAAATTGGAGTTCAAGTATTGAATTTTACCTTACATTCTTAATTCTAAAGTATTAGTTTGCTTAACTTTTAGCAAGTGGAGACGAAAGCCGTTGGAGTACTAAAATAAGAAATTGCTTCTTAAATTAAAAAGTAAAAATAACAAAAGTACGACGACAATAGATGTCTATAATATATTGAAGACTTTGAACATATTTTTTAAAATAAGTTTTACCGCTTTTTGGACTAAAGAAGTAGAATATTAAAACAAAATTCCTCATTTAGCAAAACTAAAAGTTATTAGTTAATAAAATAATATCCAGGTGTCCACCTGGAAAGCATTCCACACACACACGCTAGCCGAGGTTGGAATTATTGCCGCACATACTTCATTCTCTATACTATGCTTCGATCGATTGTTATGAAGAGCATTATGTAAAATATATTCAATTATTAAATATATTATTCGTCCTTTTGCATCCTTTTAATTCTAGTCACGATTCAGTTTCTTGTTTTTAATTTTATCAAATAATTAAAATTATTTTTAACCAATGATTTTAACTTAAATACTTAACAATAACTTTCTTTACATATTTTCGACATATCGGAATAAAAGATTTTAATATGTTCCTACGCGAATAACCAAAGAAATTTTAAGGCCATTCGATTATTTTATGTTTTTTTAAAAATTTAATAGTAAAAAACGCATAATTTTGTAGCGATAAAAGTTTTATAATGCACATTAGTCATACTTTAAGCCCAAATGTCAAAAAATCACCTTATATGTTAAACTTTAACCAATTTAGACTGTATAATCGTATGCAAAACAAAACTTATAACCCATGTAAAAGTAACATGAATTATGGCCTCACAAATAAATGTTACACCATCAAGTTTTTATGATTGTAAAAAAGAAATAATTCTCCCCTTCCTTTAGTCACTTTTCCATACCATAAATAATATACACCCTATTTTATTATTACTGTAATCGTTAAGTATTCCAATCAATTTTGTAGATTTATAGCTATAGTTATATAATTAATGTTTATTATAATTATTAAATAATGTGTTTGTTTTGCGCTTGAATACCACGCAGCAAGTTAAAAGAAGTTTTGTCTTAATAATAAACACAATAAATACGAGTAGTCTTGGTTCATTTGTTAAAAAGGAGTAAGAAACATTAGGGCATTACAACAATTTTAAAATTATTCGGCTTTTATGTTTATTAAACAAATTCAATAATTGAAATTGTTTCACTGTGAAGATAACAATGAATACGTATGTAAAATCTCCACAGGATAGAAATAAAAGTCAAATTTCTGAACAGTATGTCTAATTGCACATGTCTTACTTTTAATGGAACTGCTCTCAATTTTTTTAAGTAGAGCATCTTAGATACATGAAAATTTGCTATTGTTGCGATTATTTTGACTGTTTAAAATATCTATAATTTGTTTCGTTGCTTAACAAGAAGTTTATTTTTCAGTTGTGGTAGTACCAACAACCTGATAGTTTTGACATTTAGATTTTGAACGTATTCGTAGCAGAGGCATTGGCAATTGCTACAATGAATTCAATTTCGCACTTACATCGCATTAAAATAATTAAAATCCACTATGAAAATGATGATTCTGTTGTAGTTACATTTCGTAAAATTCATGATATTTTCGGGCAACATAATCGTCCTTCTGAGACCGCTATTAAGAATTTGGTCGTAAAATTTGAGTCGATAGGCTCAATACAAAATGTGTGAACACCAACGAGTGTTCGACCGGGTCGTTCAACTGAAAACATCACAGCCGTGAGCCCCAGTGTTGAAGCATCAACATCAAATGCAAAAGGTGTAGAGGTCATATTCTTTTCTCCAGTGCAAGCGTGGCGTGCAGATACGGGGAAAATATATATTAAATGCAACTAAAAAAGTGGCGATATTTTTATTAAAAAAAAAACAAAGAATTTTCAAGTGACACGAGTCAAAAAAATACTAAAATTTTAAAACAATTGTTTTTTAAACTCTGCTATTAAAACGCCACCACGATTGCCTTCAGAAAAATTGAGCAAACAAACTGTAGATATATTTTTTTTACAAAACTTGTGAAAAAAGTGAAAAATTAGGAAAAATATATATTTTGACGATTTTTAAAGCACAGGATGCACTCCTTTCGGCTTGATTTACTCTGCTTCCTTTTCTTCTACTCAAGATTGACCACTTGGCTTCAGACACAAAAAAAAATAATTCGTACAAAATACGGAGATATAAGAGTGTTAAAATATAGAACACAGACATTCATAGGGCCATTAAAGCAGCCAACTTGACAAAACTAATTATGCAGTAGTTTCATAAATTAATGAATGAAACTGGCAGCATTACGTTCGATCTGGCAACACTGGAGGCGCTGGCTTGGAGGGGCGGCAGATGAATATGTGATTTGTTTTCAGTGTGAGTTTGACACCGCTCGAATCATTTGGTCGTCAGTAGTGATTTTATTTTTTTGTGAAACAGTTTTTTCTGTAGTGTTCAGTTCCGAAAAGCGGTGTCCTATCGGGTTTTGTTTCTGGATTGGGCACAGTGCAACAGAAACTGTTGGTAAACTTTAGCAAGCCTAAGGAGGTTTTTCTGTGGGTTCAGGCATTTTCAAAATCCCACGAAAATGTCGACAGAATCCGGGATCTTGTGTGTTCAGATCGTTAGTTGATAGTCAGTATGATTAGTGAAGTGTTAATTTGACTCACACCACCGTTCATCAGATTGTGGCCAATGAATTGGGGATTAACAAAAATTGGGCAAAAATGGTCCCAAAAGCGATTTTTTGCATTTGACTGAAAATGAGTCCGATTTTCTAGAACGTGTCATTACTTGTGACGAGTCTTGAGTGTTTGAATACGACCCAGAAACATGGAGTAGCCGAACATGGAGTGGTACACTTCAACCTCTCCAAGGCCCAAAAAACAAGGATGACAAAGTCAATGTTCAAATGCATGCTAATTTGTTTTTTCGATAACCACGAAATCGTTCACAAAAAGTACGAGGTAAGAAATTCAATCAACACTTTCTCTGAGGGATTTGATTCCTGCGAGACCAAACATAAAGAACAACTGGGTGTTCAATAAACGAGTTTTTGGCCAGTAAAAACATCCCTCTGACTCCACAGCCTCCTTATTATTTTGATTTAAGTTTCAATTGGCTGTAATCGACCAGCTGAAGTCTGTTCCTGTTCCTTCTCCAGTGGTAGGTGGCTTTAGAAGGCAATTACTTTGAGAGTAACAATATAAAATTGTAATTTCATTTGAATAAAATAAATTTAGGTGCCCCTGTAAGCTAGTACTAGTCTGGAGGCTGTAGGTTCGATCAGTGATGAAGGCATGGTCACTGGTCGCTGTCTTATACGTCAATTAATTTCCGACTATCCTTCAACTTTCACCACCTATTTCATCTCTTCTCTATCCCTTTCCTAAAAACGAATGTAGCACGGTACTTGACTAAATAGGCATTGTTGCCTGAAGTGCTACTTCTCTTTAAAAAAAAAACAAAAAAAAAAATAAATTTGTATCATTCTAAAAAAGATTTAAAAATATTTTGCGAGAAAATTGTTATATATTATTTCAGGTTAGCTTATTATATAATTTCGAAATTAGTTTTAGTAATTAACAATTCGTGTATCATGATTCTAGCAACAGCTGTGTTACACATATTTTGTGCAATATCGATCTAATTTATAGAGACCACATGCGAAACAATAAAAATGTTATCAATGCCGACTTATTTGTGTATGACTTTAAATTTATTCTATTCAATTTTTCCGTTTTTCATTTCATTACGCTTCATGTATTATACGAACCAAAAACTAAGTAATCAAAATATAAAAGCGCTTTAATTTTCTACAACAAACAGCATAAGATAACAATGCTTAATTAATTATTTTATTTATATTTTAATATATTTAGAGGCACCATTGTTAGCGATATAATAAAAATTAAACAACAATATTATTAGTTTAGTTTATTTTGTGCAGCATTAAAATCAGGGTAACTGTAATTTTTTAAGAGCTCCAATAAAATCACCTTATCTATGATGTTATAAATATAACACTTAGAGTTCTCAAAGTTTATAATAATATGTGTATGTATGTTGTTCAAGTCATCTCTTCTTCTATTTATTTATGAGGTAGGTGGAGTCTGACTAGATTTTTAGTGTTTGGTATTTTGTTTAGTAAATATTTTTGTGATCAGCATTTTACTTATCTACAATCTGAAATTTTTTATGAAAAAAATGTTTTTTTCACTTCGCGTTTTGTGCTTTTGGTAAATTAGCTATTAATAATTTTCTTTTTATATAACGTTGAAAATATAATTTCTTATTAATAATTTTTATTTAAATTAATTGAACTACCCTAATATTTATTATTTAAACATTACATATTTAAGAGGGTTTTAAATTTATGCATGTTAAAATTTATGACATCTGCATGTCAATTGTTAATGTGGCGCCAATGTGTCATCAATGACTATACGTTTCTGCTTTTTTGTATTCTCAACTCCTTCATTAATTCAGTCATTGTTTCATGTTTATACCGATTTACACAATTCAATAATTGTCATTAAATGAAGTGGCTTTAAATGGTGAGCAATTGTTCTACGTTTTTAATTGGAAAAACTTTTGGTTCAAGTCCACAATAACACAACAACAATTGAAGAAGTTTTTTATCTGATGTTCTTAAGAGTTTTTTAAAGAGAAAAAGGAATTTTCTTGATATAAATTTTTTCTTTTAAAAAGGAAAATTAATGCAAAAACTTTTCCATAAAATGTTCAAATTTTAGTTCAATATTTAATAAAAAAAATCTTTTAAATAAATGAATTCTTATATGTATTTTAAAATGCAGTACAGAATTAAGCGTTCATTAATTCGTTAACATCTGCTATAATTTTCCGTCGTAAACGCACAGTAGTGAGTAAACAAGCCATTCAAAATCTGTTGACATTTTAGTCATACTTTCGAATAATCACAAACTAAAGCTATGAAGTCTGTCACCACCTACCACCTTCAAACGAAGGGAATCAACTGCATTTGTAGTTAAAAATTTATAGACCATATCGATTATTGTAACGCAAATATATAACGCAAAATCTAAAACCAATATGTATCCTGTATACACACAAAAAATTTATCACGTAGAACCATTTTTAAGTAACTGAAATACGTAAGCCTTAAACTGATTTGTAATTTAAAATTTGTTTAAAAAAAGACAAGAAACATGGTAGATTTTTCAAAAAGAATTTGTTTATGTAAAGTAACAGATAGTAACCATGAGGGAGTAAGGCAAAAGTAACTCCCCCAAACAAACAAAAGTAAAAGAACGATTTACTAGCAAAAGTTAGTATTACGGCGGCTTCAGGAATAATACACAATTTAAGAATTGCCCTGTCTTGACCATTAAATAGGTTGAGTACCTCATAAAATTAAACTAAAACGATTAAAATTCACTAACAGTAGCAGTCGCTTGTAAAGAAATTCGAATTGATAATCAGCACAAAGAAAATAAAATAAATATTTTAAAACATCAAATAAGATAAATATTATGTATTAAAAATATTTAAATAATGCCAACATTCATTTCCAAATTTTACGTATTACACATTCTTATATTCAATGCTTACATTCCCGAAATAGTTAATTTCCTTCAATGTATTATCTTCGAATTGTTTTAACACCAAGAAGATGTAAAGATGTAAAGTTGCTGTACAGCCCAATTTAGTTGTTTTAAAATTTTTTGTCTTGTACCCTTTGCTAATTAACAATAAAATAAGATTTTTCGTAAGCTATTAGTTAACATTTAGCTATATTATCATAAACGTCATAATAATTTATTTATTTTTAATTCTATAAAGAAAAGTAAAGAATAGGAATTCTTATGAAAAATATATAATAGTGGGAAAAGCAGTGTAGCAAAGTCTATATTTCATTATTCATTACCAAATTTCCCTTACTTATAACAATAAGTTTTCTATTCTAATAGCTCAAAATTTAAGGACTTAGTGAGAATTATATATTGAGTCAAAAAATCAAGAAATAATAAATTTCCAATAAAACCCTTTTGAAAATGTTTACGGTAGGGTTATAGGAAATCATATTAAATGTGTTAAAGAGTATTAATCAAGAGATCAAGGAAAAATTTATTTAAAATAATTCTAACAGACCTAACGACTGAGCTACTAATTTCCACTGGATTTTGAATAAATAAAATCCATTTCGAATCAAATTTAAAAAAATTTAGAAAAAGTTGAATGTCGGCGCGGCTGCTCAGTGATAAAGGCATGGTCACTGGTTGCATTGCTTTCTTGAGGCCCAACTATAATATGCATAATCTGGCTTAAGCTAATGTCAAAATTTGGAGGAAAAGTATGTCAAATTTTTAAGCATTGAAGACTTTTACGTGGCTATATTGCACTTACATGAATATAGAAATTATTATGCACGGTTACACATTTATCTTATTCGTATTTTTGCAAAAAAATAATTGCATTCTACATAAATGAGATTTATTAGCAAAAAGGCCTTTAATAATCATATTTTGTATACTTAAACAAATTTATAATTTTTTGTTAATAGTTTTACGAAAATGACGAAAAAAATTACACATATATCGGTGTATGTATTAGTTGGGCCAAAAGTACTAAAAAATGCAACTGTGTGCATCATTGAATTTATAAACAATAAAAAATGAAATTTTATTGCAAATTGTGTGTTAAAAAATGTAAAAGAAAATAAAATGTATAAAAGCTCTCGTTCCTTTGAATTGCAGTTATAATAAAACGCGTCGCTTTTGTCATATAAGCTATTTTTTCTCTGTACATTTTCTATTAAATTCAGATAAAATATTTTTTGCCCTCCATTGTTATTTATTTACAAATATATCTATAACACAATGCAAAATCAGCTGTTTCCGTACGGAATGTGCGATCAGTTTCGTACTTTGCTTATGCAATTGACATTTGGAGAAACTTGACGAAAAGTTTTGTTAAGTACATTATAGTTCGCCACATATGATTATTAGGTATTTGCACAGTTGTTTAAGTTGGCTTAAGCCTGCATATGCATATTATAGTTGGGCCTTTATACGACAGTTAATTTCCGTAACTATCATTCTACTTTCACCACCTGTCCCATCTCTTCTCTATCCCTTTCCTAAAAAATGTAGCACGGCACTTGACTAAAGAGGCATTGTTGCCTGAAGTGCTACTTCTCTTTTATTAAAAAAACAAATTTAATTTATTAGATTTTGAATTTATTATTCGGGTTTTTGAAAAAGAATTGTGGCAACACCAACAACATGATAGTTTTGACAATTAGTTTTTTAACGTATTTGTAGTAGATGCAATTTCGCACGAAAATCGCATTAAAACAATTGAAATCCACTATGAGAATGGTGGTTCTTGTTGAAGTTTACAACTCTGGTATCAAGCCAAGTGCATTTTTTGTTGCATTTGTAATTGTTATACTTTGACAGTTCTATACTTTTTGAGTTTATGTCATGGTATTCCAGTTCAAAGAATAAAAATTTCTTTTTTTTTCTTTCATCGACAAGTAAAAGGTTAACAACTTGAATTCCAATGTCGACCTCCAAATTCTTTTCTTATTACCAAAATAAATGAGTTATTAATTTGTACTACTACGAAGTTGCTTTTTATTTGGTTCACTTCCACGTAAGGGTTATTTTAAATTCAAAATAAACTAACAGTTCTCTTAAAGTTACATATCGTAAATTTCGCGATATTTTCACACAACATAATATTCCTTCTGAGACCGCTATTAAGAATTTTGTCATTAAATTTGAGTCGACAGGCTCAATACAAAATGTGCGAACACCAAAATGTGTTCGACCGGGTCTTTCAACTGAACACATCGCAGCCGTGAACTACAGTCTTGAAGTAGATACAAATTTGTCAATTCCTCGACGTTCTTAACAGAACCGCCAGTCGCTCAATTTATTCAGCAACAACCGGCTGGTTTTTCTGACAATATTATTTTTTCAGACTAACCCCATTTCGAATTAAACACAACTTTCATGTATGTACCGGCGCCCCAAAGTCAATTATGTACTAGCTCGACCGCGTACAAGAAAGAACCCAGAAACTCCTTAGGAATAGTAAGGTATCCAACTCTATTAATTCTCTAGAGCATCGACGCAATGTGGGTAGTGATTTGATTTACATCTGCACCGACTAGGTAGTCATAATCAGATGGTGGTCAAACCACTTGAATGATTTGCAAACGTCATTCACGCCCTAGGAGACCATCGAATACGTATATCTTCCGGTCACTCCTAGTAGCAATTTCGAAAGCCCGAAGTAGGCCGCAGCCTTCACTCCTTGCTAAAGAGTTGGAGACTTTCCAACTCCTGATCCAGAACGCATGAAGCTTAATATAATTAAGAACGACGGCATTCATACTCACTGGACCTGAACCAATAATTGTGTTCATTTTGAATGATCCGACCCACAAACTTTCACGAGGAAACTACAACCACCACGATACTGCCAACCTCAATAATCAGTCAGAGAACAGCTAATTGTCTCAAGAGACAAATAGTGAACTCTGGGGCGTACTGATTCCCGTGGAAATATGTGGATTGTCCAGGTGACTCCTACTAGCCTTTGAGGGGTCTGGGCTCCCTTTTACATTTTTTTCTTTTTTTTTTATTTATTATTCATTAATTATTCATCAGTTATTACTGTACAAATTTATCTTCCAATTTCTAAACCCGCAAAGCTTTTGCTTGTCTGCAGGATATTAAAACTTAAAAAATAAATAAGTTCGTTTATAACTAGTTTTTTAATATTATACTTCACAGTCTTTGTAGTAATAAGTTTTAAATTATTGTGAGTCTATCAGGTATTCCTTTATTAGCTTATTCCGTTTATTTCCCTGCGCTATGCTGATTATTTCAGTCGGTATTTTGTTCAACATTGTTGGCAATATTACGGGAAGCGAGCTTTTTCCATACTCGTTTGTGAATCGTTCCACTTTAAATTTTCCGCGTGTTGTGAGTATGTTCTATCGGCCTTAAATATCTGCTATCATTGTAGAATTCTTTGGCCATGCTTGCATAATAGATGTTTTTCACGCTAAGAACCTGAAGGTCTCTGGCAATTCTTGTCAAAGCCCAGTTGTCAGGATTCGTAAGGCTTCTGTTTAATTCATTGTCGTCCGGTGCTCTCTGAAGGTTGTTGCCAAAGTTGTCTATCATGCTGATTGCGTAGTTGCCGTTTTCCGTTGTCCTGCGTATGTTCGTGTGCATGTTAATGTTATAATCACAATTATTATTGCTTCCAGTTTCGTATTGTTTTTTTTTTAAGTAAAATTTTTAGAATTCGATCTTGCGTTTTTTGGAGAGTGCTGCTGTATTTTGCACTACCCCAAGCCGTAACTCCATGCTGGATATACGATTCCACTAATGTAAAGTATGCCTGACGCAGAACTTCATACGTGGAGCAGTTGCCTAAATGCTACAGCATATACGACGCTTTCCTAAATTTCCTCTATAATTTTTCAATGTGACTTCTCCATTTAAAATTACTGTCAATAATCACATTAAGGTATTTATAAGTATAAACTTGTTCAATGAAACTTGTGCAATCGTCAGCCTGATTGTTCATCATATTAACGTTGCTGTGAAGACATTTTGGGTCATGAAATTGCAGTGTAACAGTTTTGCCAACTAGGTGACGTGGCTTTATGTGCATAACTTAAGTCTTATTGGCATTTATAATAAGACCATTGTCGTGACTCCACTTCGTGATAATATTAAAATGATTTTGCATTTTCTCAGTCGCAATGTTTATGTCCTTATTGGCCGTTATTATTGCTGTGTCGTCCGCATAAGCAAAAGTTGTTCCTTTTTCTAAACATCTCATCATGTCGTTTGCGTATATAATATACAAAAGTGGTCCAAGTTTTGATCCTTGAGGTACTTCCCATTTGTATGATATTCTTTCGCTATATTTATTGTTTATTTGTACATAATCGATCTGTTTTTTACATAATTTTTGAACCAAAGCAACATGTCCCCTCTTATAACGTTTTACTCAAGTGTATGAAGGATTTTGTTATACGAGAGAGTGTGGAATGCCTTACTAAAGTCTATAAAAAGTACCAAAACATGCATGTGGTTGCTTAAGCATTTGTTTACATAAGTTGAGAAGTTACCGAGAAGTTTGTTTATGCTTTTTCCTTTCTGAAACCCGAATTGATTTCTATTAATGATTTTATACTTTTGCATAAAGCTCATCACTCTTCTGCTTATTATTTCTTCGAGAATTTTATCCAAAACTGGCAATATAGCATTTGGTCTATAGTTCTGTATATCTGATTTGTTGCAGCTTTTATATATTGGTCTAATTATTGAAGTTTTGAGTGTCTCCCTTTTTTATCACGCTTCCCTTAAGAGTCCATCAATTTGTGGTTGCTGGACCTGTGAATCGCACTACTCAATACAGGGAAAATTCGTTTTTCAGCAGAACAGTTCGTATATGTTATAAACTCTCTGTGACTTTCAATGTAGAAAAATTCAAACCGAATGTCCACAAACTCTACTCCATCTCTCCTACTCCTAATAACCTAACTTTTTAGTTCTGGCACAATGCATTGCATGAATAGGAGTCATCCGCTGAATGCTGGTCCGAAAAAAAATTCATCATATATTTTACTAACTGTGGGCTTATATTATTTTATTAACGTGCTTCTTTTTCACAATGCTTAATTATCAAGATCAAGAATAAAATTTTCAAGAATAAAAAACCTCTCTGATTATTTTATTTTTAAGTGTTAAAATTGTATTCCTGCTTATTAATACTTTATTTCTTCAACTCTAGCTCCTTTTAAATTTAGCCACTCGTATTGTGATTTTAAATAATCAGTAGTGTTTTCTCATACAAAGAATTTGCTTCCTTTGTATTTCCTATTTTATATACACAATCATCATCTCTATTGACTCCGCTCTCACACTTTCTATAGAAAGTTTATGAACGATCTTTAATATTTATGGACGTCACCTAATTGTATTTTCTCGTGACGCAGAACCTCATAGATTTTACCATAAGGGCATGTGGATTAGACCACAAGAAAAATAAAAGCAAAAATAAGAACATTAACAATGTCATTCGACCATGCAACTAGTACGTGGCATTGCAACAATATTGTGCGTGTTAAACATGGTATATAGTGATTTGATTTTGTTTACACTGGGCTGCACAGGAAAAAAATCTACAATTTAATATTAATTTTTATTTTGTATAGAAACGTATATTGTCACTTTCGCGGATGTTAACAGTTTCAGGTAGCTACAAAAATATACCGACAATTATTTTTGAAAGTAGTTATTATAGTTATACAGGGTGGCGCAAAAATAACCTTCCGATGTTTTTTGGCTGTAATTAAAAAAATAAATGAAAAACTTTGATTCTTCTTGTGGATTATTTTTATTTGGTCTTTTAATTTTTTTACATCAAGTCGAGAATATGATGTCATGTTTACTACACAAATGTGAAAACAGAACTGACATTAGGGGCCATCGCAAAATTTATAGCATTTTCTGATAGGAGGATTTCTTTTGCGCCACCTTGTATATATAGTTATAGCCAGAATATCATATTTTAACATTATTACAAAGAATGTTGAAGCATCCATCAGGGTATCAATAACTTGGATTCAACTAAGAAATTAGTAACTACACGAAGAAAAGATAAAATAATATGAAAGTAGATAATAAGGCAAGTGGCGATTATTTTGAAATGTATATTAATAACAAAAATTTAAAGTCTTATAGAGTTTAAGGAGTGAAAATTGTCTTTCAAATTAGAACGCTTAAATTTTCATCTCGCCCCCCCGGACCATACAGTGTTGATGGTTCTCTTCCCCATCTTTACATTTTCCGCGGTAAAAGGCGGCACGAGTCGCCTAGGTAGCAGGAGCCTCGAAGTCCGACCAGGGACTTATTACACACACACTGTTACCACAGAAGCCAGTTGCCCCAGGGCTATGGCCGTATTCTGGTTATAGCTAATGCTCCTCCTGGAGCAACGTAGTAGGTGTGGTTTAATCGGGTTTTGAAGAAAGTTTCGAAGAGATGTTAACTCAAAACTTAACATCCAAAGCCCTAGCTTATGCATGCAACAGGACTAAGAGTTGGATAGTCTCCAACTCTTCAGAAAGAGGGGGGGGGCTGCTACCGTTCACTTGACAATTGTTAAAAAGGCGTGTATGCACCTTTGCTAGGTATGCACCTTTGCTAGGTATGCATCTTAGATCGTGAGTGAGGTCTCGCGGCCAGGTGCTGACGTCTATCATATCACGTATTCCATTTTTCATAGGAAATGTTTCGTTACTTCAAGTCATGGATCTGATCAGTTTAGGATTCATCATGGTTATATTATATTTTTATAAAAATATCGTTATGTCCTTTACTCTGCCTGTAAGAATCCAAAACGCATTTCGTTGGTCGCATATTTAAAGGCTCCAACTAAATTAATTGTTATTTTACGGTAGAGGTTAAAAACAAAACGAAGTTGTTTGGCAAAAGGCAATATCTTGTAGAGCTATCGTTTTTGATACTATAGCATTAAAGTTTTTATGACAAAGTTTCTTTGCATGAAATGTATTGGAATCCTGAAAAAACTCAATTTTATATAAAATTTGATTTAGATCCTTTTTACATGTGAGCAACGATATAAATATGATATATATGTTTGTATAAATCCTGAAAGTAACTAAAGCGGATTTTATTTTGTTGTTGATTTATTGAGACGAGTGAGCATTTAAATGCAATGTAGCACAGTTTTTTAGTGCTAAAACCCATACATAAACATAAAATTTTGGATTTTATCAGTTGTCAATGGATACGAACAAGTACTCATTTTGCAATTATTTAAAAGTCTCCAAAAAATATTTCAGTTTACTTGTCCTTCTTCTATGATATATTTAACAATAGTTTGTTACAGTTTTTGTCGGCAGTAACAAATGTAAATTCATGTATGCCTGAAGTATGATTTGCTGTTTAAGCGGCTTCTGGCAATGTTTGCTCTTATTGTGTATCGAAACAAAAGAAATACCTTTATCGCTAGTAATAGGAATCAACCTAAATTGTTTACCGAAGCAATAGGAGAAATTAAAAATACAGAACTACTCGTAAGTGGAAATAAAGAAACAGCATTGGCATTGGTGTTAGTCATAGATCGTTGGTAAATGTTCAAGTATTCATACGAAAATGTATTGTGTGTTTCTTCTTCTTCTTTTATAGCGATGGGGAAAAATATACGAATATATTAAAATTTAACTTGGCATACACTGATTGCTATATTTTTTTTTTTTCTTTAAAAACCTCATAAGTTCAACTTAGACATTAAAAAAAAAAAAAAAAAAATATATATATATATATATATATATATATATATATATATATATATATATATATCTATATATATACATATATATTCATCTGCATATATATTATATTATATATATAGATATAATTTTGGTGCGTCGGGTTGGTGTGCATTTTTTTAAGTGCTGCTGCAAATATGGGCGGGATTGTACAAAGGGGCGTGGTAGCTCCCACACAAACCACAAATTAAGAATCCAATATTTCTGCCCTTGCTAACCGTATTGAAACAGAATTTGGTTTTTCGGTTTAGTGAACATATTTTAAGTTCTGCTGCAAATATAAGCGGGATTTGATAAAGACGCGTGGTATCTCCCATACAAATCTTCTTTATGTATATAATTTTACTGTACGTGTATATGTCACTGAATAATTTTTTTTTGCATGTCTTTGGGTGCCACCTTGGATGGTTTACATTCACAAGCCAGACCGGCAGATGGCGCTGCAGTCAGTATCCAGATTATTCAACTACACTGCAACTACACGACTGGTTCGCCTTGAATGAATTTTTGTGTATTCATTCATTCAATGCATTTAATTTTTTTGCGCGTTGTGTTTTGATATTATACCGTATCGCATTTACGTAAATATTGAGCGAAGTTTACTTCCAAAATACACACACGCCATAAATTCGTCGCCAGCCGCCAACTGCCTTCAATGTGCCTTGGCGTATGATGGTGAAAGGCCCAAAGTAACATGGACTCGATTGCTTCCGCCATTAAAACAGTTGCGGTGGGCATCGAGCTTATTTGTTTGTTTCATAAATTCGTTCTCAATGGATAATCGAGTTCTCAATAATTGGATTGATCCAAAACCACTCCATGATCCTGAAGCCTTACAGGGTTCAACTATTGCTGTAATTGAAGCCGACCGACCATTCACATTGCCGTAAATTCGCTCAATTCATTCAGCAACAACTGGTTGGTTTTCTGATATGTGGTTTTAACAGGGCAATGCCATATCAATTTATTGCAAACGAAATTTCCCATCTCATAATTTTACTACAATCAACAGTTAAGTTGCAACCAGATTGTGTAATTTTACACCACTGAATTATTTTTTTGTGTGGCTGTTTTATGGACAGAGTCTATACGGAGCCAATTGAATCGATTTCAGCTTTAAAACTTAAAACCCGTAATGTGATTAACGAAATAGGGCTGCCATTTTGCCAAAAAATAACATTTACAAGATATAATTTTACTTTCATAAATGCTGAACTTTTCTCTTCGAATACAATAAAAATTTAAATTTTTTGTTATACAAACTTCTTGTTGAAAAACCCTTTATATCAAATTTGCATAAATCACTTAGTGGATAAATGTTTCCACATGATATCTGTTCAGAGCGTTAAATTCAAAACCTTTTGTCAAATATTTTATTTCCGCTGTATATCAACATATTGTTCAAAACTATGCACACAGTTTCTGAATTGTACATTAATATACAACAGAGAAGGCAAATCATACTTTGGTAAATAGTCACAATATTTTTTTAATCAAAATGAAACTTTTCAATAGTGTTTCACATGAAATCTCTGTAGTAAACTAAAATTTAGAAAGTTTTTAGAAAACATCTACTTTAAAATTTTTTCTTAAACGTGCTTCTGATTTTCTATGGCAGCTTAAAGATTAAAAAAGGCACTAATAATTAGAACCATTTGTGAGTATACTCACGTTATTCAATAGTTATTTGTTTGGTCACTTACTCGTACAGTAGAAACTGTGTGTAAAATGCACGGATCACGTATTTTGTGATAAGCAAAGTTGTTTCTGGTGCCGGGCCATTAAATAATCAAGTAGTATTTTCTTTAATCTAGTTAAGAAGAAGAAAATTACTGAACATTATTAAGAGAACAGAAATCTTAATGATCATTTTAAGGGGATTAAAATTGTGAGTTTATACGCTTAAATAATATTTAAACAAATTTGTAACCTATCGTGTTAAAGGCCACTTGATAGAAACTGACAATCACTATTTAGCACAGGAAATGATGGACAATTAGTATTGAAGTGTTTTTTATAGGGAAATTTTTAATGACAATCAGAAATGCTTATAAAAGTAAAATGTTTAAGAAGTTTGAATAGCAAAAGCACTTGAAGTGTAGCAATTGCTACTTTAATAGGCGTAAAAGATTAATTAATCTAATTTAGAATTGAACGATTATTTTTAGCGCTATAAAAATTTTCTGATTTTTCTTAATATTTAGGTAAATAGTAGAAATACACGAGTAGAAAAAAGCCGGTTCTCATTAAAAATCAAAATTAAATTTGGAATTTTTCAACGCCTTGTTACAATAAGAAACACAAACAGTAACTGAGGGATTAATAAAATATATATCTATATATATTATTGTATTATTTTTACTATTTTGTTAAATTTTTTTTGTAAGGTAAATTTACAGAATTCATCTTTTTACTATTTTTTATAATTGAAACCTGTGCATGAAACCTATTCAGTCTTCTAATTCCATTTGTTTCAACTAATAAGGAAATCACCAATAGATTTTGCTTAGATTGCTAGGCTATTTAAATATCTAGATCTAAATTTATTTATTTCACTTAGTGTAACTGGTACCTCTAGGTCCCTGTGAATCTAAACGTTGTTTATAAACACCTTAGAGCGCCAGAAAAGTTCCTTAGAGACTTTTTCTCTAGACTAAATTGTCCTAATTAAGTCCAAGTTCTTTTTTGGGGTTTAATATTGAGATATCTTTTTTATTCTTAATGTCATCTTTCCATGTGAGACCTTTTTGTATATGCATGCCTAAATACTTCACACAGTTAGACGCTAGAAATTGCATACCATTCAATACTCTCCCTTTCTCAAGGAAAATCTAACATTTCTCTACATTTAGAGCAATTTTCCATTTACTCAGCCATTCCCGGCGCGTGTTTAATTCTATTTGCATTACTGGTGAAACTAAAGTGTGGCAATTGTTGGCAGAGATTATGACGGTGTCGTTTACAAACGACGTAACTTCAACATTATCAGATGCAGGCATATTATAAGAATATACAGAATACAGTATTGGGCCTAAAACATGATGCATCGTCGTTAACTTTCACATAAAAAGTTCAATTACGTATATACCAATGAAGTAATCCAAAATATGGAGCAGGTAGCATTGTTTTAAGTTTAAAAGCGGTCCTTCGTGCCATACTCTATCAACTGCCTGCTTTATGACAAAAATATTGCACAGCAGTACAATTTTTTCTTTAGCGAGTCCGTTGTTACTTTCATTGTTTAGTAACAGTGTCCTGATGTTCCATTGTGCTGACGAAACCCAAATTGGTAATCGGGTATAATGCTTTCTTTCTTTAAAATTGCAAATAGCCTTGATTCGAACAGCTTCTCAAAAATCTGCGAAAATGTAGTTAGTAGACTTATCGATCTGTACAACGAAATCTGGTTTTCTGGCTTATTTTCTTTTTTGATAATTATAATTTCCGCTCTTTTTCACATGGGGGAAAGATGTGATAATCTCATCATCGAGTTATATATATGCGTGATCCCGTCATAAACGAGTCAATTTTATCTTGTACTGGAGACTTCCTAATATTAAGTTTGGAAAAGCAGTTTTGTACATCTCTCGGAGAAATAGGTTTTATCATAAAATCAATTTAGTATGAATAATGTAAATAAATTAAACGCGTTATTTTTGTTTACGGTATCTGACATCGAAAGAGATTGATACATTAGATTTAAATAATCAGAGAAGGCTTCAGCTTTACTCTTGCTGTTTCTGCATCAGGTGCCGTTTATTTTATTTTCTTGCTGGATGTTTTAAGTATTTTGTTGCTTTATAAGGACTATAACCTGAGTCTTTTAAAATGTCCAAACTTTTCAAAAACGGAAAATGAAAAAGGAAATAATATCATTTACTCACGGAAGCTTCGATTTGGATTGCAAAATTTATGGCTGACAGTTTTGGCTCCTTAATGAAACCTTTGGTGGTATAGAAAATAATGAAAGATTATTTCTTCATAATACCAGTCGCAAAATGTATACTTCATACAACTAATTCTATGGCAAAAGCCATTTTATTAAGTTACTTAATCTTAAAGTACCTCTACATTTTGAAAATATTACGTAATCCCTACATATGATCGAAATTCTAAGAAGACTACGCATATCATACTGTGGAAACTTCGTCAAAAATTTAGTAAAGAGTTAGTTAGAGAAAAATGAACCTTTTTCCATTGATTACAAAACCTATTTGTAATTAAATCAATAAAAAAGTAGAAAGGTACTTAACTCCTTTTAACATAGCTTTAGACCTTTGTTTGTTTTCTGGTGCAATACCGAACAAACCCAAACTTAAAAAGAATGAAATAATAATAATACCTTGGTTCTCAAATAAATTTAATTACATTTTACAAAATATCTGGAGGTTTTTTTCAACTAAACTTACGGCTTTGCTTTCTTCAAATAATTTCAACACATTTTGCTTCTTGAAAAGTCTTATTAATATTGATTTTATAGCTATAATTTATATTTTATTTATGTTATATTATTTCAGATGATGACTAAAATTAATTATTTTTTATTTTTGTCATTTTTATTTATTTAACAGTAAAAAGTTATTTCTTTAATTTTTTATTAGTATAACTTTTTTATAACTTTTTTTGTATTTCTTTTACTAGTCAATCTTAATACACAGATGAAGAAAAATAGTTTATAGTTAATTTAACAATAAAAATGAAAAAGTAAAACTTTATCTACGATAATATGTCTTATGATATTCTCATAAAATATTTATTATCCAAAAAATATTTTAAATGTATTCCTGTGAGGGAAAGTATATCCATGTGGCCATTTCACTGCAGCTTATACAGCTCAACAGTAGATTTTACCCTAAATTTTGTATAGAAAATCCAAAGGTCTTATATGTCAAGCGAAATTGATTAAATGAGAGTTTTTATTAAACCAATACAGCAAATAGAAATTACTTCTAAACAAAACACCGCAAACATTTCAAAAACAAAAGCTTAAATATAGCTTAATTTGATTTGAGTTTTTTCTTTAAATATAATTTATTATTATTAAGGTATCGTATCGCTCAAAAAGGGGTTTACCAGGTTGACTAGGGATTCTTTCTGTTGCGCAACTAGTTAAAAAAATGAAATACAACAAACCAAAAAGGAACTATATTATAGAGAAATGAGTAAAAATTTAATTATAATTTGAATGAATGTGAATTATGCTTAAAGCTTTGCTTATCTTTTGTGCTTTTTAGTCCATAGAGTTTTAAATAATCATATGGCTTTCTATTAAAAAATCGAGGTAAAATCCACTAAGCTATATAGACACTAGTGAAATAGTTACTATGCTTTGCAATCAATTTTACTATTTATTTCCGAAAGATATGAAATTGGGATATTTTCAATATCGTTAGAACAAGTCTCCAGCATATTTAAAACAAATATTGTTAAGTCTTGATTTAATTAAATTTTTGATATGTGCGTACATATATTTACACACATAAACGCAAACGAATAGCAAGCATGGTCGTAAAAAGTTTTTATTATGAAGAGGGCGAATGAAAAGGGAGAGACAAATTAGGTAAAAACAAACAAAAGAAAAAAGGAGAGAGGGATACAGACAAAAAAGCGAGAAAGTGACGAATGCAATAACACAAACAAGACTAACTAAATAAACACAGCTGACAATAGAACGCAACTCGTATAAAGAGAACACTGAAGATGGCAAATAGCCGAAACCGGTTTATACGCAAACCAAATTTGACGAGGGTCGACGTAAAACCGTACCCAAATAAAAATTAAATTTTTATTTAAATTATTTTCGAATTATAATTAAATTATATAGTGAACAGATAGCAGCGCAATGATATAAACTTTCTGAATTTTTGCAATCTTCTTGAAAATTCATTCTATCTATTTAATTATTATCGAACTTAGGCTTAATGGGGAAATAATAATTTACTATTATTATTTAATATTGACGCTTTATAGAATTTTATTACATGTTTGCGTAATAAGGAAATGCAAATGTGGACAATATTCGTTTTATATCAACATCACAACCAACAGTAAGGAAAAAGAAAAATTTCAAATAAAAGTGATTTAAATCATTAAATCAATGAAATATTATTAAAAACTGTGTATAAAATAAATTTCGGTTTATTATTAAAAATTAGAAATTTATAATTATGGTTCTTTGACCTTTTTAATATTTTTTAGTAGTTTATTATTAAGCACTAGGTCATTATTTAAAAAAAATTTTTTTAAATTTTATTTTTTATTATTAATTAAATATGTAATAATCTTTTAAACGGTCTTTTTAATTAAATTTTAACGATTTTTTTTTTAATATTTCGCTTTCCTATGGAAAGCTTCTTCAGGAAAATTATTTTTTAATAACAAAAATTATTATTATATTTGTTAATAAGTTTTGTTATTAAAAAATAGTTTTCCCGAATAAGCTTTCCATACGAAATCGAAATATTGAAAAAATAAGTCGTCAAAATTTAATTTAAAAAACCGTTTAAAAGATTAATACATATTTAATAAAATAAAAAAGGTCGAATAAAAATAAAAATGGTTTTTTATTATTATAGTTCAATATTTCGCCAAACTATTGGTTGGCATCATCAGGATAAACCAAAAGAATGTAATTTTGATTAATTATTAATAAATTTTTTATGGTTATCCTGATGATGCCAATCAATTATATAGCGAAATATTGAATAATAATAAAAAATTTAGTTTTAAAAATTTTTTATTAAGTAATGACCTAGTGCTTAATAATAAACTACTAAAAAATTAGAAACTAAATTAATTGTGAAATTAGATTTTATTTCTCTTGTTGAACTTTTAGCGTTTTTTTTTTTGTTTAATTAAATGTTGAATATTCGCGCTAGAAGCGTTTTAGAACCCCAGAAATGCACGACTCGTATCGCATTGCACCGAAGTTGACGAACAGGCTAATTAAGAGGACAAAATTCGTCTATTACATAAATGGAAAGCAGTTCGTGAAATTTTAATCGGCAAGTCTATTAGTCATGAGTTTCAAGGCATTGACGCAAATACTTTAAATAAATAGTGTGGTTATGCCTACCTCCAATTACTACCGCTTCTCCAATGTTTCGTTAGACAATAACTTTTATTTCACTAATGTTACTCATAATGATGTATTTTCTGGTGTGCTGTCAGTAAAGTGTAATGCAATAGGAGCTGATGGCATTGATCCAAAGTTTCTTAAGATTCTCTTACCACAACTTGCACCAATTGTAACGTTCATTTTCAACAAGATTTTGACTACCAACTGCTACCCAAAAATATGGAAGCTTGCGAGAATTATCACAATAAAAAAACCGAATTCTGATTACAGGCCGATAATCCTACCGTTCTTTTCGAAAGTTTTTGAAAGGTTGGTTCATTATCAGGTGACTCAATACCTTAAAAAAAAAATTCTTCCAAATTGTCAATCTGGTTTTCGAAAAGAACGCAACTGTATAACGACGCTAAATAGTCAACCCATTAAAATTGTACAACAGCACTCTTACTCGGTCTAGCCATATTAATTTTGCTTGTGGTCGTGTATCTTCTATGTTAAGAAATCTTTGGCAAGGATAACGTTGCACTCCCTTAAATATTCGCATACTGCTCGTTAAAACATACTTGATGTCACTTTTACTATATGGGTGTGAATTTTTTTCGCGTTGCGATAGTTTTCGCAAAATGTGACTAAATGTGACTTTTGTTAATATTGTTATGTATGTATGTGGTTTGAGAAGATATGATCATGTTCCTTCTTACGTTAACAAACTTTATGCCGGTTGATCTTTTCAATCCTTAATAGAGGTATAAGACTACTTGGTTTTAGATACAGCTCTCTTTGATATCTCATTTCTAATTCTACATTTATACAACACGACTCTGGAACAAGATTCCCCATAGCTCGCAAATCATTAGCAACGCACATCATATTAAAAGAAATATAGCTTGTCAATTCAAAATAAAATTATTATTTGAAAATAAAATAAAGAAATTAGTATTTTCTCAAAACGTTATAAACCGTAAATTTATTTAAATTAAATATTAATGGGGGATTAAATGTACAACGTACCTTGAGCGGGTTATACAAGAGTATGAAATGTAGCTTAGCCAGAAAACTTCTCTAAAGCGATGAGAACAAGCAAAAGAAAATTTCGTTGAGCTTACAATAGGGAGGTTCGTTACTTTGCGCGTGAACATTATGTTTTAAATCGCTTTTTTATTTTGTTTCCTTTTTTAAAATTTTTTTTTAAACTTTTGATTGAAATGCAATTTTTGTTTGTACTTGTACTGAGTTACATACTGCAATATGAGACTTAAAATCTTGTGTGTGGGACATCGAAAATGGAGTTTTTCATTTTTTTAACCAATTTTAATTGAGACATTAATTTTTTTTAATAACTTCTGTTTGATTCATATTTAGAATTTGTTTCATTGCATCTTGTAGTTCCAATTTCAAATCAAATTATTTATTATTAGGCTTCTTGTAAAATTATTTATTTACGCCTACATTTAAAAACAAAAAAATTTATTTTAAAAAGAAAACAGGCAATTTTGTTCACTGTACGTATTGTTTCCTACTTCGCTTACTGATATCTGATTATTATTATTTGTATTTAATTTAATAATTGTATACTTGAAAAGACCTAAAACATTTCCTTTTGCAAATATTTAAAACAATGAACCTATTTATATATTTATTATTCAAAAGAATTTGTGTTTTTTACAAATGATTAGAGAAAACGACACACAGAGGGAAAACAACCAAGTAACACAAATTGTTAAATGTTCACATGAGATTTACGCTCAAATAAATTTTAACACTTAAATATTATATTACACAAACATATTTATAGTCGATTGTGAGTGTATGGAAAATTTTCCAAGTGCTTTATGCAAATGTGAATAAAGGCATTCACCGTCAAATATTTTAAAAAATTGTTTAGGAAAATTAAATATTTTAATTTTTAGCAAATTCTTTTTTCTCTAGACTAACAATAAATTCCTGAAACTGTTGTTTAAATTCAAGTCATGGTCCTTTAGAAAAATAAAATTATAATAAACTGAATTTATTATATAATAAACTAAAGAATAACATAAGAAAATTTATGATTGTAATAATATTTGAAGATAATATCTGAACACACTTAATATTTTCTTGCTAACAAATGGCTTTAATGAAAGTTGCTTAACAGATTTAATATATAAAACATTATTTAATTTTATATTTGGTATAACATTTTGCATATTAAGTTTGATGTTAAGAGTGTGTTAAAAATTTTAAAAATAAATAATACTTAAACGTAGAAAACAAATATTTAATTAAACATGCATCTAAACGTATAAAGAGCAGAATAATTTTTAAATTTACCGAACAAAAATATATAGAGAACAAATGTAAACACGTCGTATCTATTAAACAAGACTATAGAAAACCGAGGGACTTAAAAGTTTCTTTAGAAATTTGAAATTTGTGCTTAGTCTATCGAACATTACACTGAATTTTCATGCTAAGAAGATCAAGAGCTTCCAATTCCGAAATACTTATTTCACCCAAAGTAACACATGCAGCATCATTTTCGAACACAGATCTATGCGTAAGCATGCTTTTGTAATTATACCTTTTTCCGGATGGTAAATAGTGAAATACATAGTTTCAAATTGCTTTATTTCAGTGCTTACTAAAGAGACATCATGCTCTTGCTTAAAATTTGTTTTCATATTTCTTTTATTTTTGATAAAAGGACGTTCGTTGCTGGTATATATAAAATATAAACTTAACTAATCTGATAGCATTTTAGATCCGTATATGAACTATACTTGCTATACCAAAGTATTGGTTGTTATAGTTTGGCGGAGTTTTTCCAATATCACCTTTTATAATACGTTTCATTGTCAGAATTATGGACTACACAAACTCATACTAATGAATAAACATATTTGTATATGGAATTCAACTGCGATTTTTGTTCCTAGCAATGATTTAATTTTGTTTTCAATACTCAGTCTATGAATTCAAAATCTCTTCAGACATTACAACAATAAATAATAATTCTACATATTAAACAGCATTAACACTTAAAAAAAATCAATATGCTTCTAAAATTTATTAAACTAAGTACAAATTCTTAAAAACATAATAAATAAATGTAATTTGATCTGTATATTTTAATTACTAATGGATTAAAATAGCGCTTAGGGCGAAGTGTAACGTTAAACGAAATATCGCTAATCAAAAAATTTTAACAAAGATTTTCTTGTATTAAATTTCAAAAAAGAGTGACATTTAACATTGGCTTTTTGGAGTTGGTAGCTTTATTAGAGTAAATCCATTAGTGCAAGATGATAGAATTAACGGATTTCATTGTAACCCTTGAAGACAATGCCGATTCTATGCTATAACTATGGACTTTATAAATTGGATTCGAAATAATTGTCATTATAATCTAGAACGGGTCTTATAAGAAAAGTATAAGGATGTTTTGTAATATGTGCGTAAATTTTTCGACGGGGTTTAATTTATTTCTATTTAGGTACGGTTTTTCGTCAATCCTCGTCAAATTTGGTTTGTGAACAAACCGGTTTCGGTTGATGAAGACGGCAAATAGCCGAAACCGGTTTTTTCACAAACAAAATTTGACGAGGTTTGACGGAAAACCGTACCCAAATAGATGTTTTGTAACATATGTCTCACTAAACTACTTCGCCCAGGGTTTTATAACTGCAAGAACTGCATGTGGTTTGTTAGTGGCTAACAAAATATACTGTATAAAATTTAATTTAGCATCCAGTTCAATAGCAAAATCTTAAACTAAATTCAGTTTCTCAAGTTTGTAACCGTTTAAAATATATTGCACTTTTGCATGGCATCTTCGGAAGAAATAAATGTATATGCACTTTTTAAGGTTCAACTCCATAAGGTCAAAAATACACCAGGCATTAAATGCATCTTTCTTTTGGAGAGGACTATGATCAGCGTGACAATAATATGTTCGATATATCTTCATGTCGTCTGCATATAATGGAATGTTTGAGTATTTATAGGCATTGGGTAGAGCAATAATAGGCAAGGAATAAATATATAAAGGACCCAGATGATTACCCTGCGACACACCAGATGAAACAAAAATTTCTTTGGAAGTAAGCGCGTTAAAACGAACTTTTTGAGTTCTATTTGAAAGATATTAATTAACTCACATAAGTAAATTATTTGTGAGTGAAGTATCCTCATCAGAAGTCTACGGTTGAGCTTACCAAATGCCTTACTAATGTCGGTGCAAATAACATCAGGTGGTTTTCGTTGAACAAATCCCCGATTGACTAGCGTTATCAGTTCCAAAATATTAGTAACAGTTGAACAATTTCTTTTAAAACCATGCTAAGCAGTAATCAATATAGAGGATTTTTGATGGGAAAGGTGACAATTTATTTCTACATGGCATCATTATCTCTACAACCAGATTTTAATAATGGAATAGCAAAAGAATCTTTCTGTATTTCAGGAAAATAACCAAATAATAACGATATCTGGAAAACTATTGTTTTACCAAAAAACCTTCAATTATCCTGTTGGTATATTAATATCTAAGGGGTTTTAATCACGCCCTTTAGATTTTCTTTAGGGGGCTCTCGTCTTTTTAATAACAAATTTTTTAAATTTTTAACATTATATATGGCATCAGTATGCAACGAAGAAAAAAAGAAACTTCTTGTAAAAAAACCCGATACTTTAAGTGTACAAAAGTATCGGGTTTTTTTACAAGAAGTTTCTTTTTCAATTGTGGCAATACCAACAACATGATAGTTTTGACATTTAGTTGTTTGACGAATTCGTAGTAGATGCGTTGGCAATTGTTACAAGCAATTTAATTTCGCACGAAAATCACATTAAAATAATTAAAATCCACTATGAAAATGGCGGTTCTGTTAAAGTTACATTTCGTAAAATTCGTGATATTTTCGGACAACATAATCGTCTTTCTGAGACCGCTATTAAGATGATGTACATTAAATTTGGCTCGATACAAAATGTTTTTGTTGAAAACCCCTTTATAAACTCATAAATATAAATATAAACTTATAAATAAAATTTAACTTTTTTCCCTTAATATTTTCTTATTAATAAAACGGAAAGAATTTTGTTCCATTTCTTCTTAATGTAATTTTATAAAAACTTATTTAAAGCCTAAAGTTATAGTAGTAGCTTACAGGTTTTTGTTTTATTTCCATAATATTATTTTCACCAAGATCTATTTTAAATTAAATTCTTTGTTTGTGACAAATATTAATAAAAGAGCATATTAGCTTTTGAATTTTTTTATTTAATTCCCAAAGAATTTTTTGTTTTTGCTTTTATTATTATTGTAATATAATATTGTTATGTAAATGAAGCAGCAGCTTATTTTTGAAAATACAATCCTAACTGCCCAACGGGATAATTTTTGTCCGAATAGAAATAACGTTAAACCTGTTTTCCCAAAAATATTTATAATTGTTTTGTTAAGGCTTTAATCTAATCAAAAATTTACATATTTATATTTTCTTAGTTTTAATCCCTCTCAAATTTATTGTGGAGTTGAAAATTCTAGCAATTTTGATGTTATTTTTACAATGCACAGTGGTACATATTCAACTGCTTTAGATTGAATCAACAACAATTAGGACTCACTGCTGGATTTTTTATGTTAGAAAGCAGACGACATCCTTCCAAAGCTTTCGGTACCTAGATTATTATTGTTTTAAACTTTAGATATCAGCCTCGACAAAGTCTGCATTAACCATTATATTGTAAATATCTTATCATTCCAGTGTCGATTAAATAAGTAAAGTTTCATACTTCCTATTTTTTCCTTATTTTCTCGTACAAGAGGTACTCCCTATATTTATCCTTAAATTTTATTAAAATTCGCAAATTCTTATCAATGATGGGTATATGTACTGACACAGAACATAAATATAGTTGTGGATATATGTACGTATGTATCTAATATATATTCAAATACAGTCATGTATAAATATTGTTATGTTTATTCCTTTTAATAACGTTTTGTCTTGTTAAGTTATTTTATTGCAAAATAACAACACAATACTTTGGAATTTTACATAAAAGAATTTATTGACTTTTAGTACAAACAAAATAAACACGATGGTAACTTTGTTCTCTTTTCTCAACGGTGATTCAAATTGAATCAATTCATTTGCCCAGCAATTGGTGCTTAAATAGTTGCCTTAAACAGTTTTGGCATATACGTGAATATTCTTATTACTCTAATATCACCCTTATTGCTGTTATTATAATTCAGCCTGCTTGGCTGCGTGTTTTGGTTTTGTTTTGTGTCAGATGGATTATTTTTTCTAATGTTTAACTTATTTAGTGGAATTTTTTAAAAGCATGCTGTTGTTGTCTAAAACTAAGCACTTTATAAAATACACAATATGTAATTTCGTTTACTTTTTTTGCTTATAATTATTTGCATTGAAATGTATAGATTTATATCTAAGAACTTCAATGTCTTAATTATGAAACAGGTACATTTTTATGTTGCTGTTAGCGTTTTTCTCATAAAAATTAAATTGTAATTTCAAATTTGTGTGTAAGATTTGATTTCTACTAATCGTGGCCAATCTACTTGTTCTATATTTATGAATTTGAAACATATACAAATCCTTTTGCTGATGGCACTATAGGCAAGGTAAAATCTAATATACACAAATCTCCACGATGCATCCTTTAATATTAATATATTCGACCGATTTCATTAAACCTACATATATTCTTGTTGTAATATTATTTATAGATAATATATTAAGATCATAATGGCATTTACTCCAACTAAACTCAAAGAAAATATTATCTAGAAGTTTAATGTTAGTCGCATTTCTTTCTAGCGTTTTTAAACTGATATTTGTCAAAAACATGTTTTTAAAAATATAATTAAAATAAAATTGACCACTGCAGAAAATACATTTCCTGAGGAAGAAATGGACCTTCTGCCACGTAGTTTTTTATAATTTGCAACGGCAACAGTTTCATAAATCTTGTTTAGTTTTTCCCAACCCTTATTACTGTTATTAGCTCTGGGATTATATTCCCTGGATTGTATTCACTATTGAAAAGTAAACAAATCTTTGATATTTTTATTGCTTGTGCAGCACTATTCTAATAATTATGGCCAATAAATTTAAATAAAAGCCATGCATCTTTATTTACAGAAACCTGTTAACTTTTTGCATATGTCTTTGGAAAGCATGTTAAATTTTTTAATACTTTTCAAAAATGAGATATAAAACCTTTATCATATGTATCTGTACCAAAAAAATGTAGAATTACGTATCGTAAGAATAATTTCATCATATGTTACTTTACACCGCTAACTAGTGTAGTGTATGCACGTGATAAAAGCAAATGGAAAGTCCGCTTAACTTGAGTCGAATAGTGGTTCCCTCTTTTTTATTAAATAGATAATCGTGATCTCAAATCCCAAAAACTTCTTGGATGTTAAAATATTTCTAATGAATTTTTAGTTTTTCTTATCTTAGTTGTCGAAAAGTTTAAGTGAGTCGTCTTGCTTTTGTATCAAAGCTTCTATCCTTATTATAATGCATACTGACCAGTAAAATATTTTTAAAAAAAGGCGCTTACTTAATTATATACATCCTCATATTAACAATATACTTATTTTCTATTTTATAGCCAGTGTTACCATGTGTGAAAATTTATATTTTTCCTACATGTACAATTAGCAAGAAAGGAGGAGTAAAAGTAAAATCGGAATGCTTACGAAAAACAATGTGAACAATCATTGTCATTCTTTCTTGGTTACAGCTTCTGCTTATAAAGCAAGTGTTTTCTAGTTTCATTTACACATTTAGAGTATTTATTATTTAAATAGCGCAGTTAAGATTCATGTTTTCTGTTACCTTTCTGTTATTCAAATAATGTCAAAAATTAGTAAAAATTTAGTGGCAAGTTTTTTTATTTTTACGGTGATATTTATTTTGCAAATCAGCGAACGAATTCGCTGAGTTTTACATAACTGCTAGATGTGTGGATCTTTTAACCTTATTGGTCTAAGCAATCCGACGATAAGGGATGGTAGAGAATAGAAAAAAGGCAACTTGGCGACTACTCAAACTATTACCTGATGGTCGGAGTATTTTGTACTCGAATTAAATTTGGTCAAATATTAAACAGGAATTTTGGCCTCTCGAAAAAATGATGCAATCCAACAAAAAACTGTGTCACCCTCTGAATCCAGATGAAGATATAAAAGAATTTTAAGTTTCTTCACTTAGACTTTGATGGCATATTAAGTGTCTTAAATATGATATTTAAAGCAAAAGAGTAACGTTAACTTATCGATGGTACAAAAATTAGTTTAAAGGCCGCCATTTTGTTTATCCTACATTAAATTTCCCAAATATCTGGCACTAAAACGTTTTAGTTAACCCTTAAATTTATCTTGCATAAAATCCAATAGTGAAAATTCAACTGCGAAGTTTATAGAGATTGAAAGTTATTGGTCCAATTTAAAGTTTAACACTGATATTGCTTTATTTGAGTGTCAAGGTGTAATGCAAAGTTAGAGTATTCTCTTCTCACAGACTTAAGATAAGCCACAGACTGAAGATAAGTACAACAAAGATCTCATCACCATTTATACCATAGCTAAAACCCACGGCTACAAAGCGACTACTATCGACAACATCGACAGAAATAACTGACAAATTTAGAAAGTATAGAGACTTACTTGTACCTTTAACATTCTTAAATAGAAAAAAACGGACGAACACTAAAGACAGGTTTTATAGAATACATACGCTCGTACAATCTAAAAGGAGAAAAACACTCCAATTTAGCATTACGCATTGACATTCAAGGACACGCCGCCAATGGAAATAGGTAAATGTATGACACAATTTTCACATGGTCGCGGGACAATTTATCTGCAGAAACCCAACACTATTTATACTAACAGACCAATACTAATTCTCCGGTATTTTGTTGATAATGATGACATTGCATTGAAAGCGTGCCGTACCGGGAGCACATTTATCGGTCTTTATGGAATACTTTACCATTTAGACCTATGCTGCTGGGGGTATAAGGGAGCCCAGTCCCCTGAAGGCAAGCGGAGGCAACTGGAAGCACCAATGATTCCACGGGAATCAGTAAGCCCACGAGTTCCGCTAATTGTCTGTTTAGACTTTTAGCTGTTTTTCTGACTGATTATTAAGGTTGGCTCTTCAGGAGAATCGTGGTGGTTGTGGTTTTGCGGCCACCACATGAATATGATTATGGGGGCCAGGATCGTCTCGCCTTTAATAACACTAAAGAGTGAATAATCCGGATCTAGTGAGCATGCTAGTCATGTGTTCTGGACCAGGAGTTGTATAGTCTCTAGCTCTTCAGCAAGGAGTAGTGATTTGCAACCCTGCTTTAGAACCTCTGAAATTGCAACTAGGAAAGACCTGTTGCTAGAATTAGTCCTCGGCTTCCTAGGGCGTGAATGACGTTGCTTTTCATTCCCAGTGGTTGGACCACCAACTGATTAAGGCCTACGGTCAGGTGCAGATATACATCACGAAATTACATTGAAAGCGTTCGCCAATCATAACGAAAAAATAGCCAGTAACGACGGTTTTCGCCGAAAGGAACGACAAGAGTATTTCATTTATTGGCGGAGCAAGCCCAAAAAAACTTAGTGAGTGCTACATAATTTGAGCAAGGCATATTTGCTGGTCATTAATGTAAAAATTGATGAAATATAATATAAAGATAAAACATAAGAAAAAGCTTAGCGATTTGGAAAAATCGGCCTGGAAATGTTTAATGAAAGTTTTTTTATAATTTTTTCGGAAATTATCTACCAAGCAGCTATAAAAAGATAATGG
>JASKUP010000105.1:0-192755 GCA_030448955.1 Trichopoda pennipes | reverse complement strand
ACTTGTTTGACAGTACAACTTTTGCAAACACTACAAGGTATTGTTTGACTGCGTTCATCAAGTACTGCAAATTTTTAACGCATAATCTACTCTGCAAAAAAGTTGGTATTATGAAAATAAGCGACCATTTACCGGTCATCGTCCTGCTAGGGAATTAACACCTAAAAAAATTATAGATCGTTCAATGTGTATGGAAGATATTAATGAAATTTTTTTTTATTTTAATTGTCTTTGTAAAGCAGAGATATTCGTGTTTTATTTATAGAAATCAAAATAAAAGTTCTTCTGACGGTGCATTAAAAAGGTTGAATAAGAGATACACTCTAATTAATTTGTAAATGGTATTAAGTTTCTTGGATTTGTTATGACACTAAATGAAATACTGATGTTATATCTTTCGGTAAGAACCGTCGTAACTGACTATTTGTTTGATACGATTGGCGAGCGCTTTCTATACGATGACATTATTAACAAGCAACGTCTTAAATAATACTTGATAATGATGTCATCGCAGCAAAAGTGTTCGCTAATTGTACCAAACCAACAGTCCGTAACGATGGTTCTCACTGAAAGATATGACAACATTACTTGTGGATGATTGAAGCTTATTGAAATTGGCCTGTGACTTTAAAAACTATTATTAGATCTGTTTCTTTGCGCCTTAAACGCACGATATTTGTGGCCTTTCTAATCAACAGGTTATGAACCAGGTTATGCATATTTTTGCTTATTTCTATTTTATTTACAGAGAAACAATTTTTAATTTAAATATGCTTTCGAAAGACTACTAAAGTGCCTCTTTCTCTTTCTTAGCCACGTATTTCTTAAATTCAAAGTTAATGCTTTGAGAGTTATATGTGAGATTAAGTTAACATCTGAGGTTAAAGTTCATGGTAACTTCTAATTATACTTTGTGAAACTTTAAATTACGCATAACTATTTTTTTAAGATGTTTCAGCCACAGTGATATTTTCAAGAATTTTGTTCTTCTCAAAAACATATCTTTGTTTGCTTTAACGAAGCGGCCACTCATTAAATGTCTGCGGTATTCGAAATATTTTTTTATATTAAAGAAACTGTCTGCTAGTTTTAGCCTTTTTGTGTCCAACCAACATTTTCTTTTATATTAAATGTATTATTACTTTTTAAGATGGCATAAGCGATAGAGAAATTGTAAAGAAAAAAAAAATAGTTTAAATGAAAAAGACTTGTCATGGTTAACAGAAATGGTTTTTGAGGTTTTGCGATAAATGTTAACTGAAAATTAATTTAATTTAAGAAGCATTTATACACGACAAACACCAAAGTTAGAATGAAGGATGAGATTTGAAAATCTTTAAATATATAAATTTTATGCAAAGAGTAGATTTTATAACTAAAAAAATGTGTTTCTCTTCGGACTCAGGCGTTGACCTCTACTCATGTATTGCAATGTGCCGGAAGTATAGAATTCGGTTATGGGGAGGAGGAAAAGGGGGAGAAGTGTTTTTGGACATTCGATTTAAGTTTTCCTACATTAAAACTGACAGCAAAGTACTTTGGAGGGACTGTTCTACTAAAAAACCGAATTTTTCCTCTAATTCGTAGTGCGACTCACTGGCCATTCAACCGCAAATGGATGAACTCTCAACGAAAAGCGTTTTAAACACGTGCGAGTTACAGAAACAAGTTCCCCAATTTCATTAGATCACTTACCATTGCAGTAACGATAAAATAGTGAAATACAACCCACATTGTCCCCAACGAGCCTCTTGGCCCACTTTCGTATGCGGTCCAGCAACTGCAAAGGAGAAATTGTGGCACCGGCCCATACATGAGAGTTGTATTCCGTTATGGACGGATATAGGTGGCATAAATAATACGAAAATAGAATGGAATGAAGTATCTTTTATAGCACTTTAGAAAACCGAGGTACTTTAAAGTTTCTTTAGAGGTTTTTATTTAAGTATGGTTTTACGTCGACCCTCGTCAAATTTGGTTTGTGAACAAACCGGTTTCGGCTATTTGCCATCTTCAATGTTCTCTTTATACTTTTTATACCATTTCTGAATACTTATCAATGGCTTAGCATGCAACATTGCATTAAAATCGACTTTATTCACACGACCCCATTGGGGATTCTGTCTGTTCTGCCTTTTGGAAGCCACTTCCAACTATTACTTCTATTATTGAGTGAATACGAATGACAAAAGGTGCTGTCTGCTGCGAAGGATTCAGTCCGGTATTGGAGATTTAAATTTTTGAAAATTTCGCTTTTTGGGAAAGTTTGATAAAGAAGTTCATTTAGAAAAATAAAGAATAATGTGGGAGAAAACACAGAAACTTGCGGAATTAATCTTGAGCTCGTTTGATGAAATTCCTTCTGCAATAACCCGTTTAGTGCAACCCTGGAGAAAACTTGTTATGAAGCTGGAGAAATTATCATCGACAACAAAAGCAATAAGTTTTGACAGAAGTGTATCATGCCACATTCCATCACACGCCTTGAAAAAATCTAGAGCCACCACCTTACTTTCTCCACATCGACGGATGGAGTTGCACCGTTGTTCCGAAAGGAAATCTAGTAACTCATCTGTAGAGCGGCTCCTTCGGAAACCGTTCAGCCGGTCACTAACTAATCTGTCGGTCTCCAGGTATCTCATAAGATGAAAATTAAACATTCTTTCCATAATTTAAGTGTAGAACAAATTGCAATTCAATGGCTATTTTCAGGGTTTTTAACCTTATCTCTCTCTTTTTTTTGTTTTTTTTTAAAGAGAAGTAGCACTTCATTCAACAATGCCTATTTAGTCAAGTACCGTGCTATATTCTTTAGGAAAGGGGTAGAGAAGGGATGAGACAGGTGGTGAAAGTAGAAGGATAGTTACGGAAATTAACTGTCGCATAAGACCATGCCTCCATCACTGAGCAGCCCCACCGACAGTTAATTTTTTATTTTTAGTGAAAAAAAACCAGGGTTTTTGTTGGGAATCGAACCCACAACCCCCAGTCTTGTAAGCTAGTACACTACCTACTACCCTACAGGGGCACCTAACTCTTTGAAAATATACCGACATGATATTTCGTTCTAAAAAGTCCCGTTAACGAATGTGCTAGCATCGAAGAGCACTGTTTTAAGACTATTGCTTAAATCTCATCCCGCCCAGGAGACTTTTTGAAGTTGCGGTCTGCTATGTTAATTTCAATAAGCTGAATGTCATTTTTAAATAAAGAATGCGAAAGAGATGAATAAGTAAATCTACTAAGAGTGAGATAATTAAATCTCTTAAGAGACACCTTCGGCAGAAAGTTCAAAAGGTTGCTTGGATATAATCGTAGTACCCTTAGTTGTATTAGTTGTTTTATTAATCAGTCATATAAACTTCTAGTTTTGTATAGCCAAAATAACCATTGAAGATAATTGTAATTGTACTTGGAAATTGTATCTGCAGAAAACTAAGAAAATAATAAGCTTTGCTCTGGGCTTAGGGTAATGCATCTGATTTGAGACTGAAACAGAAATATAGTTAGAATTGAATACTAGAAATAATTGAACCTTAAAGGAATCGCACAATCGGTAAATAGTGCAGAAGTAATATAATTTTATTTGATCGTAGTTGTATCTATGTCATCTCCGGTTTCTTCATTTTGTAGATTTACGACAAAAAGCAGTCACTTGTACTGAAATTTCAATATTTGTTTAAGTCAAGATATCTTGAAAAATAAACTGTAGTGGGCTGTGTATCTGAACATTCCGATATGTTATGTATGTGGTATGTGGTAAAAACTCAAACCTCATAAAGACACACAATCGCATACGCACTACGGGACATTTTGCAATAATGCACTTCTTACTCACAGGCACAGTCACACTCGTACACTTACACTTTTCTATTCTATTTATTATAAAGCTAACGGTTTATTTACAAGTCTGTTGTGTATATTTGACAAGTTTTAACTTGAGAGAGCAGGAGTACGACAGTATGCTATTAATTTTTCCCCCTGATATTTCTTATATTTCATACATATGAGTACATTTATACATTTATATGTTTGTTTGTTTGTTTGTTTATTTGTTTCTTGTCTATTTGATTTTGCTGCAATTGCAGTAGTTGTAATGCAGTGTCATGAATTTTCTAAATATATTACACCAGTATCAGTTTATGAGTATATTTGTTTACATTTAATGTATATGTACATACGTATGTAGTTTTTATATTTATTTATTTTTTCTTCCTCTTCTTCTTCTGCTTCTGTAAATTTGTGGTAAATCCACTTAAGACATACAATGACAATTTGTTATTTTATGAGGTTAAAAAGAGCTTAATTGTGTTGATTATAGATTTGTGTGCAGTTGTGAGTTGATTATTCCTGTGAAGATGGTCTCTCTCATCATTATTATATATTTAGATTGTATTTGATCGTTAGTAGTAGTTGAAATTTTTGACAATTTCATATATTTAAGTAGTACGTGCTAGAGTATTTTGTATTAATTTTTTGATTATGATGAAGATGACTTGATACTGAAAACTAAAATGAAATTTAAGAAAATTGCAGAACACTTTAAAACTATAGACTTTTGTATTAAAGGACATTGCATTTAAAAAGTAAAAGAATTCCATAAGTAATTTATTGTTCAAGCCCAAGTTTCTTTCTATAAAAAATTAAGTTAATTTTCTTATTGCGCCACACCATTGGGTGGCATCTTAAGTGTAAAGAAAAAGTGTATAAACCTAAATACTATAAAATGGAAAAATATAAAAATTAACTTAATTTCATAGAGACCTATAAAATATTGCAAAGGCCAAATAACTATAATTATTATTATAAAATATTTCGTTTTAATAGCAATTTCTTAAAGTTTCGTAGTTTTAAAATTGCTTTTCCAAAATGACTTTTTTGAAATGTATTAAATAACTACAGCCTTAGCAAAAAATGTATTTTTAAAACTAAAAATATTTTTGATACTTTCTGATACACTCTTATTTCAGGAACATATTCAGAAATACTTTTTGTAAGAATTATTTTGCTTTAAATAATTTTTTGTAAGGAAACGTTCCAGGTCCTGTTGCAAAAATGATAGTTTTTACACGTATAAATTTTTCGGCGTACTTTTTTTAGTTACACTGTTTGAAAAAAATTTATATTTATTTTTTTTTGTAACCAACTTTTGTTACACAAGTATACTTTAGCACTACAACTTTTATCTAAGGTTAGTATAAAGTAGTATATTTTTAGTAATTATCTGCTGGCTTAAAGGCTTTGCGTCTACTGACAAACTTGTAAGAGAAAACCGTTACTACTTTTTTAAAGAATACTTTTTTTTTAGAAGATTTTTTGTGTAGGATTATTTTTAAAGGAGGAGGTACAAAAAATGTGTATTTAATAAATATATTTTTGGTACTTTCTTACACAGTCTTTTTTCAGAAAGATATTCAGGTATTTTAAAGTGTCAATTTTTGCAAGTACAATTTCATAATAGTATTTTTTGTTTTGGTTACAATATTTGAAAAAAATCTATAAAATTATTTTTTTAGTACCCAACCTTTTTTATATAAGTATTCTTTAACACTAAAAGTACTATATGAGACTGGTAGAAAGTACTTTACTTTTACAAAGTATTCAATAACGTAAAGACTGCACGTGCAAAGAATAACTTTTAACAGAAAATTCCTTACCGAGTAGGAAAGGTACTTCCTTTAAAGGTACCTTCTTAAGAAGGTATTATTTTATAAATGATATTGTTTTTAAATATTACTAAAATTAGTTAAGAGGTAAAAGCTAGAAAAAAATGTATTTAATAAAAAATATTTTAGATACTTTCTTATACACTCTTTTTCAGGAAGATATTCAAATATACGTTTTTTAAATAATTTTTTGTAACGAAAAGTTTAAGCCCCTATTGCAAATTTTTTTGAAGTAAAATTCTTCGACGTACCTTTTTTTGTAGTAACACTATTTAAAAAAAAATTGTTAAATTATTTTTGAGTAACCAACATTAGTACTGTTGAACACTAAAAGTTCAATTTGAGGCTGGTAGAAAGTACTTTATTTTTATATTTTTACCAAATACTAAGTGGCTTAAAGACTTTGTGGTGAAAGAAAAACTTTTAAGAGGAAATCCCTACCCTAGTACAAAAAAAACTTTCTTTGAAGGTACCTTATTAAGAAGATATTATTTTATGAATGATATTTTTTTATGAATTTTTAAATCGCCTTTTTTTAAAGAATATTTTTTTAAACGATACTTTTTTATGCATAATTATTTAAGGGGTATGACGTCAACAAAGGTGTATTTAATAAAAACTATTTTTGGTACTTTTTTATACACTCTTTTTTTAGGAAGATATTCAGATATAACATGAGGAACTGACTGTTTAAAAAACCAATAACAACGGACACTATCTCAGCTCACACTACCTTATTCAGCAAAAATTTCCTGCATTTAGGCATATGATACACAGACTTAAAATAATTCCACTAACTCCGGATAAGTACAATAAAGAACTTGAAAAATACTGGCTACCGACAAATTTCTTAGGTAATATAAAACTAAAAGCCGGAATAAAGTAAACAAAGTGACAACCTATACAATACAACAGTACACTTTTACTTATGCAGGACCAAAAATATATAGACTAACTAATTAGCTAGCCTTCATAAAGAAGGTTTACTTACAGCATTGAAAGGCAGCAACACTCTCAGGACATCGACAGAATAAACTGACAAATTTAATTTCAGCTGAGTATGCAGACTTAATTGTACCTTCAAACATATTTTTAAAAGACAAACTAGATGAACAAACAAACAAGATTTACAAAAGGCAGAGTTACATATAAAAAACGAAAAAGAGAAGACTCCAAGTTTGCATTACACCTCAAAAATCAGGGGCACATACCAAAGAAAATAGATGAATGTATGACATTGTTACATCCTATTAAAAAAGGACGAAGACATGAAAACATGGAAACCTAAAAAAAGAAAAACTTTTAACAGTGAGAATATAAATGAACAGTTAAACACAACCTCAGACACGATTTTCAGACCATTAAAACAACTCATACTCTCGAACAAATTAAAAACCCCCTCAGACGAACACACGTACCTGAGTAATAATAAAACATGGAAATATTAAATATTAGCTCCGCGTAAAATGCCAGATGGCGGGCATTCTACCCATATGGTTAGATACGACTTTAATGAAAGAACCAAATAAGCCCTGACAGTTTAGAAAATGCTTGAGAATGGTCTTATCAAAGCGTAAGAGCTCATCGTTCATACCGAACATACAGCCAGCAAAGATGGAAAGAATCAGAAGAGAAATAATTAAGGTTCCTCGTAAAAAAGGTTTTATTTTAAGAAGTACTTTTTACGGGTACCTTTTGTGAAAAGTTCCTTTTATGTATAATTTTATATCTTTTCACGGTGAACTTCAAACATAAAAAGATAAATCTTTATAAGTGTTAATGTTTTATTAAATAATAACATTTTATAGCGACTAGTTGCTGATTTAGCAAACAAAAAATAAACAATTTGCTACTGTTTTGCTGTCAAGTAAACTTTAGAAATGTATAACAAACTCTCAAGTGAGACTACACGACTTTACTTCAGTTTTGTATCATACCATAGGTAATTGATTTGTTAAGGAATCCTAGTCAGAGGGATATACTATCAGTTTTTGTTTAACATGTTCGTGTTATAAACAATTTTGTAATTTAAGTAAATTGTATTTATTTCGCGTGTTTAATAAATTTGTCAACAACTTTTTCTTTGATAAAAAAATAAAATTATATTTGCCAGCAGTTAGCCAGCAAAGTTGGCAACTAAAATCCCTTTTTCTTAACACTAAACATATAATCGCGTGTTTTAACACTTTATTATATTTTAAAAAGTTATAATTTGTTTTCAAAAACTTTGTTGTAGCAAAATTTGGGTGGCAGTTAAAGTTTCATAAAACGGAAATGAGTTTTAATTTGTTTTTGTTTTTTGTTTTTTTTTGTTTTAGCAGAAGAGCAGAATGTATTTCGTTGTTTTTGTTGTTGTTATTCCTTTTTTCTAGTTCCTAGCCATATGTTTAGCGTAATTTTTTCAAGGGTTTAATGTACGAACTAAACAAAAAATAATAAAATAATATTTTAATATAAATGACTGATTTTGTGTTTAAACAATTTTGATTTTAGTTTAGCTTTCATAATCTAACAATTGTTACACTTATTTCCGGTTTTTTAAGTTTTCATGATTTCGTCCTTTTTGTTTTTCAGCTAACTCCTGTCATTTAGCATTTTGTTTAAACCTTTATATTCAATTAACAGCATAACAGTCTCCAGGAAACTCCATTGCAAAACTCCTACAACCATCAACTTTAAAACGTTTGAGGAAAAAAAAAGGAATAAGGACTAAAAAGGAAGAAATACAATTTACGACAAAAAGTCGAAAAGCCATAAAACCATGAAATTGCTCACGAGCCAAACACACATATACACACTCACGCACACATACCATTTTAGGTTTTTATTTTGTTTATATTTTTTCATTGTAAATATAAACAACAACAACAACAAGAACAACAGCGATAAAATAAATAAAAAAATTCTCTATGAACATAAGTTCAGATTTAAAGAATAAAAATATAAAATTTGAAAACTTATTTTTTCCCGCCACAAAGAAATACACAAAAAGGCACAAAATGTTCTTCAGACCACGAAAGCGCCATCTGCACATCTCGCTGGTGTCAGTCGTGCATGTAGTTATTTATGAAAATAAGAGGACTGAAAGGAACAAATTTACATTAAACAAAGGGGCCTTTAAAGCACAACAAATTTATGATGCTTAAACAAAATAATTGCCCCAAGTCATGATTTACTTATTTATTGGGTTTTTCAACAAAAAGTTTGTTTTTTAATTGGAGGCAACACCAACAACATGATAGTTTTGACATTTAGTTTTTTGACTTATTCGTAGTAGATGCATTGACAATTGTTACACGATTCGCACGAAAAGCGCATTAAAATATGGAAAATGGGGGTTCATCCGTCTAAGACCGCTATTAAGAGGTTCGATCGTTAAGGTTCGTTAAATTTCAGTCAATAGGCTCGATAAAAAATGTACGAAAGTCCACGCGTGTTCGATCGGGTCATTCAACTGAAAACATCGCATCAATTCTTCGACGTTCTCAAGAACGGGGTTATCCAAAACTACCACATGGCGAGTTTTTCATAAGGATATGACTTGGAAGCCTCACAAGGTTCAACTGGTGTAGGAATTGAAGCCGACCGAACATTTACATCGCCGTAGATTCGCTCAATTCATTCAGGAACAACCGGAAAAAATCTTTTTTTCACACGAAGTGCATTTTCGCTTGTTAGAACACGTCAAAAAGCAAAATTACCGAATTTGGGCTTCTAAAAATCCTAGAGCAAGTATTGAAAGGCCTTTGCATGCACAACTTTCTGTGTATTAGACGCTAGAAATGCTGTAACGGTCTATGGATCACGCTATCGCGAGATGTTAATAATCTAATTTTACCCTATTATTGTCGAGGTGAATATCACTGACATGTGGTTCCAACAGGATGGTGCCACATGCCACACAGCCAATGAAATGGCTAGTTATTGCAAACCAAATTTCCCGATACAAAACAATCAGTAATTAAGCGGTCAGCCAGATCAAGTTATTCAACACTTTGTGACAGAGTCTATACTTTGCCAATCGAATCTATTTCAGCCTTAAATTTTAAAATCCGTGATTTGATTATCGAAATAGGACCGCCATTTTGCTAAAAAAAAAACTTTGATGAATTAATCGACATCTTAGCATGGTCGTGGTGGACATTTGCCAGACATCAATTTTCATTAATAACTGCCGAACTTTTCTCTTCATAATACAATATTTTAATCCACATTTTTTGTTTTCTTTTGTTTAAGAAAACAAACTTCGTATTGAAAGACCCTTAATTTTAATAAAAATTTGTATTTAGATATAAAAGTAAGGCACCCAAATTTCTGCCAGTTTTTAAGAAATTATAGAGCAGCAAGTTCATCTTGCAATATTAACTCAACCAAAACCTAAAGGTTGGCCACCTCTAACAAAAACATTTGTTGATGATTTTTCTTTGTTTCTTTTACACATGTAAATCAAGTAACAGACTGATTTGTTTCTTAGTTCGTTGACTGACAGGCAGTCACTTTTTACCACCATAGAAAAGGGCTTTGTTGATGTTTTAGTTGTTGTTGTTGCTGTTATGTTAGGTTATTTGCAAAAAAAAAAGAGTTGTACTACTCTGCTGCACATTTCCGCTTGAAATTTCTATTTTAACAAGTTGAATTCTGAATAAAGGCAACAAAAGCGAAACGAACAAAAAGCGAACAGCCATAAACACATTGTTTGAAAAACTTTCTTGTAACTGCAAATTGTATTTAAGGATTCGTAAATAATTTTTTAAACAAATAACAACAAATAATTTAGAAAAGAAAGACAAAAAGATAGAGAGAGAGAGAGACATGAAAATCTAAAAGGTTCAAATGGATCAGTAACACATTGAAATGAATAACGTGTGAATGGATTGCACCTGCACCTCGAAGCAGGGTTAAAACAAACTGGAACTGAATCGAATCTGAAATATAGTTTAAATGAAAATAAATGAAGACATAAAATACGATTCGCGCCAATCATCATGGTGACCAGAAACGAAGTATTAGTGCCATAAATTACTGACTTAATCCAGCGAAGGCAAGACAACTTAAAAACGCCTTACAACAATTAAAGACAGCACATGCTAAAGAGTCCTAGACTCTTTTCAAAAAAATTTATTATCTATTGGAAGCTAAAAAGGAAATTGATACCTGCCGCGAGAGATAGTAAAAATTAGTTTCAAGGTAAACATTCTAAAAATTCCTGTCTAGCCCGTCTAAAGCAATTTCTATATTTTCAAGTGGCGCTTTGAAGCAATCTAAACTTTCATTATCAAACTGAGAAATAAAAAAATAGAGGATTTGTTGATGTGATTTAAGAGATGATAATTAAGTGACATACAGACATTAAAATAAGCTGACAGAGAAAATTTATCATATGTAGGAATAACACCGTTCGATATTTGTTTACAGGCAGTTACCTGAATTTAAAACCTCATCACTGAGAATTTTATGCTGAATGGAAACTTCATGTGATATACTTTTCTTCAAACTCTCAGTAATGTGAAATGAGTGGTGACAATAAAGGCTTTCAGTTACCAGTTAAGAGCCAAAAAAACTCTAAATCCAAAGTAATTCATAATTATCTCAGTGATGAATAGTTCAAAAAGACTCACTAGATTAAATGTAGAAGGAAATATTTTTAAACCTCTAGAAAACTTTTGCTTTTCCAAGAATGTTTTCCTTCTTATAAAATTTCTAATGTATGTCAATATTATTCTTTTAATAGGTTACAGCATACCTCTAGAAATATTTTTGTTCTTTGTTATGCCCACTAGAAATGTAGGAAATACTGAGTAATTAAATGAATACAGTCGAAGTTTCCAACTCAACAGCACAACTATTGTCAATAATAAAAAAAAAGAATAAAGGCAACACAGCTTGCGAAAAAAATTAAAATCAAATAAAAGAAGAGCATCACATGATTTTGAAGGCCAATTCCTGGATCCTAAATATAAAACTGTGCGGTTACCAAACGTATAAATCAATTGTGAAACGAGCTGTTGCGTCGTCCTGTTATTTTAAGAGAAGTGGCACTTCAAGCAACATTGCCTATTTAGTCGAGTACCCTGCTACATTATTTAAGAAAGGGATAGAGAAGAGATAAGACACATGGTGAAAGTATAAGGATAGTTAGGGAAATTAACTGCCGTATAAGACAGCACAATAACTAGTGACCATGCCTTCACCACTGAGCAACCCCACCGACAGTCAATTTTTTTATTTTTATAGTGAAAAAAAAAAACAGCCAAGGTCTTTGTTGGAAATTGAACCCACAACCCCCAGACTGATAAGCTACTACACTACTTACTAGCCTACAGCGGCACCTAAGCCACAGCTCCTCCACATTGTGCTTGTTCAATTGATTAACGAAAAAATTAGTTCAGCACATCAACGTTTTTCAAGAAGTATGGACCAATTAGTCTATTAGCTCGGACGACATAGTTAATTTTTTTGCACGGTGATCACCGTCAGCATTAACATTTCTATCCATGTGTAAACAGCCAACAGACTTCTGTAAGATCACAGAAAACATAGATGAATTGGTACAACAATTTTTCCTAACATCACTTATCAGTAAGCGTGCTACATTTAGTCGTTAAAAACATCGATGAGAATATCAACTTCACCATTCAGAATGGAATACCCACGAATTTACAACTATCCAACTGAATTCTTAATTTCGCTTTTTTTGGCTGGCATGTCACTACATGTTCTTACATTGAAAATAAGCATCTTTTGTGAAGCATTCATCCATCACGATCTTTCGATTGATCCCAGACTCTCAGTCCAGAAAATAATGGACAATGTTGTTGAGGCAACAGTTTTGATTGGAAAATTCAAAGGTGACGATGTACTATTCGTACTGTACGAAAAGAACACTGAAGATGGCAAACGGCCGAAACCGGTTTGTTTACAAACCAAATTTGACGAGGGTCGACGGATAACCGTAACCAGATAAAAGTAAATTAAACCCCGTTGGAAAATTTACTCACATATCATAACATATATCCTTTGGCGTTTGTTCAGTAAGGCATTCATCCATAGACTATTCATTTTTATACAAAGGTTTTTCAGCTTTGCAATATGGCTTACTATAGCATAGGCCAATCTCTGGAGGTTAGTCATCATTGGGTTTTTTTTCTCCTAGATCTTAACATTTAATATAATTTTACTTGAAGTTAAAGGAGTAGAGACTTTAGTCATTTCAACTAAACTCAAAAGCGATTATTTATTAAAAATTTTTTTTTCGTAATTTAAAACGATGTTTTCTACAAGAGAATTAAAAACAAAGCAAAAGTAGAGTTGAAGTAAAACTGTCTAGTGGCTTTACTGCAGCTGAAAACAGTCTACACAGTGGCTCTAAAAGATTTTAATATTCTCCATTTTTTAAATACGAAAAAGAAACTCAACTAGTTCTTTCAAGCTCTCAATTAACGACTTTAAATCAGAATTAGGCTGTGATTTGATTTCAGATACGGATATGAGATATAGCTTCCAAGCTCATTCGATGTAAGTCGTCTCCATCACTTTCTGTGTGGCGATGCAAAATGCTAAATCAGCATCACTGACAGTCCTAATCATTGTTGCTATTTATCGTTGAATAAAGACAACAAAGTTATAATCGCTTTTATTTTGTTTGTATTGAAAGTAAATAAATCGCTTAATTTAATTTAAAACTCTAATGTGATGTGTTATTATTTTGCAGTAAAAAAACTCAATAAAGAAAAAAGTTTAATAAAAGGAATAAACGTAATATTATTTTTTCAATTTTTTAAGAAAGTTTTCTGAAATATTTTTTTTCTAAATATAATAAAAGCGAACTTGTGACGAATTAATTAATTTATTTATTTAATAATAAAAATTACAAAATATTTCAACAGTTCACCCTAAGACTGAAAGATTTAATCTAAAATTTGAATTTTTACACGGTCACGTCGTTGTCTTACAATTATTAGGGCTGTTCATTTAACAAGATCGTAACAACACTAATGGATTTTTCTAGCGATAATAATTCAATTCAGAAGAAAAACATTCTACAACCTACCTTTCCCAACCCTAGACCACATGTGTATGTATTTTTTTACTTCTTTAATTTATCTCTGTCTAGTTATTTTTTCCTTCATTAGTTTTTCACTCAAATATCTTCATTGTTGGTTGTAATAAATTTGAAGAAATTGTTTATGCATTGTTTATGTTGTTGTTGTTGTTGTTGTTGTTGTTGTTATTGTGAATGTCTATAAATGCGATATAATAATTTATTTGACGCTTAAGCTATTTTCATATGTCATACATTAATCCAAATTAATTTCATGTAATTAAAATCACCTTGAAGCAAAACGAAACGAACTTTCATTTACCAAACATTTGTATGTTTGTTTGTATGTACTAATGAATGTGTTAGCGGAATGGTTGTTTATAGAATACGTAGGGTATACAAATATATACAGAGGCATTAACACATTAAATGGTATTTATTAGATTAGGAAAACTTTATCTCCAATAATAATTACCCATTTATAATGGCCGCTAAATTGTAAGAAACATTTAATATCCAAGGAGTGTAAACACACTCGAGTAAAGTAGAATTAAGTGAGGGAAGAACAAAAAAAAATGAAAAATATGATGTGATATGTTATGCTTACTATTCACTATTTTAAGAGACATTAAAGAAAACGTTTTAACATGGAAGTAAATTGAAATGTAGAAAGAAATGCTTGAACCAAAATGAAGAATGAAGTTTGTTAAATTTTCTTAGATTTCATAAAATTTCACAAAATTATGTTTGACAATTTTTTTATTATTTTTAAATAAGAAAAATAAATATTAAAATTTTATGAAACTTAAAACTTTTTATGAAAACTATGCTCTAAACCATTGGTTGTAGTAGAAACTCTCATTCCCATGTGCTGATGCTTAACTATATATTTATGTAGCTTATTTCAAATTGAAAAAGGTTATTATTAGGCTTAAGTTCGTGTTTTCAGTAGTTATAATTTTTTGAGCTGTTTTTGTGCTAACTGGTCGGTCGTGATAGGAACCTATTTGCAATGTGTTCATATTTTTTATTTTGTACTCTGTTGTCTTATCTGTTTGTTTCAAATTAAAAACAAAAATTAGTTAAGAAAAAGTTCATATTTTCCATAAATAATATTTTTTTTGCTTAACCCTGCTTCTAACGCATCGGCTGTATTTCCGATTTTAATATTCTGGTGCGGTTTTTATTCAATTTATTGGTGGCATAATTAACGTTTTTAGAATGGGATATTTAATATGCTCATATACGAAGGATGTTGAATAAAAGGATGCGGTGTTTCAATAAATCTATTACATTTTGTTGGTGTCTAATATAATTTCTTATATTCTTTTGAATATTAACATATTCGCAAAATAAATTTCTTTAAAAAAGGAAAATATTAAAAAAAAGAGCAATATGAACTTAATCATATTCTAAAGAAGCAATTTAAAAAAAAATATTGCAAGGATTGTTCGGATAGTAAACACAAGCCGTTCATTTTAATTTTTTTTTACTCTTGAACTGGCTAGCTTTGTATGAGCTCATGAATTTTTGTTGCTGAAACCTGAGCAACCGTACGTATATATTCTTAAAGTGCGACTCAAACCTACTCAGCTACAACTGTTGCTAAGTATTGCCACGTTGTTGCTACCTTCACCCAAGAGGATTGTGTATTCAGGAGACTCAACTCTTTTATATTATCTTTTTTGGAGTTCTTAACATCTTAATTGACGTAAATTTAAGGCGTCGCAAATTGCCAAATAATAATCATACGAAGTTCAGCCCGCAAACTTCGGTTTTTCAACAGAATACGGCCGGCAGCAGCAGTAGAATAGAATACAGATAAGCTCTAGCTCTCAAGTGATATGCAGCCCAATAAACGACCGAGCTACTTTGTCCGAAGATGTTGCTAGACCTAGTGTATTTACTGAATGGTAAAATAATCTTCTGCTTATGGATAGGTACTGACGTTAATCGGTATTACATCAGCTGTTACTTTTTTCTATAGCTAATGCTTTGCGCAAGTTTGGAAACATTTCGGTTTGCCAACTTATTTACCAAGTCTACACAACAACAGTGTTTTCTTGTAATGTAGAATCCTAGCTGAAACTTGTCTTTCATTTTCTGTTTACCTTTCTAAGAGACTATCCTGGCAATAATTTTATTTCTTAATATTAAAGACTCTGTTGGGATGTAATATGGACAAGGTTTACATCAGCGCCTGGCCATTTGGGCTTCATCTAACAATGTTCTTACCACTGGGTTTAAGAAGACAGTTCACTTGCGCCCTAAGATACATACACACCTAGGTATATACTCACGGCTTTGTCGGAATTTTTAAGAGCACGGTAGCAGGGCCATACCTCCACTCCATGCTGAAGACTTGGAGATTATCGAACTGATTGTCCTGTTGCATATGTAAGCTAGGACACTGAAGCCTGTTCTAACATTTCTTCGGAAGCGTTTTAGAAGCAACTGATTTAAAGCAACAGTCACCATGCTACTTCTGAACTAATAAGATTTTTGTTACCCCAGGAAACTGGTGCCACCTTTTATCCACATGTTAATATGGGAAGACAAACATTATACTGTGCGCCCCCGACGGGACTGTATTTGGATACGTGATAAGATTTACATCTACACAAAGCCGTGTAAGCCATTATCAGATGGTGGATCATTACCACTGTGGATGAAATGTAGCGCTATCCTCGCCCTAGAAGTCCTTCAGATACGTATATCCTCCGGTCACTCCTAGTTGCAACTTCAAAAGCCCGAAGCAGGCCGCAGCTGAAGAGTTGGAGGCGATCCAACTCATGGACCAGAACGCATGAAGCTTAATATAATTTAAGAATACGAGAGTATTCATACTCACTAGACCGCGACCATTTATTGTGTTCATTGTGAATGATCCGACCCACAAACTCAAACGAGGGCCTCGAAACACACAGCCACCACAATACTCCCAAAGGGCCAATCTCAATAATCAGTCAGAGAACAGCTAAAAGGTTAAAAAGACAATTAACGGAACTCTGGGGCTTTACTGATTCCCGTTGAAATACTGTGGATTATTCAGTTGGCTGCTGCTAGCCTTGGAAGAGGCTGGGCTCCATTTTACCCGCGAGGACACAAGTTTAGATGGTTGTGTAATCCATAAAGACATAAATGTGCCCCCGGTAGGGGGAGGACTGTGTTGGGATTTGAACTCATGACGTTTTGTAAAAATAACAAGCAGATAGCTCTACTAATGCAAAATTAATTTCTTATTTTATTTGGTTAAGACACGTCAGCCTTTTTTATAGTGGAAGTAACACTTTATTCAACACTATTTTAAATGCATACTCACACATGCATTCTCACAGTTTGAAGGACTACTACAATATGATCTTTTAACTTTGTTTTTATTGCAAGTAGGCAAGGTATTAAAACTTTAATTCGCAAAAATCGGTGCCTTTTTTAGTGGTCTATCGAGTCAATGACAATTTTATTATTAATTATTTAATTAAATTAAATATATTTATTCATATATAAATAACAATAAAAACTTATATATGGCAATTATTCTTTGTTTTTTCTAGGCATTAAGGATCCAAATCTGGAAAGACACTCTAGCAAAGGTATTAAATATATATTTAAATTTTCAACAAATTATAAAAAAAATAATATTTAATATTAAAATTTTTATAGTTCTATTAATAAAATATAATGAAATTTTAATAAGAAATTTCTGAATTTATTAAAAAGCCACTTAACCACTTTTTACACAGTAAAAAAACTACACTCATACACATGAACTTCCATATATGTAAACCACTTTGGTTTGATTTTTTTTTTATTTAAAAGGATACAAATATTCGTTTAAAAAGTCAAGTTGTTGATTTTTGATGTTGTGTTTTTGTGGCAACAAGATTCATAAACATCGAGAAAAAACAAGGGGGCAAAAAGTAAAAATAAAACATGATTGTGTAAAGTACTGAAAAACAAAATTAGAAAAGCAAATATTAGTTATAAAAGCATGGAAAAGGGTTTATGTGGCAATGATTTAAATAGACAACATATACTAGAGCGATTGGGAGCTGAAATGGTTGTTAAGGAGTTGATAAGTATCAAACAGAGGTGGGCTAATTTTGTTTTTTGTTTTTATTTTTTGCAAATGGTTTAATTTTGTGGCGCTTAACAGGAAATAATCACTTAAGTAGGAATTAAGTTGTTACAAAAATAAACAACTCGAAAATTCTTCTTAATATTTTTTACAAATTAAGCTCGTATTTTCGATAGTTCAAACTTTTTGTGAAAACTACGTTCTAACCCACTGAATCTAGTAGAAATTCTCATTCTGGTATGTTAAAACTTAACTACATATTTATTTAGCTTATTTAAAACTAAAAAAAGTTATTATTAGGCTTAAGTTCGTATTTTCAATAGTTATAATGTTTTTGTGCTTCTTTTGTTGTAAGTGGCCAGTTATGGTTTTGACTCTTTCTGCAATATTGTTTATTAATTTTTATACTCTGCAGTCTTGTTTTTTTGTTTCAAAGTAAGAAAAAAATCAGTTAAGATTAAGTTCGTATTTACCGTAATATTTTTTATTTAAACTTGGTTCTAACCCATTGCTTGCGCTTGAATATTCTCTTTAGTTAATTTGTTGTTAGCATACTGAACAAAAGGATATGTTTCAATAAATCCATTATAATCTAATATAAATTCTCCTACCCCCCACCGATACATTTATATGTCTTAACGGATTCTCAACGTCATTACGTGTCACTGGGGGCTAAAGGGAGCCCAGTTCCGTGAAGCCTAGCAGGGAGTCAATTTAAACCCTACGTTATTTTCTCGGGAATCTGTAAGCCCCAGAGTTTAATTTTTTGTTTTTGCCTTTTAACTGTTTTCTGTCTGATAATTGAGGTTGGCTCTTCGGGAGCATCGTAGTGGTTGTGGTTTCGCGGCCCTGATGAATATGATTAAGCGGCCGGGATCATCTGACCTTTACTGCGAACATTGGGTGAGCATGTTTGTCATGTGTTCTGGACCAGGAGTTTGATAGTCTCCAACTCCTAAGCAGGAAAATGTTAACATATTTGCAAAATAAATTGTTATGCGCTAGCTTGAACTAATTAGGTCAAAAGGCCTTATCATACAAAGCTACTGTATATGGAATGAATGTAAAAGAATACCTGTTTGATGTAGCCTGCAGTTGAGGTCTACATTTTTTTCATAATACTATTAAAAGAGGAATAAATGGCAGCTATGATTGTTCGAGCCGCCAATATCCCATTTTTTTAAAGCTTAAACTAACTAGGGATGTATATGTTCGAGATATTCTTCCAATTGTATCACATTGCATTTTTTATCTGCCAATTAGCTGCTGTAGAGCATTTTCTTACAGTTACGGAAAGAGTTACCGAAAGTTAAGTTTTTCGGATCAGTGTCAGTCTAGTCAAGAACTTTAACGTAACTCGCAGATTTTTTTAAGCACAAAAGTGCATTAAAACTTTGCTTTTTAATCGAAGAATAGGCAAAGGCTATTTATTTATTTTAACGCAAAAAAAAATTAGCATTCTCTCCTTGTTGGCTTAAGCTATGTTAAGTTCTTAACAATACAGTATCTGAATTGCTTCACTAGCTTCATATAATATAACTGTATGCTATTAAAGCCACACATCATTCACGGCTATATTATTCAATTAAAGAAGTGCTGTCATTCACCCTACCGATAAGTTAAGTCAATCTTCGATCTATTCACAGATGGCCATCAAATATTCAAAGCTTCACTTTATGATACAGTCTATTCTAAAAAATTCATTTTGTGCTGTAAGCTGCCCCACTTTTTTGCCTCTTTTCTTTGATTGGTTATTAATTTACATTTGAGAATCATAGAAACATTTTTAATTTCTGTCTTTTAAAAGCTTTTGTAAATTTTTTGAAAGTAAAAATTTATTTAATTTTTTTGAGAGGAAAAATTTTTTCCCCGCTAGTATCAATATATTGCGGTACAAGTATAAGAAATAAGTATATAAAATATCGTGTCTAAGATGGTTCAAAATTAATTTTTTTCTTCATATCTTGCTGTTCAAAACGAAGGAACCATCCTCAGTTTTTGCTGAAATATCCACTGCATTTGCTTGAATAACCGATTAATATTTGCGACGCCCCTTAAGCCCTTTAAAAAGACATTATAATTGCACTTTTGATTAAAGTAGCATTTCTCTCTACATCATAATTACGTTCACAGAGCATACACTTCTTTGTTCAGTTTTACTCGGTTTCAATATTCCTTAACTAAGTTACTATGCGTTTAGGCTAGTGGACTTCTGCATTTGCTCCTAATTCATCTTTAGTTATTTTTATATTTTCTACCTCTAGCTCTATTCTAAAGCATTTATTTTGTATTTCTGCTTCAGAAACTTTATCAAAAGTCTCTTCAAAACTATAACTAAAAGAGTAATTTTAATGTAACCTAAGTTCATGTTCATTTTAATTTCAAAATTTAAGGAGTGCACTAGTAAGCTTTTTTTGGAATTGCTACACCCATCATCAGAATTCTTTGCATTTATTTTCCCTACAAGTATCATTCTCTTAACAAAGTGTATTAATCAGTAAGACTACAATTTAGAATTAAGTTGTTTGGACTTATTCAGACAGTATTATTCACCTTTCGGTGAAAACCGTCTTTACTGCCATGACATGAGATCATTATCAAGCTACGTTTTAAATAGTGATGGAGAGTTAGTATTACGACTCTTAATAAATGATGTCCGGAAGGTATACTACCATGTTTCTTTATAATTTTAGATTAAATGAAAGAGAATGGATCTTATATAGATAAATGTCTTAATTAATGTCGGCAATTATGTATGTAAAACAAGATGCGGTAAATGTTGTTAAAATGTTTACTCGTTGAGTACGAGCTAAAATCACTTGAATAGCCAATAACAACCTTTGAAAACAGGATGTATGTTATTAAGAGAAAAATATTTGCAACATTCATTGTAATTTTAATTTTTAAATTAATGTCAAAAAACATATAAATATGACAGTATGCTGTACATCAATCTATACTTTTGAAATTTTACATAAATATACACAACCCAAAGCTGTCACACTTAGGGCTTTCAGTTGCCGTCACCTAGAATTAACTGGAAATGTGTGTTTCCATTCATTGCAAATCATTGGACGAAGATTTATAATACAATTCGATATCATAACTGTCGAGAATAATCACAAGTGTTCAACTGGCTCAGTACTACTTCAACTGTGGTCGAACCACCATTAAGTTTAGGAGTACTAATCTGCTTCAGGTTCAAATAAAAAGAGCAGTCCGGTAAACACCCAAAACAATATCAGATTAATGTCCGCCTCTGTTAGCTTCTCACACATTTCACGCGGTATTTCACGAATTTCATCAGTAAGATTTTGTTTGAGTTGCTCAAGCATTTTTGCATAAATTTGGTTTTCAAATATCCAGGAGTCCAGAGCAGCCAAATCGTGGCGACCGTGAAGGCCAATCAATATCAGAATTTCTTGAAATAACTTGTTGTAGAAAGATGTTTTACAGTAATTCCATTTTAATCCTGGCTGTATGCGATGTGGCATCGTCTTGGTGCTACCACATGTTAATAAAGTTCAAAGCGTTGTCATGGGTCAGCTGTAACATCCTCTTGGCATATGTATGGCGGCGTAAATGCAGTTGTGGAAGAAGCGCTTGTGTCAACTGATATATAAAAAAAAATGCAAATCGCAAGACCAAGTTCCTGATCGAATTGAGGTTGATGGATTGTTTTGAATACTTTCTTCATTAATGTTTTCAGCCGATTTTGCAATACTCTGTGGTCACGATACACGATAGATAGTGCGTTTTGTTGACACGTTGTTTCTTCAAAAATTTTCACTTGAATTTTCTTCATCGTCACAGTAATCGATGATTGATTTTGATAAAAATGTTTTAACGATTAAAACACGTTGGTTTATCGAATATTTTTTCATAATAAATTTGCCACGACTGCCAGGTATGAAATGTCAAGACTAATGTTTACCAGGAATGGCAAGAAAACAAAGTAATATACCCTATTGGGCTTAGGTCGTTATTTCTTTAGAGTGGTATCTATTTAAGCAGGTGAATTGTGCCGCCACCTGGCATTTAATGGGGGGCTAATTTAATATATCCTTTTATTATTTGTTAGGTAAGTGTGTACGTCTGAGGCTATTTTAGAGTGTATGAGTATTTTCAGTGGTATGGAAATTGTATCTAAAGTCGTGGTTACCTCTTCATTTATAGCGTCACTGTTAGAAGTTCGTGTTTTTTAGATTTCCACAAATTTTACATACTTCAGTCTTTGTCCTTTTTTTGCCAGGATATAGTAATGTCATACATTCGTTGTGCGTGAACCCTTTCCTTTTCGTTTGTACGAGTATATGCATTCTGTAAATCTTGTTTTTATTTCGTCCAGTTTGTCCTATTTAAGGATGTTTAAGGGTAAGTAAGTCTGTGTACTCTGCTGGAATTAAATTTGTCAGCTGTTTCTGCTGATGTCTTGAGATTTTCTCTCAGAATGATGGTGGTTTTTAATGATGTGCCTTAAAATTTTTTGTGAAAAAGATTATTTAATCTATATATTTCTGATCGAATGTAAGTAAAAGTGTGTCGTCGTCGTGTTGATTCAATAGTCTCTTTGTCTTCTTTATTCATGTTTTTAATGTTGTATTGCCTAATCAATTTGTCGATAGTAGTGGTGTTAATTGTATCGAGTACTTTGATGTACTTATCTGTAGTAAGTTGGATCATCTTGTCTACGTCTAAATGCTGCTAGATTATGTTGGGTTTCCTAGTTAGTTTACTATAAATAGGTTGGACAGTCAGTTGTTCTCTTTATTAATCGTCACATAAAATTTTTATTACACCCTGCGATATTTGCTTGAAACTTTCTACGTCAGTTTAAACATGGATTTTTAGCTTCTATTCTAACCTTTTCTATTCTGGCTATTCTCTTCTAGTTCAGCTCTATTTCAGTTTTGTTTAAGTATTCCCCTCAGTTTTTTTCTTTCCTCGTTTTTCTTTTAAGTTTTGCTTTAACTTTTAGATCCGTTCCGTTGTATAATTTTGCTTATTTTTTGTGAGGTCCGCAGAATTTTGTAAATAAGCAAATAAGTTTTCGTTCCTAATAAATATTTAGAAATGAAAATAATATGAAGTTAAGCCAAACTAATTAATTCATCTACTTGTTACAAAAGTTATTTAAAATAAAACCCAACGACTTTTCTCTAGCTAAGTCGTTTTCTATTGTTCAGTTCAGCACTTTTGTTGGGCGACTGGATCTAGTTCAAATCCATTCTAGTTTAAGTTCGAGTTTGATTCCAATTTTTCTTAATTTAGCTAATTTAAGTTTTGTCTCAGTTTCTCCTTGAGTTTCTCATGGAGTTTATGTTTCAATATCATTTTGTTGTTCCTTGAAGTTTCATTCTTTACTTATACCAGATTTTATAAAATTAATCTCAAATAAATTGAATTCACTACAAGGTTGGCTTTCCCCGTTGCCAATAATTAAAACTTTTTATTCATAAGACAACCAAATGACTGTGTAAAAACAAAATTACAAAAAAAAAAAACCAAAACAAAAGCAAATAAACGAACTATAAATTGTTTAAACCCTGTAAAATTACAAAAAAAGCCTCCTTTTTAACAGATTACAAGAGTAGAACTACAGGATGAAAAAAAGCACAATGAATATATTTTTTTAATAAAAACCTCCTTGGTTAAGAACATTTCTCTTTGCTACAGTCATATAACCTCTATAAGTGTTCATAATTTTGGTTTTCAGTTTTTCTCATTCAACACACTTTCTTTGGTCTGTGAACATTTATTGAAGCATTTAAAATGCAATCAAGCTACAAAATTAATTAAATTTCATTTTCATTTTCAACTGCCTGCTTTTAAAAGGAATGGAAAAACACATCAAACCATATTCTATGTGCGTAAGGATATATGAGAAAAATAAACATGAAAGTGGCTGTGTGTGTTTTCATTCTCGCTGAACCCTTTTTTATGATGGCGCTGGTTTGGGAGATGCTTAAAGAAAAATATAATTTGAAAATTTTCTATATTAAATTCATACGTGTTACGCTTAAAAATTCAATAATTACATTAACGTTAAAATGTTCAAGATGTAAATGTTATAAGAAGCGTTTATATGTTAACAGAATGTTTTTTAGCATTTCATAAACATCACCCTTTTAAAATTTGTAATCCCTATCTTAATATCATTGTACAGGTTAAATATAATACAAGTAACCTAGTGACACATTTGAAACACTTTGCGTTAAAGAAATCTACTAGGGCTTGTGTTTGTCGTATAGAAGATGTTAAATAAAACTGTTATCGAAAAGCAGATTTGGTTGGTTAAGCTCAAGGTTTCATTAATTATTGTACAATTTAAAGCGATTTCAAAGCATACAGACGAGCAGAGGGTCACCAAATAGGAAATAAAAATTTTAGTACACACTTTTTTATATAAGAAGAAGAATAAATAAGTCTATGTATCGGGGTTTTCAACAAGAAGTTTTTTTTCAATTGTGTCAACACCAACAGCATGATAGTTATGGCATTTAGGTTTTTGACGTGTCCGTAGTAGGTACAATGGAAAGGTGCCCCAGTAGGCTAGTAGATAGTGTACTAGCTTGTCAGTATGAGGGTTGTGGGTTCGATTCCCAACGAAGACCTTGGTTTTTTTCACTACAAAAATTAAAATTGACTGTCGGTGGGGCTGCTCAGCGATGAAGGCAAAGTCACTAGTCGCTGTGCTGTCTTATATACGGCAGTTAATTTCCGTAACTATCCTTCTACTTTCACCACCTGTCGCATCTCTTCTCTATACCTTTCCTAAAGAATGTAGCACGGTACTTGACTAAATAGGCGTTGTTGCCTGAAGTGCTACTTCTCTTTAAAAAAATTTGTTACAGGGATTTCAGTTTCGCATGAAAATTGCATTTAAATAATTAAAATCCAAAGTTACATTTCGTAAAATTCGTTATATTTTCGCCCTTGTGTGACTGTTTGGTCGGTAAGTTTGAGTCGACGGCCGCGATACAAAATGTGCGAACACCAAGGTATATTCGACCGGGTTGTTCAACTGAAAATACTGCAGCCATGAGAAGATGAAGAAGACCCAAATTTGTTAATTCCTCTACGTTCTCAACAATATTGGCGAATTTTGCGTAAGGATTTGACTTTGAAACCTTACAAGGTTCAACTGGTAGTGGTAGTAAGCACTCACATCGCCATAGATTCGTTCAATTGATTCAGGAAGAGCCGGGTAGTTAAGCTTTCAGCTAGATCGTGTGATTTAACATTACTGTATTACTCATTGTGGGGCTAATGTTAAGGACAGAGTCTATACGGGGCCAAAAACTGATTAAAAACTTTGATTAAAGAATCGACATCTGTCGTGGTGGACAATTGCCAAATAGTATTTTTCATTCCTAATTATCGAACTTATCCCTTAATAATACAGTAAAAATTTGAATCATATTAATTTAATTTTTTTGTTTTAATTGGTTAAAAAAATTTTTTGTTGAAAGACCCTTTATATAATATTAGCTGTGGGGGCACTCTTTTTTAAAGGTTGTATTGTTGTGATAGCGCACTTAACAAAATGCATGCCATATAAATTTCAAAAGATATAAACATATACATGCAGTTGTATTACCTTCGGCGGCACCCTTTAATTCTTAATTTTGTAAGTCTAGCACATTATGTGATATTTTAAATTGTGTTACTACAATGGCTCAAAAGATGGAGTCATATAACTCAGATTATAGTAGCAGGTGGGACACCCTTTAGTTTTTCCATGCTTGCAATTGTGACAATAGTATTACACACCTTGCTTAAATTCAATTTTTTACCTATAACGATTCAAGAGATAACACAAAGACATCAAATATTGGGGTCACGGTTTAATTTGGCAATTTTCAATTTTATATTGTTATAAAATTAAATAGTAATTTCCTGTCTATAATGGTTGAAAAGATAAGGACATATACATAAAAACACATATCCTATGAGGACACTCTTTAATTTTTAAATTTATAGCTTTTTATAACAAACATAGAAGTATAGTGTAATTTTTAATTAATTCATTACAACGGATCAATAGATATAAGACAAATTATGTTAGCTATGGAAACGCTCTTATTTATGTGATAATTTGCTTTATTTCTTTATGTTATTGCCAGCTATAGTGACAGCAACTGTACGAAAATTTTGTGCACCTTTGTTTTGCAAGCAAAATTTTTATTTGCTGTGTGGGGCACCCTTTAGTTTATAATACTATAAATTTTTTTTTAATTAAAGCAAATTTCTAACTAATTCAGGAAAATCTGAGCTCTACGGTAACAAAATTCAAAATATATCAGGCAAATTCTATTTCCATTAAAAGTTTTAGTTTTCGATATTTTCATCATTCAACATTAATTTGTTGACTGGGTTATACCTGCTTATTTTAAACACCTTGTAAAAATATAAATTTCTTGCTTGCTAACGTATATATTTTCCAACTAGCTGCTTAAGTTAAGCATCTCAGTTATAACAAGTTAAAGCAGATTTTTTACTCCTTTTCTTTTCCAACTTTATGGATTCTTGCTAATTCCAACATTCTGTAATTTCTATATAGAAAGAACAACGTAAAAAAAAACAACAAGGAGTTATAAAATTGTTCTAAATTTATAGCAGCTTATGATCGGGTGTTTGATGGTGTGTACCTCGTTAATGTTTCTGTTTTAACTTATTTTTCATTTCATAACAAAATTGTTTGCCAGCGAGAAGCAAAGGAATGGTTGGTTGATTGTAGTTATACTTTACATGTATTTTCATGGTACTTAAGTAAGATTTTAATTTGACAGTTCGTAGCTTAAATTAAATAAAATAAACAAACAAAGAAAGAAAGCAAACAATATTAAAAAAGAAATACAAAAATTAAATGTGAATGAAAAGACTAAGATGATGTGCACCTAAATAATAATACAATTAAAACACTTTCATTTTAGTTTAATTTAGTATAATAAGATACAAATGTTAAACATGTTTAAGATAATTTATTTTTTCATTAAATCTGTAATTGCTGCTTGAAATATAGGGTGTATTTTCCTTGCCTGATACAGTATACGAAAGGACTAACTGTAAAAAGAGCTGTTACACACTTCCCTTACTACTTAATATTTATGATCGATGATATAGTCTGAAATATCACTACAGATGGCAAATCGCGATTTTTGTTTATGGAAAAGTAGAATTTACGATAAGATCGTCTGTAAGAAAAAACTATTACACTGCGCTAAATTTTTTTTATGTTTATAACCTTTATAGTCTGGCTTTATAGTCAACCCAGTTCCCTGGATTTGCTTTAAAAATCAGTTATCAGTTTTATTATTTGTAAAATTATGTTCAAAGATAATACTTATTAAAACTTGTCAATAACTCAAATTGTGGGCAGTATGTGATAAGGTTAACGCCAGCACCTAACCGTCTCTAATCTGACGGCTTTCTTACCATTAGTTATAGGAAGAACGCCCACACGTGCCCTAAGACGCATAAAAACCAAGGCGCATACACACGCTTTTGTAGCAACTTTTAAAAGCACGTTAGCAGGGTCGTGCCTCCACTCTTTGCTGAAGAGTTAAAGACTATCCAACACTTTTTCCTGTTGCATGCCAAGCTAGGACATTTAACATTAAGACTGGTGGCTGCGATTTAAACCAACAGCCACCACGCCTCTCAATAACGTAACTCGCTAATAACAACATAACTCGCCGTAGGAACAACTGGTTCCCGTGGTACCAGTGCATATGTGTATGTGTGTGTTAAGTCACTGCTCGGATTCCAAAACTCCTATGTCTCTTCCAGTTTGGGACTTCTGGTAGCCCAGGCAACTACTGCCGGCTTTAACCCTAGCACATGTCAAGAAAGGGAAGAGATCCATCTATACTCTTTCTCCCGGGGGCGGAGGGAAAATTGTGGGCAAGTGAAAAAAAAAGAAACACATCATTGCATTCCAAAAAAATTCATCCGTTTTTGCAGTTTATATGCTGGAAACATAGCCGGGCTTATTTCTTTAAAAAATTTATCCAAAGTGCATGTTACGGTCGTTAGTCTTCATTACCATGATGAATGAATTTTTATTTAAAAATATGAATAAAATTTATCCGAGTTTGACGCAAATTAATTTGGTTGGTATGCGGTCGCATAGGGCGATCGTAATCATTTACTTGTTGATATCAAAAGTGGCCTTTAACATTATGTGGTTTAACATCTTATTATTTTTTGCGAGTTTTCGTGACGTAGTTTATTATTATAGTCCAGCATCAACTGACGCCTAAGAGGCAGACATTGTTTATGTAATTCATAATATATGGCCAGCATGTGTTATTTTTTTTTTACAATTTCAGGTTCTATCGGGCTTGAAAAAGTACAATATTTTATTTTTTAAAGAGAAGTAGGCAACAATGCCTATTTAGTCAAGTACCGTGCTACATTCTTTAGGAAAGAAGAGATGAAACAGGTGGTGGAAGTAGAAGGATAGTCGAAAATTAACTGCCGTATAAGACAGCACAGCGATCAGTGACTATGCCTTTATCGCTGAGCAGCTCCACCGACAGTCAATTTTTATTTTTGTAGTAATCCACAACCACCAAACTGACAAGCTAGTACACTAGTATTTGGGTGTGTATTATTATAAAAAATGATTTCAATTTGTCAGTTGGTGAAAAAAAAACTAAATATTATACCATTATAATTAATATGTGGATGTGGAACACTGTGTCTGACTCAAGAAGATGCTTAAAGTTTTCTTTGGATTAATCTGATTGCAGTATAACAAATATCCGAACAAACACATTTATTGGAAGAAAAAAAAGTCGTAATCCTGATAATTGGACACAAAATTTGCAAAATCAAAAGAGAATGATTTTAGGCATACATCTTTAGAGGAGGAAATTTAATGCCTGCGAAAATAGCTGCCGATATTAATTGCAGATGTCGCCAGAAGTGCAACCAACAAATTATATCGTAGGAGAGAGAGGCTGCCATGAAGGAATTTTATAGTTTACAAAGTCAACCCCCCGGGGGCACATTTATGGTCTTTATGGAGAGTAACTATTTAGACTGGGGGAAAAAGGGAGCCCAGTCCCCTGAAGTTAGCAGGGGTACAACTGGAAGCTCCACGTTATTTCCACGGGAATCAGTAAACCCCAGAGTTCCGTTATTTGGCTCTTTAGACATTTAACTGTTCTCTGGCTGATTATTGACGTTGGCCCCTATATGGGATTATCGTGGTGGTTGTGGTTTTGCGGCCCCATAACAGACAAATCAGCTCTTATATGGTGGCCGGGTTCATTTCACCTTTAATAACACCTACCTGGTGAAATGTTCGCAGATCCAGTGAGAATGCTAGACATGTATTCTGGACAGGAGTTGGATAGTCTCCAACTCTTCAGCAAGGAGTGATGATTTGCAGCCCTGCTCTGGAATCATTAAAGTTGCAACTAGGAAAGACCTGTTGCTAGAATTAGTCTTCGGCTTCCTAGGAAGAGCAAGACGTCCCTATTTATGCATAGTGATTCGACCACCATCTGATTAAGGCTCCATTGACAGGCGCAGAGGTAAATCTTATCACGTAGTTTACAGAGTCAATTTGACCAAAACTTTTTCTTAAGGGGTTGTATTGGCTTAAAATACGCTGGATAAAGTTGGAAAGATCCAAATGAAGACTCCGAATATAATGCCATTAATATAAGTAAATCTGTATCAGATATATTACAAAGCTTGAAAAATGTAAATTAGCCATTATTATATCCTAAAGGTAGAACTGGGACAAAGAGAGACATGATGGACCTCCTAAAATTCATTCCTCCTGTTAGAGATGCTTAGTTTAAAAAGCTGGGAACAAATCGAAAGGACGAGTCCTTACGTGGTTGTCGATAAAGAAGGTTTTATTTATATTGCTGATAATTAATTGCAAATTATAAAATATTCGGTAATGAAGTACTTAAAAAGTGACACACTGAATTTAACTTTATTAATTTTTTCAGTTGCCAAATCGAGTAACTCCGCCCATCACATAAAAATCGTAACATTACTGACGATAATATTTTGATATTTTGTTGTTTAAATTCATTCCGCCAGTAAATGAAATACTGTTGTTATTTCCCGTCTTATCTGGCTGTTGTTATTTTGGTGTTGATTATTTTTTGCCTATTCTTTCTTACTTATTTTATATACCGTTAGATGAAAGCTATGTATGTATTAATGGATTCTACAATGTATATTTGATCTTATATTTTACATGGAATTTAAAAATAAAATGTACATTATTTCATTGTATTTCTCAACTTATTGTTTTATGGAGTTAATCGATTTGTGCACTTAACGGCTCATATATCGTTTCTTTTATATTTCCCTAATAATAGCTTTACTGGACTATACTGATTACAAAATCTTAGCAATAATGCTGTGTTTGATTTTCAAATTCATTTTATCTTTCTTACAAATTTCATTAAAATTATATAGTAAATTTTGGCTGTTTTGATATTTCCAAATCATCTACTTAATTCTACATTAATTACATAAATTGATTATATTTATATTTAGTTTATTAAGCAGATTATATTTCCTATTATAATCACCCTTACACATTATGTTGCTAATGGTGATCACTATGACATACTATGCTACAGGGGGCTTTCGTTCCACTGCAGTAAATACTGTTAATACTAATACAATATATTGCAGATAAGTTGTTTTTTAAATCGTATAACATATGAAGTTTTAGTGCAGAGTTTCATTCAATAGGAGTAAATGCTGTTGAAAAATTTGATTATATTGTAACTTTACACACCTATAAATAAACAATGAGCGATCATAGGCTTAAAAAGCATAATAGTTTCTGGGTAAATAACTCCACAAAATTGCTTAAATATGTTGTAGCAGTAGGTAACTATTAACCGTGTGCTAGTACTGATATTACAGGTACAGCATCGCTCTCCCTCGCCTTAATAATTCTAGTTTTATTTTTATTATATAAACATAATACAAGCCTTCATGATTTTAAAAAAAGGATCCTTATTTCTACACAAATCTTATTCACACCATATAATATTTGTTTATTATTTCGCACATTGTTTTTCGAAATGTTTTCTGTGTTTATCCATTTTAAAAGACCAAAATAATAACAATAATAAAATCGAAGTCAAACAGGTGTATTATTATCTTAATAAAAACGATTTTAAAAAATACTTCCATGAAAGTGTATATCCACTCGTGAAACACAATAGAGTAGAAAAGAAATTCTTAATAACTTTAAGTGGTAAACAGTTGCATCGACATGCAACCAACATGATAATGCAAAAATTATCTTTTTCAATATAAAATTTTCTTTTATTCTTTATCAAGTTTTCTTTGCATTTTCTTGCTGAATGCTTTTAACTGAATATATTGAGCGAAACAAAAAAAAGGAAAACAAAAGCGAAAAAGAAAAGGAAAAGAAATATTATGTTTAAAGTAGTTTCGTATTTTTTATTGTTATTCAATTCTTAATATCAATTCATTTTCTATATAAACTATTTGTTTAGTGAAGTCAAGGCAAAGAGACTTAGTAGAATGTTAATACACATAAGCAGCCAGACAAACACATTAAGAACATTTTAAATATTATGAAAATTTTGTTTCGACATAAAGAGATTTTGTTGGGCGCTACTTTAAAGCGAGAAAATAAATCAAAATTATTTCTTGCACTGCAAGTGTAAATACGTTGCAGGTAGGGATAATTAAATTTACCAATACTACATTGCACACAAGGAGCTACATGAAGTTCTTTTGCGTTAGTCTCATATAAGAACTAAAAACTTATGTTACACACAAACGCACAAAAAGAGGCTTTTGCATCTATTGAAAGTTTAATTCGATTTTAGAATGAAATTTCATTACTTCTTTTGGCCAAAAGCGTTTTTCAGCAAGAAGTTTGTTTTCCAAAACAAAACAAAACAAACAATTTAGATTAAGATGATTCAAATTAATTCAAACTGTTGTGTTACGAATAGTGAAGTTCGGTAGTTATGAATGAAAAATGATATTTGGCAAATGTCCACCATGACCACATTGACAGATGGCGATTCTTTCATCCAAGTTTTTAATAACCTTTTTGCGAAATGGCGGTCCTATTTAATTCATCACATCAGTGATTTTAAGTTTTAAGGCTGAAATTGATTAGACTGGCTCCATAAAGGCTCTGTCCTTAACATAGCCCCACATAAAATAATCCAGTCATGCTAAATCACACGATCTGGCTTGCCACTTAACAGCTGATTGTAATGAAATTATACGATCGGGAAATTTAGTTTGCAATAGCTTGATCGTTCCATTAGCTATTTGACATATGGCGTCATCCTGTTGAAACTACATGTCAGTGATATCCACGCCGTCACTAATAGGCCAAAATTAAGTTGTTGGCATCTCCTGATAGCGTGATCTATTGACCGTTACCGCATTTCTAGCCTCATCTTCGAAAAAAGCGGCCCTGATTTGGCCTCCAAACCAGATAGCGCATCATACAGTAACACGTTGAGTATTTGAAGGCTTCTCAATAATCGCTCTAGGGTTTTTACAAGCTCAAATGCGGCAATTTTGCCAGTTAAGACATCCTACAAATCAAAATGGGATTTGTCTAAAACACGATTTTTTCTGAAAAACCAGCCGCTTGTTCCTGAATGAATTGAGCCAATCTACGGCGAAGTGAGTGATCAACCGCCTTCAATTCATGCATCAGTTCAACCATGTAAGGCTTTAAAGTCAAATCCTTAGGCAAAATTCGTTATGTGGTGGTTTTGGATAATTGTTGAGAACGTCGAGGAATTAACAAATTTGGATCTGCTTTAACATTGTGACTCACGGCTGTGATGTTTTCAGTTGAACGACCCAGTCGAGCGTATGATGGTGTTCGCACATTTTTTATCGAGTCTATCGATGCACATTCTTAGAAGCGGTCTCAGAAGGACGATTAGTTGTCCGAAAATATCAAGAATATTACTACATGTAACTTTAATGGAACCATCTTGAAAATGAGAATCTAAAAAAAGAACCCGGAGTTGTACTCTCATTTGTCAGAATTCTATGAAGACATTTTGTAATATTTTTTTTATAAAGAGAAGTAGCACTTCAGGCAACAATGCCGATTAAGTCAAGTACCGTGCTACATTCTTTAGGAAAGGAATATAGAAGAGATGAAACAGGTGGTGAAAGTAGAAAGATAGTCAGAAATTAACTGCCGTATAAAAGACAGCACAGCGACCAGTGACTATGCCTTCATCGCTCAACAGCCCCACCGCAGACAATTTTTATTTTTGTAGTGAAACAAAACCAAGGTCTTCGTTGGGAATCGAACTCACAACCCCCACACTGAAAAGCTAGTACACCACCTACTAGCCTGCAGGGGCACCTACAGCAAGCAACCTACAGCGATACACCTATCCTTCCTTGTTATAAGTAAATTCATTGAAGTAGGTTTTTTATAGAGTTTTAGAACTTTAAGCTGGCCACACTTTTTGTAACTGCCATTCCTTTTTTCTGCTGTCAAGTGATTTATGTTCAGTTGCGTTTCAACATAAATAGACTGACACCTGAAAAAAGCTTCCCAATCGGGCCATAAACAATTGATCGCGATTTTCTTAAGCGAATTTTGTATAGTGATGAACTAAACTGCGATACTTCGAGTGATGATAACCATCAAGAAGACGTTGAGATACCATTACATCCAGAAAAGCTGTCTCTTTTTGTACGCTTTATGGGGTGGTAAATTATTCGTCTATAATTCTTTACATGCAATGCTAGGCAGAACATTATAGTCAACAGTGACCACTATAGTAGCTATGATTACTTACATTTCCATTAATCAGCTGAATAACCATGATGTGCAGGAGCTGTTGTTTCAACAACAAAACGCAACACGTCGTACAGCTCGTTCCACAATTGACTTATTAAAGGAAAAATTTGTTAACCGTATAAATTCAAATTTTGGACTTATAAATATAACTCCAAGATTGTGAGATTTAGCGCCACGAGACTCCAGTGGTAATATGTAAAGTTGCTAGTCTACACCTATAACCCCAAAACTATTGACCTTTTGGAGATAGATATTGCCGAATTGCAGCCTCAAATGTAGGAAAAATTAATCAAAAATTGCACCTCCAGATTAGGCTATGTCCAGGAAACCTACGATAGTCATATACCAGAAGTCATATTTAAATTTAAATGTCTGAAGTTAACTATCGAAAAAGTAAAGTATAAAAAATGCGTCTTTATTTTATTCAAATTTGTATACCTCTACAAAAAACACCCTTCGTACGGTCATATTTTTCAAAAATATCTTCCATATTAAACCTAAAGTATAAAACACATATTGGTCCTTTGAGCTTTATGATCGATAATTGGATGATTTTACAGCCAAAGCGAATGGTGTCAGCTGATTATGTAAAACAATATCCTTTGCATTTTACGGCAAAGCACGTCTGTCTGTTAAAATAAATTTTGGGAACAATTTATTTTCCCATATTTTTAATTTTATTTTTATTTTGCGTTTCTAAGGATATTAATAGTAAAATCATAGTTAGAATGTGTTGAAATGTGTGATTGATGTAGTGTTTCAGTATACGAAAAATAAAGGACACGACTTCCTTTAGAAACTGCAAAAAAATTAAGACAACGTTGTAGTAGGTGATTTATTTTTTGGCGTAAGTAGTTAGAAAGGAGAGGATATTGGTTCTTTCTCGCTCTGTCCTTTTTTCTCTCACTTTACTCAAATAAAACTAAATGTTTTCGAAAAAGAAATTTTAACCAATTGTCGATCTCAACAGTGCAGTTAAAGGAGATTCTGCAATCGGCCTGTGAAAAGTGCTCTGTGGATTGCAGAAAGGTTTCGATTTTTTTATATTCCTTCCTGCAGCCAGTTTTTCAAAAGTAAGTAAAATATTAAATAAAATAAATAATAAACTTAATTAAGTAATGAGGAGTTGCCACCTATGTTTTATATTTTTTTCTACGGGCGATTAAAGTTCACATAAATAGTGTTTAAAATTTCGATTAGAAGAGTAATGCTTGATGCAGGACTTTCAGAACATTGTTATTTATATATCGTTTCTGCTTCTGTTTATGTAAAAATAACGTCTCTAATGTGAAGACAGTTAGATTTACGATAGAAATTTTATGTTCTCGGCATTTGAAATTTAGAATTTCAAGTAAAGCTAATACCGATTCCAAAATCGGTCTGTGAAATGTATTTTGAATATAGCAGGATATTTTGTAAAGCGTGTAGCTAGCAATAGAGATTTTGTCAAAAGATTTAACATAAAGGTTCATAAAAAGTTAAAAGGAATTTTTTTTCAAAAGATTTGGTTACCTGTGGATCAAAAGTTACATATGAGTGGTATGTAGGGTATGTATTTTGTTTAAAGAATAAAAACTATATTTTCTTATTGTCGTTTCATGATCTTAACAAATAATAGAAGGGAGTACATATTTTAAGTATGTTTTTCCACAAGGATAATAACAAAGATTTAGTTTGTTTTTCTCAAGTTTTATTTTTTCTTCTCTCCGCATTTCTTTCACTTTTCATTTTCAGCACACAAATAATTTTAAACGCGATTTTTTTGCACTTGAGTGGCTGATTTTTATTACTCTAAATTCTTTTGGTTGTTATTATTTTTTTTTTTTTGTTATTTCTTTCCAAACGAATTTTACTTTGTCAAGAGTTTTCTCTTTTTGTCTTTAAAATTTCGTTTACTACAATTTTGTATGCTTTTCTAGGAATTGATGCTGATTCAGTTTATTGGTTTAGTTTTATTTCTTGATTTTCCTTTGGTTTTTTTTTTTATTTTAAAATCTATTGGCCTGTGTAAAGCAGCAGTTTGTGGGTGTAATTTCAGCATGTTGTGTAAACAAAAGAATCTATTTCGTTTATTTTGTATTTCCAAGCCGAAAATATAGTTTTATCCTGTTAGTTTTTCCTTAAGCAAGAAAATGAAAAAAAGGTAAAATAAGATTTATAACTTTCTTTATAGTTATTGTGGCGAAAAGTATTATTTTTCTATTAGGGAGCATAAGGCAACAATTTTAAAAATTTTTATTCGCTTTATTTTGTAGGTGTTTTTTTTTTGTCTGCAAATTCTTTGATTTCTATTTCTTTTTGCCTCATTGAAGGCTTTGTTTTGTTCACTTAAAATATATAAATTTTATTTGCCAAAGTTTTTTATTTCTTTTTGATTTCTTGTATGAGTGTTATGGTAAAACTTTAATGAAAATGTCAATTTTATAATGTTGTATCATTTTTAAAGGTTTTGTTCTCAATGATGTGTTTATTTGAAATTGAAATTGCCAAAATTTTAAAAGTTTTTAAAGCATACGAATGGGATAATAAACATTATTTCTAAAAAAAATAACAAAGGAAATTTTAAAAAGTTTTTAAAATATATAAGCATCCAAAAAATTAGAAGAACAAATTTTTGTTCCACATTAATTCAATGTTGGAAATGTATTATGTTATAGTCATTTATAAAAATTTTATTTTATTTTACATTATTAAAATAATTATTTTGCAGGATAAAATAATAAGTCAAAAGCAGCTGTACGCTAGATTACGTGTAAAACCATTTGATATAATTAAATTGCAAAATTGCCAGGTCTTGAAGCAAAGTAAATTTATTACAGTTGCTCTATCCCTTTCATTCGCATTAAGTCTCCTACTATATTAATTCTAATAGCATCCCCCCGGGGACCCGCAGTCTTAATGGATCTCTTTCCCATCTTGACATGTGCTCAGTCGCCTGGAGCCCGACACCACAGAATCAGTTACCCGCAGAGGTACGGCTCTGTTCTGGTTGTTAGTGAGGCCCCTGGGGGAGCAACGTGGTGGCTGTGGCTTCAATCGGGTTTTTAAGAATATTTCGAAGACGTGTTACCGAAAAAAATTAACATCCAAAAGTATGTCCTAGTTGTAACCTTCAGACTTGCGTCTTTGTTAAAGATATCCATGATTTCACAAACAGTCAGTTTTTCTTGAAGTAGCACTGTCTCAACATGTACTTGAGAACTATCCAATTTAGGCAGTTCTATTTATTGTTTTATTCATTTAAATAAAAGTGAGCTTTATCGCTAAACAAAACTGGCTTAAGAAAATCGGTATTAATGGTAATTTTGATTTGGAGTCCTATTTGCATAATTTGGAAGTGTTGCTTAGTTATCTGAGCAGTAAGTAGGAGATGGAGAAAAGTTGATGTACGATCCATTCAACAGTTTATTTTTACGATGTCACGCTGAATTCCAACGACTTCGTAGGGATCTTCGAATTTGTGTGTTTTTTTGATTCTGAGCTCCAATTTTAAAGTATATATTTTGTTGAAACCATTTATTTAAATTTAGTTAGCTGGTGTCATTTTTGAGCGGCTGAAACATCCAGAGAAGCTGACAACAATCACCCCTATTGCTCTGGAGGCGTAATAGGGCCATTTTTTTCGAAGCTAAGGGGAAATACGGCGACATTCTAACAACTCAAATTTGGCCTATTATTGACCACGTGGAATTTATTGGCATGTGGTCTCAACAGGACGGTGGCACATGTTACACAGCCAATCAAAAGATTAATTTGTTGCAAACTAAATTTCTCGATTGCATAATTTCGCGAAAATTGGCAGATAGGTGGCCAAGCAGATTGTGTGACTTAACACCACTGAATTAGTTTTTGTAGGGCTACGTTAAGGACATAGTATATGCGGAGCCAATCGAATCGATTTCAGCCTTAAAACTCAAAATCGGTGATGTGATTAACGTTGTTTGCCAAAAATTAATTATATACTTTGATGAAAGAATCGACATTTGTGATCGTGGTGGCCATTAGCTAGTTAACATTTTTCATTCCCAATTGGCCAATTTTTCTCTTCGCAATATAATAAAAATTTCAATCATCTTAAGCTAAATTTTTTATTTTATTTTCTTTTCGAAAACAAACTTCTCGCGGAAAAACCCTGTAGTAATATTTGTCTGTAGTGTATAGCATTCCTTTCGCTTCCTAATTAAGTAAATAGCGTGACTTTTATCGTAATTTATAGTAATATTCGATTTACTGAAAAACAATAAACTTCCGATTAAGGCTCTGTCTAAGTTTGCCATTATATCAGCTTCCAGAATTTCGGAACTTAATATCGCCCTGCCATTTGTAAATATGGATAAGATACAATACACAATTTGAGGGAAATCAGATGTATATAAATTATAGAGACACGAACCTTGAGGACAACCAGCCACTGTGGAATAGCTTTCAGAGTGGTGGGAACCACTGAGAAAACTGAATTAATTTCGTCAGCGAACTGGAAAATTTAAATTTATCATTTCAAAAATCAGACCCTTGTGGCAGACTGAATTTAATGCGGCTTTGACATTCATAAGTAATATGTCAATAGATTTCGAGGGCTAAGGTCGTTTTCACTAAATTCCGAATCCTTATTAATGGATGGCCTATACTATATTCTATGCGAAAGGCAAATTGATATCGCGAAAGAATATTTTTCTCTGCCATAAAATTAGTGAATTTTCCAACACTTTACTTACAGTTGACAATTAGCTGATGGGACAGTATTTGTAAGTGATGATTTGGGGAAAATCGGATGTGTAAAAATTATAAAATACAGCAGATAGACATGAACCTTGGGCAAAACTTGCCACTATGGAATACCTTTCAGAATGGTGGGAAAAACGTCAGCGTGAATAAAAATTTGAAAATTGTTTATTTTAATAATTTTTCATTTAATCACTAGCAAATTTAAGCTTACTTTGAAATTATTTTGTCCGCAAGTGCCTGTTTGATAAAGATCACAGAATAATATGCAGAACTACATTATGCCCATCTATACCAGCAACGCGTTTATTTCTGATTGATTATTGATGAAAATAAATTCCACTCATTCAAAATAAGAGCCGTTGAAATAATTTTTGTGCGCATACGCAACACAATTTAAATGCAGAAAAATCTTAATTTTAATCTGAGAATATTTTTCAAAATTTATTTTCTTTTAAAACAAAAAATGTCATTTAATAACAATTAAATTTTTGTTTATTTTTGCTTTATTTTTGTTAAACGAAATGGAAATTGTTATTATACAAACAACCCTATTTTACAGAAAAACAACAAACAACAAATATCTCAAGTGACACAGACTTGAAATTACATTGAAGAGATGAATATAAAAAAAACATGGAATTGCTAAAAAATAGTTTTGGCCGTTTCTTTCTTTCTTTCTCGTTTTTATCAGAGACACATGTATATGAAGTATTAATTACATTTTAAACAAATCAAGCAGAAATAATAAAACAAAAAGAAAAAAAAAGGTAGAAGCTAAAAGGTAGTTTAAACTAGATTCCAATTATAGAATCAACCACCCGTTTTTCCACCAAAAGAATTAGATAATAAAATAATTTTTGTTTATTTAAGAGATTTGTAGTCAATGCTAATGTGTTCGAAAGCTTTCGAAACGATGACGATGGCTGCTAATAATTATGTGATGACGATGTAGATGGTGACATGATAAATATAACCCAGTTAAGGGATGTATAGTGAGTGATCTTTACTTTTGCTTTTCTCTAACACGACCGACCATGGGAAATATAAACAATTTAGGGATTGAAAATAAAAAACTGGTATAAACAAACAAAAGAAATGGTTTTTTAATTATAACCGGCATGTGAACTAGTAAAAATGATGCCTTTAAAGGGTGTAATTTTTTGTTGCTCAATTAAAAAAGTAAAAGCAATTGAAACTTAAATGCTTTACATTTCCCCTCGCTGAAAACCGCCGTTACTAGCATCATTTCCAAGCCGCTTTCTGAGATAGTTCTTGAGAGTTAGTATTATGTCTCCTCGTATAAGTAGTGTTAAGTTATGTCGTTCTTTTATTAGGGTCATATCTATTCATGCATATTAGTTATCCCGCCACCTGACATTTTAAACGGAGCTAATTTAATATTTCCGGCTATTATTAATTAATGGGTAAGATAATAACATCGCTTCGAAAACGCTCGCCCATTATACCGAACTAATAGCCAGTAACGATGATTTTCACCTATTGGAATCACAACAGTATTTCATTTATCGGCGGAAGAAATCCAAACAACTTAGTGCTTTATATTTCTTCTGGAAGCTTTATTTTCAGTACAGTACACATGTCTCAATCCTGTCTTAAAATGTTAAATGCTATTTTCAGTATAACAGCAAGCATATTACTACTAAAGTAGTAGAGTTTAATATATTTTCATCTAAGGCAGTCTAATGGATTTTAGATAACCTTAGCAACTTTACCTTCTAAAAACCTACGTCTTCAAGTAAGTTCGAGGCCCAATGGAGCCTGTGTGGGTTAAAGGGTGTATTTGGTATACGAAAAACTCTGGGAAGGAATTTATAAAAAATACTTGCAAATCAGAAGAAAGAAATGCATGAATTTCTATGATGGCTAATCCGGACTAAAAAACTGTTAATGAGGAGCGGGAGATTCAAATTTTCAATTTTTTCTTTTGGTCTAGCATTAAACGGATGGCACTCACTCATGCAATGCATTGTGCCAGAACTAGGAAATTAGGTTATGGGGAGTAGGAAAGAGGGAATAGTGTTTGGCATTCAATTTGAATCTGATAGTGACAGAAAAGATCTCTGGAGGGAGTTTATTCCATATACGGACTGCACTGCTAAAAACTGAATTTTCCTTCTAATGCGTAATGGGGTTCTCCGGCCAAGCAATGACAAATTAATAGGCTCTTAAGGAAAAGCGAGTGACGGGAGCACTTACCCTCGTAGTAACGATAAAACAGTGAAATACAATCGACATTGTATTTGTGCTCTAGAGAATCAATAAAGCTGGAGACTCTACTCTCGCCAATGATACTCTTGGCCGTCTCTTGTAAGTGGTCGAGCAACTTCAGAATAGACTTTGGAGCGCCGGCCTATAAAGAGTTGTATTCCATTTTTGGATGAATATAGGTGGTATAATAGCATGAACATCGGATGGAATTGAAGTATCTTTTACACCGTTTTAGATAACCCAGGCATTTGAAAGCTTCTTTAGAAACCAGCAAAATGTACTTAGTCCATTAAGTATCACACTGGATTTTCATGCCAAGAATATTAGGAGCTTCCGATCCCTTAATCCTTATATCATCCATAATAGCAGATGCAGCATCTATGTATAAACATACAACATTGTCTTGCGGACACTAAAAACAACTCTATTCGCAAAATCCAATTTGGAGATTGTTGCGAGATCGTGATTGAGCGTATCATTCATATTTTGACCTTGGAACACTCCTCTAACTGTTTCCGTCTATTACTGAATAAATACGAATGCCAAATGGTGCTGTCATTTGCGAAGAAGTATATAGGGTTGAGTGTTTGACAAAGAAGGTCGTTTAGAAAGATAAGAAAGAGGGTAGGCCCTTATAGCCTGTTTCCACGACAATTTGAATCTCGCGTTTCGCTTTTTGAAGCAAGTTTATGAATCATGTTGTTTACACGACTCATTTATCTGCTTCGATTTGACAGTTATTATTAAACAGAAAAACATAAGTTGAAAAACAACAACAACAGTTGAAAAACAACAGAAGAAAAATATTCTTGCCGCGAATAATTTTTTCCTATCCATTTTTTTTAATTTTATAAAATTAAAATTAATTAACACACCCACAAAACAATTATATTTTTTAAGTTTTCACTTTTAACTTTGTTTTGTTTGTAATTTTTCTTTGTTTACAAAAATTTTTAATTTTGATAACTAGTGCAGATAAACTTACGATAAAAATTAGAGAAGAGAGGATTTTTTCTTGATTCGCAGCTAGATTCAATATGAATCTACCAGCTTCGTTCTCAAAATTTTGTATGGCGAAGCAGGTTGATTCGCTTATGATTGGAGTGTGAAGCAAGAATAGAGAGCGAAGCAGGTGCCGTGGAAACAAGCTATTAAAAGCAAAAACTCTATATTCCAATTATTTTCTTAGTAAGTTCTTTGATATAAAAAGACTAGCTTAGTCACTGCTATAGCATGAATTAATTTGACACTTTAGAGCCTAATAAGTTTATAGACATACCTGCGTATATTCGGACAATCGACAAGTATGAGTTAAGTCAGGCCCTAAAGACTACTAACACATCAATTGACTGAAAGTAAAGTTTTCCGTAAATTCTTGTATATTTTTCCTTATAACTATTTACCGCATTTCTTTTAACGCCTAAAAAGTAAAAAAGTAAAATTTTGTCGTTGTAATAAGTTTTTACCCAACTTAAAAAACGAAGAAGGTATTATTATTTTTTTAATTTTGTGCCCGCAGAACTCAGTGCTTCCTAAACCAATTTCTTTGTTGTTTTTCATCGGATTTTATATTTGATTAATTGTTAACGATTCATATCCAATAATAATATAGCTTAAGTTTGCTTTCGAATAAGATACATCGGATGTATCAAAACTGTTGATAACTTATCAATTTATATTCGTCGTAGATCCGACTTTCTAAAGAAACACGTAACACAGTCGTACAAAATTGAATGAAATAGAAAAACCTGGGGAGTGATATGTTTTTTCTTGTAGGTCTTGACGAGTTATAGAAGAATCCAATAGTGAAATATGCCGGACACCTCAAAAATCGGTTTTTGTACCTTTGCGCACTTTTAAGCTTGTAACTTTGTTGAGAAAACACAAATTTTGTAAATTTTTAAAAAAATTGTTCAACTTTGGTGACGTTTTTATACATTATTTTATTAAGAAACTATAATCATATTTAATTTATTCAAAAAGTATGTTTATTTACGATTACAATGCATATTTGGGGTTAAAAAAAGATAAGCAATTGATTGAGTTATTTAACTACAAGAAAAAAAATATTCGGCCCCAGGTTTTTTGGACTGTCGCACCGTGTAATCTATGTGCTTGCAATATTTTCGACTTCTACAGTTTTCTTGTAGTTGTATTTTATAATACTCCATCAGTCCACCTTTTTGGTGTCATCCATGTTCCACAAATACTTAAAATTTTTTTGGAAGAATTCCTTTTTTTGAATTCAGAACGGTTTTCGAGTTCTTTGCTGAGTAAAAAGTAAAACAAAAATATAATCAAAGTTATTTAAGACTAATTTTAAAATAGCATTTTACATCATCGTTAGTCTCTATTAATCACAGGTTATTTACATTTTTCTGAAACATATTTTTATACAAAATTTTGTATTGCAAAACTGATTTTAAGAGCGATGCTGTCATTGAACCAGAGGCTTTCTAAATAGACATTTTTTTGAAAATATCAGGGTTTAGGTAACAAAAATATAACTCCTATCTCCGGTGCTTCAATAAGGTGTTTTAAGTATATAGAGCTAAAAAACTTAAATACCTACTTTTGGAAATTTTTGAAAATTTCCTGGGAATTGTGTAATGTCTCAATTTTTCAAAATCTTTTTACCTAACATTAATGCTAAGCAATTTTAAGACATTAATAATAATGTTTTAAGTAAATATCGCTAAAAAAGATTAAGTACCCACGTTTAGAAATTTTTTAAAATATTCTGGGAATTGGGCAATCTATGTATTTTCCAAAATGTTCTAACCTGACATTAATGCTAAGTAATTTTAAGGCATTAAAAATAATGTTTTAAGTCTGGGCATTTTTTTAAATTTTTTGGGAATTGTGTAATGTCTATATTTTCTAAAATGTTTTAACCTAAGAAAGCTATCTCGGGTGTTCCGTTGGGACATTTTTTTAAATTTTCTAAAATGTGTTAACCTATGAAAGCTGTCTCGGGTGTTTCATTAGGATATTTTTTTTAATTTTCTGGGAATTGCGCAATGCCTCTATTTTCTAAAATATTTTAAACTATCATTAATACTAAGCAATTTTGAAGCATTTAAAACAAATTAAATGCGAACTTAAATAGATTTAAATATAGAATTGCCTTTTAGCAAGATGTCGTTTACAAATTTAAATGCAATAGGTCAGGAGAAAAATTGTTGAACTTAATATACTAAGCAATGAAATAATCACCTTTTATAAGGAATACACCTGCTATGCTTAAAATGTTTATTGAAGTTTTCAAATGTTTTAAAATCCATGCTTCTAAAGTACACTATCAAAAAACCATCAAACAATGACCGTGCAGCCCATAACAGCCAATGGATTAAAATTCATTTGGCTATTTTTCCTTTTTTATTCTCCCAAAAAACCATTTGACAATAAAAGTTCATCATTGTTAAATATAAAGAGAATTTTTGTACACAAAAAATAGGAAAATAAAAATGCAAGTTGGAAAAAATGTTGTTAGTAGCACTTGGGCGAAGTTGAAAAATCAAAAATACTGGCAAATTGCTTGCATATGGTCACAAAAAATGAAATAAAATAAAAATTGAAATAAAACTTGCAATTGCCAAAAAAAAACAAGCATTGACAAAGAAGAGCCAAAAAATACGAAAAAAAATGTTCACTGTTCCTTTGTAGTGTTAGTGGTTTTCAAAACACACACACATACACACACACATATAAAAGCACTCATTGCTAACTATAACTAACACTTGACATACATAACTGCCTGGTCAATGTAATCCAAGGATTAATTAAAAATGATGACAGATTTTTTGTTTATTTATTCTTTTTTCATCCTTTTTAAGGATATTAGTTTCAAATGGTCATATTTTCTAAATGGTTGTAGTGCTGGCGTCTTTTTGTTTTTTTTTTTTACTTAGAAATACACAAGTATCAAGAAAAAGTAGTAGTAGAAACTTAAAGTTTCTAGATTTATTAAAATTTTAAATAAAAATTTCCCAGAGACGGAACGTTTAAATTATTTATAAAAAATTTGTATTATAAAGGCTTTTAATTTGAAGAATATGGTTGATCATTTCCGGTTAAGCAAAGACATAGTGATTGAACGTGGCCACAATGGAAAACTACAGCAGAGAAATATTAATGAAAGCGAAGCTAGAGTTAGAAAGAGAAAGTAAAACAGATTAGTGAGATTGTTGCAGTACATTCAAGGAGGAAATGGAATTATACAGGCTTAGGACCTAAACTGAGGAAATTTGTCAAGTCATTACTAAAAGGAGGTCATTATTAATTCGTCAGAAAAATCTGAGTTGGTTTTCACATTTTTTTTTTTAATTGAACGATGACACTTACACCTAAAAACAATTCATAATATTTAAAGTTAAAGCGTGCTCCTATACAACGCACATGTTTTTTGCGCTTTGATGAAGTTATAAAAAATTTTTATTGTAATGGCTTTTAATTTGAGAAATGTGGTTGATAATTTTATTTTAGACAAAGACATGGTGATAGAACATGGCATTCAAAATTGATGCATAAAATAAACCAACAAAAAATTAAGAGAGTTGAATTAATAGTACAGATCAAGGTGGAAAGTGAAAGCACAGAAGTATTAACAAAGGCTTAGCTAGAGTTATCGAGAGAGAGAGAGAGAGAGAGAGAGAAAGACAGATTAGTACGAATGGTAGAATACAATTAAAGAGGATATATAAATTTTCTGGATAAGGATCTATAATTTATCAAGTCATTATCCAAAAGCGGTGGTTATCAATTCGCCTGTAATTTGCCAAATCTGAACTGATTTTGAAAATTTTTCAAATCAAACGATGACACTCACACCCAAAACAATTTATAATATTTAAAGCGTGTCCCTTTACAACGCACACGGTTGTATGGGGTTGTAAAAAATTTGTATTGTAAAGGCTTTTAATTGATGGTTTTCTTTTAGACAAAGACGTGATGACAGAGCGTGGTAGTCAAAATTGATACATAAAATAAACCAAGAAGAAGTTAAGAGAGTTGAATTAATAGGGCAGTCCATAGTGGAAGCAGATAAATATTAAAAAGGATTAGTTAGAGTTAGAGAGACAAAAAAAGACAGATCAGCGCGATTGGTAAAATACAGTCAAGGAGGATTAGGACCTATAATTCATCAAGTTAATTCGTGTGTAATTTGCCAACACTCAGAAAAATCTGAACTGACTTTTACATTTGTTAAATTGAACGATGACCTTCACACCTTAAATAAAACACACATAAATTTAGCGTTTTTATTGAGCTGTAACAAACACCTAAACATAATTTTAATAAAGCTGGTATCACTAAATTGAATATAATAATAATAAAAAGGAAAACTTTAATATTACAGGGTGTCTCTACAGGTGATATAATTTCACTAAATAGTTTTTTCTTTTGACCAGCTATATGCTATTAAAAATTCAAAAAAAAAAATTATGTACTTCTGTCACTATCTTAATATTAAATATAAAACTGGATATTAACGGATGTACCCATAGATCTTTTCTGAGATATCTTTTAAATTGTTATTCGATAGACAGACAGACACAAATTTAAGGAAACTATGTATAAAAATTTTTATTATGTAATTTATAGCCCATTTTCTATCTGCTTTTTTTTGAAGTCTTCTTTTTGTAATGCGCATTATTTCCATATCAGAGCAAAATAAAACATTATTAATCGGCAAATCATGAAAATAATATCGCAGATTAGTAAGCTCAATATATTTCTGCCGTTCACAAGAGTATTCTTAGTTAAATTTAATTTATTTTCCTGGCTTGTGTTGGCAATTAAGACACTGTATTTTTGGTATTCCAACTGACCACTCCTTCTACTGCACGGGGCGTTACTAACATCTGTTGCCTTCCCTAATGTATCTTCATAACAATAAAAAAAATATTTTCGCCGTAGGGTTGTTTTCAATCTGATTTTACTTTACGGCTCCCCAACTCTTACTAGGATAATTTGTCGTCTTTTTAAACAGCGTAGTGATAATACAAAGAAATTTCGAAACAAACGGGGAATGAAAGACGGCGAGGAAGGGTGAAAGCAATAATATAGTTAGCAGAGCAAAACCTTCAAATTTTCTCATTTTATATTGGATTCAGATTCACCTCCATTAGCTGTGATTCATTTATCGTTTGTTAATCAATATCTGGGCTCATATAACCGATCTCTTTGTATTTAATGTAATCTGCCTGAGGTACAGTGAATACCCCTTGGAGATCACTAAACAGCTTTTTCTTTCTTTCACCTGCTTGAATATTCTTTAAAACAGTTCATACTAATGAAAGGCATTATAGTCTAAAAACAAGATTTAAAACAAACATGAGAAAATTTGGAAAAAAAACACGGAAACTCGTGGTTTGTCTATATTTTAGAAATCCATATAAAATATTGCTAAAAAAAATTTTGAGGGCCTTAAAAATGTCCATAGAATCGCTACGACATATTGATGCGAAATCGAATAGTCGGACATCGTTAAATCTATATTTTAAGTATTAAGATTCCAAGTTTAAATAGAAAAGTTAAAATAAACAACATTAAAAATAAATACTTTTGGCATTTTTTAAAATGTACACTGTCATTGCTGGCTGTTTGTTCAGTCTGATCGGCGAACGCTTTCCAGTGTAACTCCTTCTTTCTCATAAACAGTCTGTTAAAAATACCTGAGCTATATACTAGGGTAAACAAATAAATTAATAAGACATAGGACAGACACCTCTTTCTCTTAAAGTTGCATTGAATGATTTTTGTGGTCAATTTATGACATAAAAGGGGTAGTGCTAAATAGAATGTTTTAATTTAGAAGGCATATAGAGCCCTCATGTTCAACATACTTTTTGTTGGAACGGCTTATATCTCAATATAAGAGTTCTTATTTTTTTTTTAAGAGAAGTAGTTTTTCAGGCAACAATACCTATTTAGTAAAGTACCGTGCTTCATTCTTTAGGAAAGCGATAGAGAAGAGACGAGACAGGTGGTGAAAGTAGAAGGATAGTTACGGAAATTAACTGTCGGTATAAGACAGCACAGTGACCAGTGCCTTCATGAAAAAAAAAAACCAAGGTCTTTGTTGGGAATCGAACCCACAACCTCTTGTAAGCTAGTACACTATCTACTAGCCTACAGGGGCACCTAATGTATGTGTATCCACATTCTTTTATTTGAGTTTGATTTCTTCCAGTTTACCAATGATCTTGATAAGCAGCGCTTGAGCTGGAATTAAGTATTGTTGCGAAGATGTTTTGTTTAAGTTTTAAAAGAAAATAATTGTTAGTAAAGAAAAAAGACGGCAGCACCAGATTATGCATAGAGCACACGAAACTCAATGACATCACCAAGAAAAACAGTTATCCGCTAACCAGAAACGAAATGATTCTCTATCGTGAATTTATAAAGTGCTTACTGGCAAGTTGAAATAGCCGATAAGGATAAGGAGAAAACTGCCTTTAATGCGAGCGTTGGTTTGTGCATTTCCATGGGATGCCGTTTGGGCTGTGCAATGCTCCAGCTGTTTTTGAAGCTTTAATGGAACGCGTGCTTAAGGGGCTTTAATTGGAAGATGTATTTGATATATCTGGATGAACAATCGTGATGGGAAATACTTTTAACGAACACCCCATATATGTGGATGAAGTATTAAAGCGTATAGCGGCTGCAGCACAAATACTCCTTGTTTCAAGAGGTAGTTAAACACTTGGGGCAACTGTGTAATAGAATAGAGCGTATCAATTTATGTAGATGCGGTGTAGTAGCTGTAAAGAATTAGCCTCGCGCAAAAAATCTTCATGAGCTGTGTGGTTTTTGGGGATATTTGTATACACTATAGGAGATTCGTGGCGAACTTTGTTCAGGTGGCCGCTAGCTTGCATGAATTGACTAGAAAATCGCAATCATACCACTGGGGTGAAGCAGCAGAAGAAGCGTTTCTGAGGTCTAAGGAACTTTTGTGTATGACACTAGCGAACATGAATTTGTATTGAACGTGGATGCACGTGGCTACGGAATAGGAGGAGTGGGTTCTCATGTGTTTAGTAAAACCGAGAAAGTCATTGGCTACTACAGCAGGGTACTGTTAGCTATGCTGAATTGTGATGTTTAACACATCCATAAAAACATGCTTGCAACAATATTGCGAGAAACAAAATCTTGTTTCTTTTACAAAACACAACAAATTATTAAGCTCAAAATAATAATTAATTTTTTACTTGAAACATTTTCCGTTTCGTATGTAAATTTATATTAAAAATTTAAATTTATTTTTAACGAAAATATTTGTTGTGAAAATAATTTTTATTTTTGTTAAATATCTCCCTTAAGGTAAGTGCCTAAACAAAGGATAAATATGTTCTTATACGAAAAGATGAAGCTTTCTGTCAAGTGTTATTTGTATTACAACTACTACTGCCGCTTCTGGTGATGGCATTATAAAACACTTTATTCTGTTATGACAATTGCTTTCTTCTTGACTTTATGTTGCCTGGTATAAGGATTACCACCTTGATTTTTTTTTGTTGCTACCATCTCCACTTTGCATGTATTTTATTGTAATGTTCCTTAATGAAGATATATAAACAATGGCCCCTGGGGACAGCAACAGCTTGTTAACGCAAGAATTTAATGGAATTTCAAAAAGAAATTCTTTATAAAAAAGAAAGAACGCTTAATTTTAGGAAACGCAAATCTTACTAAACATGATTGTTATTACTTTTTTTTTGTACTAGATCGTAAAAGGAAGAAGAATAAGGAAAATAATAACATTGCTTACAAACAGTTAAGCAGTAATTAATTGCTATTTGTAATTCATAAATATTAAAGCGTTATTTGATTTTAGAAATTTGTACTAAAGTCTTTTATAGGAATTTATTGAATAAAATTTGTTGAAATTGTATTCTGTTATTCCTTTAAAATTAGGAAGGACTATACTTTACAATGTGGCTTTTTATATGTTATCGAAAGCGTAGCAGTTTTACTGTATTAAGCATTTAGAAATATGCTTTTTATAATTAAAAATACAATTTTAAACATATTAATATCGAATATATAGTCATTGCTACTGTAACTGATAAAGCACATTCAGGACATTAAATTTTATCCCCTATTTGGTCTACGAGGCCTTAGCTAGTTAGTTACTTAGTTAAAAGTTAAATAGAATTAACTTTTATTTTCATGCTTTATAAAAATATTTTATGGTTGGTTATTTCTTCATTCTATCGTAAATTTTTATTTTATAAAAATTATTGTGTTGTAAATAATTGTAGATCTTTCATAATTAAGTAAATGGTTTTGATAACCGAAGTATTGCCTTCAAGTTGAAACCACATCTTGTTCGAATCTATGCCAGTTATTTCTTCAAACATAACGTCATTTATAATGCTGTGATAATGAATTCTCTCATACATAACGCGAGCTCTGGCTTCGTTATTAATATGGAAATTGGGAACCACTTATGTCACCAGCTTGCAAAGCAATTCAAATGGTACATTATTTTTGGTGTAATAAAGTTTCTATAAAACACACAAGCCAAAATCGAAGTTAATCACCGAATAAACTAATGCACCGACTGAATTAGATATCTCATTTTCAAAATAAATCTGGGTAATTTGGTAGCGTTATTCAAGTTAATTGTGATGATTGGGCAGAATATGGTCAGTGAACGCAGTAAGATAGTTCGTTTAAAAAAACCCTTTCGTTATTCGTATGAGTTACCCGTAAAAATAGCGCCATAATATTTAAAGATTTCATGATATTGTTTTTACCATAAAACTATGACGTGGATATAGGGTAGATACATAAAATAATGTTAAGTTTTAAATGTAAAATTTTAATCTTAGACAAAGCATTGTAGAAAGTAAATATTCTGGTCAACAAGAAGTTGCTTCTCTATAACAAAATAAAACAAAAAAATTAGATTAAGATTATTCAAATAATTATTGCACTACGAAGAGAAAAGTTTGGCAATTATGAATGAAAAATCTAATATCTGGCAAATATCAACCACAACAATGTTGACAGGTGACGAATCTTTCATCAAAGTTTTTAATCACTTTTTGGCAAAATGGAGCTCCTTTTTTGTTAGTCACATGAAGGAGCTAAAGTTTTAAGGCTGAAATCGATTCGATTGGCTCCCTATAGACCCTGTCCTTAAATTAGCGATGTTAAATCATACGATCTGGCTGGCCACTTAACTGCTGATTGTCATGAAATTATGCGATCGGAAAATTTTTTGTGCAATAAATTAATCGTTTCATTGGCTGTGTGAGCTGCGGCACCGTCCTGCTAAACCACATGTCAGTGATCTCCATGTTTCGTGTGATGCCGGTTGTTCCTAAATAAATTGAGCGAATCTGCGGTGATGTGAATGGTCGGTCGGCTTCAATTCCTCTGCCAGTTTGAATTTTGTAAGGCTTCAAAGTCAAATCCTTAGCCAAAATTCGCCATGTGGTTATTTTGGATAACCGCAATTGTTGAAAAAGTCGAGGAATTGACAAATTTCGATCTGCCTTAACCCTGTGGCTTACGACTGCGATGTTTGCAATTGAACGACTCCGTCGAACATGTATTGGTGTCGCATGACGATTATGTTTTCTAAAAATATCACAAATTTTATTAAATGTAACTTTAAAAGAACCAATTATGGTTTATTGTAGACTTCAATTATTTTAATCCGGTTTTGGGCCAAATTTAATTTATGGTAGCAATTGCCAATACATCTACTACGAATACCTCAAACAAATAAATACCAAAACTATCAGATTGTTGTTGCTACAATTGAAAAACACACTTTTTGTTGAAAAACCCGATATATTGACAATGAGAAAGCAACACAGAAGTTGAGATATTTTTCATGCCATATGATCTTTCAGTTTGAACCTGGAACCGGCGACTACAAATATGTATTTTTATAAATAAGTCTTTGAGTTTAAGAATATTTATTATTGTCCGTTTTGCACACGGAATGTTTTGATCACTTGATCAGTAAAGGATGGAAATTTCGATTTAACTTTCTGGGTCGTGTCAGAAAGTTATTGCTGACGCCAAAGAATGAGTTTGACAGTTGTAGTTTCTATATATATTTTTTTAAAGAGAAGTAGCACTTCAGGTAACAATGCCTATTTAGTTAAGTACTGTGTTACGTTCTTTAGAAAAGTGATACAGAAGAGATGAGATAGGTGGTGAAAGTAGGATAGTTACGGAAATTAGCTGTCGGTATAAGATAGCACAGTGACCAGTGACTAAGCCTTCATCACTGAGCAGCCACACCGACAGTCAATTTTTATTTGTAGTGAAAAAAACACCAAGGTTTTTGTTCGGAGTCGAACCCACAACCCCCAGTGTTGTAAGCTAGTACACCACATACTACCCTACAGGGGCACCTAATAAAAAAAAAACCTAAAATAAAAAAAACGTTTCTATTGTTTTTTACACGGCATGTTTTGATCACTTGACCACAAGAGGAAGAAAAATGCGACATTAAGGATTGATAGAAACTCGACGCATAGTGGCAGAAAGTTACTGCTCAAGCCAACGGACAACATTGAAAGTTTAACTTAGTGTTGATCGAGACATTTTTTTCTTAATATCAATTTATTTCATACATTTTTTTAACTGATACTAAACACTTCGTAATGACAAATAAACCAATTAAATAAAAACGCTTAACGACGATAAGTTCTGCTTCATAACAAATAAAAAAAAAATAATATATTATTAACCTAATACATTATTATCCCAATCATTAATCATAAACAGATACTGAAACTAGTGGCAAATAATTACCAACTCTTCAGCTTTTATAAATGATACAATAAAAAAATAATTTTTATTATCTCTACACTCACATTTTATCGTAATGATGGCTGGCTGTTGTCACATTGACAATAAGCAGTCTGTTAAGTAAAAATAATAAACGAGAACATTTTGATTTTGTGTTTATTAAAAATATTCCTCTGAATTTTATGCAAAAACGACATTTGACATATTCTGCTCATTATCAAGCAGTGAAGCAAATATCAAGAAAAAAAACCCACACATACACACAAACAGCACAGTCTCCTGCTGTTCTTAAGCTTTTATTTCACTTTCAACAATCCAGCTAATCAAGAAATTGAGAAAATGTTTGGCAAGCCAGTCAGACCCTCAATTATAAATGTTAAATTAAATGTGAGAACATAAAAAAATAAATAAATAATACAAAAAACAGTAATAATTGTAACAAGATCCTTTATTTCTCTAAATACAAATACGGGGGTTAAATTAAACAAAGAGACAATAGCTAAAATGTCGAAAAATTGCCATAATAAATAAAACGAGAAATAAAAAAAAAAGAACTAATATTTTGTTTTTAACGAGGTGCAACATTGCCAGCACAGGGTTCATTAAAACTAAATCATTTATAGCTCATGCAACATCCCTTGAGATCGTTAACTACACTCCTTAAAAAACATGCTTGTTACGCGCACATATTGCAATCAGTCACCACCCCAATTTCACAAAATCTGAATATAAAACATCGTGATAAATAACAAACGTGATACAATTGCGTTAGAGTTGTGTTACAAATACCAAAAGGCGTTCGTTAATTTGAAACTTTTGGAACATCGCGTCAAAAATTTAAATCAAAGACAAAGCAACTTACGCGTTACGAAAATTATAAAAAATGTCGGTAAATGGAGAATGTTGCACATTAAAGTTAGAACAGACCTGGAGTTAAATGCCGGCACTTTAAACCGAATGATATTTCTATATAAATTGTATTTCAATTTTCATTGCCATCAATTTGTTCCGTGAAATAACATTAAAACAAAATTTCTTTTCTCAAACCAAATTGATACAGGGTATTTTATAGAGGTACAGAATCTTAAGTTGGCAAAGTTTTTTGAACTGCCGGTCATTTTTTCACCTACTAAGCGATTTATGTTCAGTTTGTGAATACTGACTAACGCCTGACCAGTGCATCCTATTTTTGCAAATTGGGCTCAAAACAAGATTGCCTTTGATCCCGAATTTTGTTTAGTGAAAAGTCTTACGTTTGCTTGAACGCATACATCAATAATTTTTAAATTATGCTGAGACATAGTGACATCTAGAAAAACTAAGTAATTGATGTGCCTTATAGGCTAGTAGAATTATCAGTCTGTACTTTTTTAAAAACGATGCTGGTCAGAACGTTACAGTGAGTGGTGAATGCTATAGAGTCATGATTGCAAGATTTGTTCATCAATTGAAGCACCATGATGTAAAGGAGTTGTGATTTAAACAAGACGGCACAATATGTCACACAGCTCGTTACACAATTGATTTATAGAAGAAAATGCTTGGTAACCAAATAGTTTCAAGTTTCGACCCGTAAATTGGAGCTAAAAATCGTGCATTTAATTCTGCTAGATTACGCCGAACAGCCCGAAACGTTTGACCACTTAGAAGACAACATGCGCCGCAATATTGCCAAAATACTGCGACAAATGTTGGAAAGCGTCGTCGAAAGTTGCACCCCTAGATTAAATTACGTCCGAACTAGCCGTGGCGATCACATGCTGGAACTCATATTTAAATTTTAAAGCCAAAGCGTTACTCCCCGAAAAGTCTAATCAATAACCGGTGTAGAGATCGTAGTCTCTGTAGTTACCGACTTGTGTGATATGCATAATTGAGCTCCTTCAAAAGTTCCCTAAAATTTATGGCGACCGGTGCCTCTTCACGAATACATAGCAGTTGTAAATCTTTGGTTTATCGAGAATGTTTTTCATTTATTCGTCATTGATTACCTCCGACAGGCTTGGTCGTGGCATATGCTAAAAATATTTAAATTTAATGCTAGAAAATTCTTTCGTTTAAAGTAAATTTCATGTCAATTTAAAAAAATGGTGCCCCTGTGGGCTAGTAGGTAGTGTACTAGTTTACAAGAATGGGGGTTGTGCGTTCAATTCCCAACAACAATCTTGGGTTTTTTCACTACAAATAAAAATTAACTGTCGGTGGAGCTCCTCAGTGATGAAGACATGGTCACTGGTCACTGTGCTGCCTTATACGAGAGTTAACTTCCATAACTATCCTTCTACCTTCACCACCTGTCTAATCTCTTCTTTTAGCACGGTACTTGATTAAATAGGCATCCTTGCCTCAAAAAAAAAATTAAAAAAAATTCATCTTTGTTTTATACTATGTTATAGTATAAAAAACACCCGTTTTTAAGAAAGTAATTCTCATGCTTTGGCCACTATGTTACTCCCAGAAGAGCCTAATAAATAACCGGTGTAGGGATCGTAATTTCTACCCACTCGGTACTTGAGCCACTGTTTCAACTTCAATGGCCTAGCTCTCAGTTTCATTCGCCAAAGAGCCCAAACGACAGGTGCAGCATTAGCGACTACATAATAAGTTGAATTCTTTAGCTCATTACTATTTCAATGTTTTAACGGCTGTTTTCTATTTATTTGCCTATATAAAAATAGTTTTCCCGCGATAAATAATTCCAAATATATCTTTTGTAGAAAGGACTTCTTTGGGATTAAAAATCTTTTTAATTTTGCATTTAGAAAACAGGCAGAAATCTTAACAAAATTACACACTGCAGCTGCTCACGTCTTGTAAAAGTATTTACAACTAGCGAACAAGCTTAACTTTCGTTCTAATTGCAACCGTGGTTATGAAACCACTGTAGTTTGTTTTGTTTTTTTTTTACTTTCCCTTCATTTATTCATTCATTTATTATTCATTTATTATTGAACAAATTTATCTTCTAATTTCTAAACCCGCAAAGCTTTTATGCTTGTCTGTTAAACAAAGAGGAAACCGGTTATCAACTGAACTAAAACTGAACTGAACTAAAATTCTAATAGACCTGAACTAGAAAGAAAGAAATTAAAAAAGAACTAAATCCATTGGAAGATGGGATGTTCAATTCTACTACCAAAAAATTAAAGTTCTGCGGATGGCTGCTTAAACTGGTTGAAGCCTTTTGTTGATAAGCTTCAAAAAGTTCACGCAGCCATCCACAGAAGCTATACAGTGAAAATTATTATGGAATGGTCTTGAGCGAGAAGTAAAAAAAAATAATAAAGTCTGAACCACAGCCTAACAAAAACCATATTTAAAGAAAGAAATTAGCAATTATCAACTGAACTAAAAATGAAGTTCCAATCGAACTGAACTAGAAGGAATAAAATTAAAAATTCCCTCTAGAGGTATAAAGCGCGTTAAAATAAAAATTATTATTGAATGGGCTTGACAGAAAAGTAAAAAATTTAATGAAATTTGAACCCCAGCATAACTAAAACCATATTTAAACAAAGAAAAAACCGGTTGTCAAGGGAAATAAAAATGAGCTAAAGTTCGAATAGAACTGAACTAGAAAAAAGATACTAGAAAAAGAGAACTTCATGAAATAAATTAAAGGAAATTAAATTTTATTGCCAACGGCGCTACCAAAAAATGATAGGCTTAGTAAACTTAAGCTAGAAATAGAATCAACCTTACGAAAATAACCGAAGAAGACACCAGTGAGAGGCTCTCACTGACAGCTAAATGGAAACTAAGCTGACTTTTATACAGATTTTTCTTTATATAAAACACATTTGCTAAATGATAGATAACAATAAATTAAATATTGTGTTGCTAAATATTGCATGAATGGGTGTAAACAGTGGTGTGCAGGTAATTAATTTTTGCTAGCAACTTTTTTCGTAACGCTGATTTGTAGCGTCGTTTTCTCTCTCGTTTAATATCGCATAACATATTTAAAGATATAAAATTTGATTTTATTTTGTTTTTTTGTTTCTTGTACTGCAAAGGTTTGTGTGATATTTGGCGTTGTAGTAGTATGCCATAATTATTATGTTAGAATTGTAATAATTTTTGTCAACACCCCGTTGGCAATATGTATTCTGTTTGCCATTATACATCCTTGTAGAAATATTGTCTTTTGTCAAAGTCGCTTCCTAAATTGTGGTTGTGAAACTTTTCGCATTTAATCACTCGTTATGTTAAACGTGTACGTGTTAGAGCCTCTGCTGTGTTTGACCAACACCAACACCAGCAGCATACATACAAACACACTCAAACTTATTTTTATTGTTTTCAAGAGACCAAAAACACAGCAGGCATTTTTTTTGTAGAGTGAAAAACTCGAGGTAAATCGTTTGTTTTACTCCCTAGTTTCCGGCTAGATGGGCTGTTTAGCTAATACCGTGATGACAGTTGTTGCCTAAGGTTATTTTTATGATTTACCATTTTCAACATCAACACAACAACAACAACAGCAATAATTGATTTATTTTTCATCAAAAATTATTTTCAAAAACACTCAGCCAGAACGTCAAAGAAAAATGACAAAATAAATAACAAAAAGAAAAATAACTAGAGCATTGTTGCCGCTGATACTGCCCACAGGATTTAATGACGCTGCTGCCTTTTAACATTTTAATGATTTTGTATTTAAGGAAATGTATCATTATTTTTATTAGCATTCTTTATGATGTGGTTTTTAGTACCTCGCTTTTGTTCTATCTACTTTTCTAGAGAGGGAGTCTTATAAATAATTTATGAATGTGATGTTATATGGAACATCAGTATGAGTATTTAATAATATTAGTTATTAAGCAGGAATATTAATGTAATTATGTTACCACAAAAGTGTTCGTTTCAATTTAATCTTGCTCATTCGATTAAAAAGACTTGTAAAGTCCGATAAAAATTGTAAAAGTGAATTTTAATTAATTTTTCCCAGAATCGGTGGTTGTCACAAATAACGCGAACAAAGTTGGACTCCAAGATTACAATTGTTGTTGGCTTCTCAGCATAAAACAGTAAATTAGGTGCCCCTGTAGGCTAGTAGGTAGTGCACTAGATTATCGGTGGGGCTGCTCAGTGATGAAGGCATGGTCACTGGTCGCTGTGCTGTCTTATACGACAGTCAATTTCCGACTGTTCTTCTACTTTCACCATCTGTTTCATCTCTTCTCTATCCCCTTCCTAAAAAAGTTCTACATTCTTGACTAAATCGGCATTGTTGCCTACAGTGTTACTTCTCTTAAAAAAAATTAAGCAAATTATCAAAAAGGTGACAAACCTCAATTGATTAATCAATTTCCAATTTTTGCAAAATTTTAATTTAAAAATATCGATGGTACCGGGCCCTTTATGTATTATAACATCGTCATACTAAAACCACAATCCCTCGAATCAATGACATCCACATTTTTAAACAAAAAATTTTTAATCATGATGAGGTAATGATCTCCATCGACTTTTAAGCCAACACCGATTTTAATTTTGTAAAAAGAATTCCACTAATGCCACTAATGTAAGCGTCAACTGACTTTGCATTTTTTCGACTATAATTCAAATGCGGCAACTCTGTTTAATAACAGACCCGTTAAGTCGAAATTAAACCTTCATATAGTAGAAGATACCGTATCCAATTCTTATGATCGACGTGAACTCAATACATGAAAATCTTCTATTACACCTTCGTGTACAGCGATAATTTCCAATTAGTACACATATGTATGTCTTATCTTATCTTATATCTTGGACGTGTTGGTGTTATTGCATCTATAAGGTATTACTTGTTATAGAATTCGTTAACACGTCGATGGCTACCTTACTAAAATGGCCAATTATTTTCAAAGAAAATCCGTTTGATTTTGTCTTGATTTACTTGCGGCGAGAGTCAATTTAACTTGTCATCCCAATTTTCCTAAACTTTTACTTTTTTTATGGTTTCTAATATTTTTTTGTTGTTTTTTTTGTTTAGTGAAGTAGCACTTCAGGTCTATTTAGTCAAGTATCGTGCTACATTCATATTATTATCAAGCCACATTGCACATAGTAGTACTGGTGTGTTAGTATAAATAGTGTTGGGTTTAGGCCGTTCTTTCATTAGGTTATATCTAACTGTCCCGCCATTTGGCAGTTTATGCGGGCTACTTTAATATTTCCTGAGGGTGTTTTTGGCTTTTAGTTTCAGAGGTGTTCAAATTGTGTGTTAGGTTGTCTTTACCTGTTCGTTTATTATGTGACTGTTGAAAATTTTCGTTTTGTAGATTTCCATGTTTTCAAGAATGTCTAGTCTTCAACCTTTATTTCAGAAAATCATAAATTAATTTTCAAAAAGCAAATTGTCTGCCCAGCTCTAAAGATCCTCAGACATAATTTTTAAAAAATAATTCCGAATTTAAATTCTTTTTTATATTTTTTTAGCACAAATTGCTTCTCTATTCCGTTGGTTTTAACATTAAAAAAGAAATAAATAAATAAAACAGAATATTAAAAACGAATCGTTAAAAAATCCACAACGAAGACAATAAAAGTCAATTTGAATAATTTACCAATTCTAATTATATTTGCCAGCAGCCAGCAATATTTTGGCAAGTAAAAGTTCAAAATAAATGAATCAAAAACCATAGCGAATGCCAGTCAAATGGAAAAGGAAAAAATTTCTGTTAAAAAACCAAAAGAATAAACTGAAGCAAGAAAATGTAGAAAACAACAATTTTATGTAAAGTCAATAAAAAGTAGAAAAACATCCAAATAAACATACCGATATATTTCTGTTTTTGAAATGGTGGAAACTTTATTTACACCTCTAAATACCTTTAGCGTAATCCCTTCCATTCCTTTAAAAATGTCTTAACTAAAGAAGATTTGCTGAATATTTTTAGGGACGATTAAGGCGACAAGCAAAGCAAAAGGTATCAATTTTATTTTTAAAATTCATTTGCTCTTCTTTAACTTCACTAAAAGTAGTTGGTGGCATTTGGTGGCTGGCATATTTAATGAAATTTCAATGTGAATAATTTGAATTTGGTATTTTGTTTTTAACTTTCTTCCAACAACTCATCCTTAGACTTCCAGACAAATAATATCGTCTGTAATAAGGCTGGCTGTCTAATGCTAAATTCATCATGGTGGCGTTAAGATACTTTAGTTAATTCCTCATAAAAGGCTTCTCTTTGTGGCCACTGTCTATTTCTTCTTCCCTTTTTTTGGTGTTTAGATAAAAATCATTGACTTTTTAATGAAGAAAAGCGTAACAGTCACCGCAGTATTTGAAGAAAACTTTTCGACACTCACATTAAAATTTTTATTTTAATTTTTGAGATTTGCATAGCATTTTAAAAAATGCTGGAAAAATACCACAAAATTTATGAAAAATAAAAAAGAAACGCTTAAGACACTGCAGACTTAATAAAATTATAAAATTTCGGATTATTCTTTTGAATTAAACAAGAATTATTTAATTAACAACAAAAGACAACTAGAACCCATTTTAACTCACTACAAACTGAACAAGATCATTTATTTGAATTTTTTAGAGTAACTTGGTAAATAGGTTCTCCAGATTTGAACTAGAACTGAACTTGAAACTATCTAAAACCTCATCATAGTTGATGTGGTAAAAATTAATGCAAAGGTTAACTAGAAGTGCAACAAAACTGTAACTAAACTAAGCTAGAAGATAGTTTAAGCCTGACGCTCAACTAAATTTTATTTAAATGGAGCGAAGGTTAAGGTTAACTAAAACCAGACTTGAACTAAAAAATCAACAAAAGGTTGTTCCAAATTAAAGGGTCACTATTGAACTGGTGTTAGAGAAGAAGTGAAAGAAATTTACAAATTTTTTAGTTTCATTGGAAAAATTAACCCATGCCATTATGGCTTTGTATAATAACAAAATTTTATTTTGCCTTCCCAATTTATGAGAATCAAATGCTGCTGTTCTCCTTATAAAAATAACACATCCCTTTGACAACATAATTATCTTGACAATTATTACTTTTTTTACTTTGTGGCTTTGTCGAAATGAATTTGCATGAGCTCTTGTTTATATAAGAGAAGCTATTTCATCAACTTTTGTATCTAAGGCTTCGATTAAATTTGAACTTGTCACAGCACTTTGCGCTGCTTTCGTCTAGTTTTTTAAACAGTCAATTCACACACGTACGATGCAAACAATAAACGGCCGGCTTTAATTATTGAACGAGTTGAACTTTATAAGCGTGAAGAGGAAGATATTTATGCTAAATATTGCACAAAGTGCCTCTAGTGTTACCCAACTGTTGCGGTCGAGTTGATGTGTCAGGCTCATTCTCAACATTAAGGCCACTACGAGCACAATATATTGATAGCAATTTTTCGCAATTAAAATTCTTTGCTCAAATGTGTAACGTTCTACACTACTACTACTACTACTAAGTATTTTCAAAGGATAACAGCTCAATTCTTGTCATTTAGCAGACCATTTACTTTTTAACCTCAAATTTATCTACCCATTATAAGTAAATGAAAAATACTGCAATGTAAACTATAGCCTATAAAGAACGGTTTTAACTGTATGAACGCAAAATGTTTCTGAAGAACTTTTAGTTTTAGAAAGTAAATATTCTCTTTACAACTCTATCTCTTTATATAAGACTAGTTTTAATAAAAAGCCATTAAATACTTCAGAGTAAATTCTCTCGCATCAGAATTACAAAACTGAAAGATGGAACCTTTGTAGCCATGTTTGTTATGGTCCGAGGAGAAAATGTCGACACAACGGCAAATGTTATGCTTTTTTAATTCATCTCCGAATCCGTCGTTACAACTGTATGTTTGGCATGATTGGCGAGCGCTTTCGATGTGTTGACATCATTATTAAACCGCTGCAATAAACTTAGCCAGTTAACTATAAATAACATTAACAAAAACAACTATTAATATAAAGGGTTTTTCAACAAAAAGTTTGTTTATGAGAAACGTTTAAAATCGAATTAATACATGGATTGAGGGCACCTAAAATTGGTCTAGTGGCCTTAAACTATTTTTGCATTGTTGGTTTAAGCTGAATCACTAGAATAATTTTTAAAGTCGATAGTGGAGCCGAGGAAGTAGCCTCCCAAGTAGATTATAAACATATTACCTTGAAGTGAAATTAGTAACGCTTTTGGGTTTTAAGAAGAAGTCATGTGTTTCCGTCTATAGAAGCGAGTCAAATTCACCTTATTAAAGATAATTTGTGTAAGCGATAATAAGACAGTCAGTTAATTTCATATTTCTTTATGTTCTTGCATTGTATGAAGTTATATGATACAATAATATTTTGTGCTACTGCGTCCTAAGAATGTCAAACTTAAATTAAAATCTTGCAACTTTTTAGAAACACATTCAATTTTTACTATCAATTTTCTTTTACTTCTGCTTGTATTTTAAAGAGAATGTAAATAAACAAGTCAAAAGTAAAAAAATTTAGATTAAGTGGATTTAAATTTTTATTGTATTATGAAGAGAAAAGTTCGACAATTATGAATGAAAAATGCTATCTGGCAAATATCCACCACGACCACGCTGACAGATGTCGAATTTTTCATCAACGTTTTTTCATCACTTTTTGGCAAAATATCGGTCCTATTGTGCTAGTTACATCGCGGATATTGAGTTTTAAGGATGAAATCGATTCGATTGGCTCCGTATGAACTCTGTCCTTAACATAGCCATACAAAAAATAATCCAATGGTGTTAAATCACACGATATGGCTGGCCACTTAACTGCTGATTGTTGTAAAATTATGCAGTCGGAATATTTAGTTTGCAATAAATTTATCGTTTCGTTGGCTATGTGACATGTTGTACCGTCCTGTTGAAACAACATGTCAGTGATATCCATGTCGTCAATAATAGGCCAAAACTGAATTGCTAGCATTTCGCGATACCATGATTCAGTAACCGTTACCGCACTTCCAGCCTCGTTTTTGAAAAAACAAGCACAATCACGCCTTCAGACAATAAACACTCTAAGATTTTCAAAAGCCCAAACGCGGCAATTTTGCTTGATGCTACCTACACCCCGACAAGTCAGAATGGGCTTCGCCTGAAAAAATATTTTTTTAGAAAAACCAGTCGGTTGTTTTAGAATGAATTAAACGAATCTAAAGCGATATTAATGATCAGTCGGCTTCAATTTCTGTACCAGTTGAACCTTGTAAGGCTTCAATGTTAAAAATTTGCAATGTGGTGTTTTTGGATAAATAGAGTTGTTGAGAACGTCAAGGAATTGACAAATTTGGTTTTGCTTCAACACTGTGGATCACGGCTGCTTTGGTGTTCGCACATTGCATATCGAGCCTGTCGACTCAAATTTAACGATTAAATTCTTGATAGCGGACTCAAAAGGACTTTTATGGTGTCTGAAAATACCACGAGTTTAACGAAATGTAACTTTAACAGAACAAAGATTTTTATTGTGGATTTTGATTGTTTTAATGCAATTTTCGTGCGAAATTGAATGCATTGCAACAATTGCCAATACATGTACAACGAATACGTCAGAAAACTAAAGGTCCAAACTATCTTGTTGCTGTTGTTGTTGCCACAATTGAAAAACACAGTTCTTGTTGAAAAACTCGATATTTTGCAAGACTAGCTTCTGAGGAAAAGAGCCATTTCCTTAGAAGCTACTGCTCTTTCATACAACAAATTATAACACATCGGAGGCCAAGCAACAGCACCAAACAGTATGAAAAACACTTTTCTCCATTTTTCCCTTAAAACGCGAGGTAGTCTGCTATCATGGTAGCCAAACACAAACTAAATGTTGCAGCTTGCTAAAATTTAGAGAAAAGTTTACTGACAGTTGCCTGTTGATAAGAACAGTGTTGCCATTCCTGTAAATGTTGGTTTTAAAGAATAATTTCTTAATTCGCGCCATAGCATAGGCATTTAGTACCGATCGCTCCTAACTGGAAAAACCTAACTAAAATAATCTGAAATCAAAGCTGATTTGTAGTAAAATTAGTCATTTGGAAGTTGCTTAAAGGTGTTGATTTCGAAATTTCGGTCGATAGTAAAGACTAAAGATTTAAATCTAAACTATAAACTTGTTACCTTAGATCGATATTAAATAGGGTTGGAACTAAATTTAATTGAACTGTGAATACTAACCTTAAAATTATACAGGAATTTAGGTTTCACGTTATACGCAAATATTTAAAATGCTTTTATTTTGACAATAATTTGAGAGATTTAAAGAAAAAATTAAACGTAAAAATTTGTTTAATAAACAAGTTAGATACAGAATATTTAAATTTTATACTACTTAGCCTAGAGCTTAAGCTACAAAATATCTTAAGAAAAAGAAATTTAGCTTCGTAGTTAGCCGTTATACCATTTACTATACTTTAAACTCCATAGCCCCACCTTGGTTTCCTTAGTATTATGATTTCTTCATTTACATTTATTATTTTTTTTGTGGATTAATTTGTGTGTTGTAGCTGTGGGTAGCTGTGCGTATGTTTATGTGGTTTTGAGCTGGTATTTTACCTGTTATTTGTTTTTGGTAAATAAATGATAAACAGCATTTCGTTTGATACTCATTATCTGATAACGCCATAAGTTGTACATTGAAAAAAAAACATACAAAAATAAATAAAATACAATCAAAACGGAAACGGAAATGAAAATGTTAAAATGTTTGTGCTAATATTTTTTATGCTATTATTTTTCGAAAACATATAGCTACACCTAGATCTCTACATTTTTATTATTGTATTAATATTAAAGCCGAGAGGAGACCAAAATCAAGCATTGAATGTTAAAGAAACAAATGGTAACGGGGGTTGTTATTTCAGTTTCTAAGTTTATGGTTATTTAATATTATAATTTTTTTTACTGGCATTAACATTTATACATTCATTTTTATTTTCATTTTTATCGTGATGTCTACAAGTTAGTGGATTAAACGTTTACTTAAGCAAAATATGTTTATTGTTGGTATATGATAATATGTAAATTGTAAACAGCATATTTAAGTATATAATGATTTATATTCCAAAGTACACAAGGTTATCAATGGAAATTTTTCTACCTGAATGCATAATATAGATATAATAATAAATCTTTTGCAATAATTTATATAAACAGGGTGTAAAAGTTGTTTATTTTCTTCAATGATTAAATGGATTTTGAAAATTAAGCTTTTAAATAATGAACGATTCGAAGGATCACCTTTACTACAAAGTAAGGATTTGAAATAAAAAAGACGATACATATATGGTCGGCAATAGCTCTTGTAAAAAAACTATAGACAATAAAACAGGCAGACATAATTTTATGTATATTAATAATCAGTGGATTAAAAGAATTTCGAAAATAAGGATTTAAAATAAAGAACAGCTCGCAGGGCCATTTTTTAGCTGTTTCATAACGCAACTGTATGGTTGAGTTCTTAAATAATTCTTGCAAAAAAGCTATCAACTTCAAAACAGACTTAACAAATATAAAATAATCAATACAGTCACATATGGGTACACCCTGCTTGTTATAGCGAATATAGAAAAAACCCTATATGTATATATAACCCTTCTGTCTATAACTATTTAAAAAAACTAGGATAAAAAGAAGTAAAATTTTAATTTGCACAATTTATGGTTGTTACTATAGTGGACATAGAAGAACACATTCTAAGGTTACGTCCATATTTATCAAATGGCATCACATTTGAGGACACTCTTTAATGTTTGAGCTTATTTGTTTTTTTCTAATATTGAAAGCAATAGCGCTATGAACTTTGTTAAAATTATTGATAGACGTCCTGTACGATTCAGTTAACATATTAAAACTTTTATGTGGCATGGGGCATGCTTCAGTTTTTCAAATTATGACATTTTTTTAAAATTACTAACAATCTGGAACAACTACCAAAAATGCGAAAGCAGTTCAGATATAACTGATATTTGGAGGAAGATATATGAAAAAATTATGCATGCGATTTGTTAGCCTTTTCCTTTTTTAAAGTTGTTGAGTTAACATTGTAACCGCCTCATTTTGTTAACATCTGCGTAGCTATTTCTTATCTTTTAGCGACTGGTAGTAAATGCAACAGTAAAATTAAAATATTAAAAAGTCGCTTTATTATCTTTATAACCGAGAACATTGTAGAGCATGCTACTTGACTGTCTTTAATATCAAAGCATTAGTAAAATGTTTCCGTTTGCAGCGCATATCGAACCGCTTCGGTTTTCTTACTTAAGATTTGTGAGTCCATCACCTGCATTATAAAATGCTACTAAATACTAGTTTTTAATTTGAGGTTATGAACTTCAGCTGCGACTTCTAGTGATACAGAGATCCTACATTTTTAAATTGCAAGAATTTCTTTTGTGAGTTTTTTCACAGCTCACACTGCTTTTCTCAAGTGAAGACCTTAACGTGCAAATTTAGCCGGATATGTGCGAGAAAGGGATTTTATCTCTTGGATAAGAGATATTTTCGAGTTATTTAAGCTGTAGTATGATCACAACAATCATATTATATCCTTTGTAATAGTATATAGTTGACCACACTTTGGTTGCGATTAACAAGCTCTTGTTAATATTTGAAAAGTAAATGATAATAGTTCATTGAAAATTCCGCATGCTTAGTTTAAAGAAAATAAAATTTTTTTAGTTTTGGAAACCATCCACAAAACTTTATAAGACGCCCTGCTTAAAACAGGAACAAAAGGTTAAAAAATTAAGGATGGACCAATAAGATTTCCTATCCCTTATTTACTTTTGATTGTCTCTAGGATAGGGAAAACTTAGTTTTCTGTATAAGTTTCTGATCTTAACTGCTCAAAGACGACTCTAGGTTTTCTTTATAGAAGAAACTGAGCTTTAAAGTTCTCAGCCATAAGTAAATGAACTTATATCTAATTCCTCTGTACGATGGCGGATAGACTGATTCGGGTACAGAGTGATTCGTGCAGCAAAAATAGTCTAAAGTTAATTGAGTTAATTACTCTGATGTACGACTATGTTAGCTGTAAAATGTACGTAGTGCCGATACGTGTTTAGAACAGAAGCTACCAGTTAAAAAGTGTTACCAAATATTAATATTATATATCTCTTTAAAAGCACACTTTAAAAAAATATATATTTTTTTTTTCTTAAAGAAAAGTAGCACTTCAGGCAACAATGCCTATTTAGTCAAGTACCGTGCTACATTCTTTAGGAGAGGGATAGAGAAGAGATGAGACAGGTGGTGAAAGTAGAAGGATAGTTACGGAAATTAACTAGCTTATAAGACAGCACAATGACCAGTGACTATGCCTTCATTACTGAGCAGCCCCACCGACAGTCAATTTGTACTTGTAGTAAAAAAACCAAGGTCTTTGTTGGGAATCGAACCGACAACCCCAGTCTTATAAGCTAGCATACTACCTACTAGCCTACAGGGGCACCTAAAGAAAAATATGTTGAGGTATTGATTGGTTTGTCTTATATGTAACTGAGAATTACATATTGTGTACTTCTTTAATAAAGCATATAACATAAGTACGACAGTAGAAAACGTCTATTCTTATCCGGTTGTCGGAAAGAAAAAAATTAAAGTTGTGGTATGACAACAACAATCGTATTATGTTCTCTATAATAGTATATAGTTACAGCGAAAAAATTACAATTGCTTTTAACCATACTTTGGTTATGATTAAAAAGTACATTGAAAATTTCACATGGCTAGTTTAAAGATAATAAAATTATCTGCTTAGTTTGAATGGTTGACTGATCCTTTCATATTATATTGCTTTAGGCTTTAAAGGAAAAATTTCAAGAAATTTATTTTTATTCTGTTTCTTTAGATATTGTTTGTATGCAGTTAAGCGTAATATAGATAATCATCTAGATTAATTTTACATCATTTGCTTTAAGACAAACGGCCAAAACGAATTTGTGCATCACATATTTTTTTATAAATTTTTTTGTTTAGAAGAAACTGAGCTTTAAAGTTTTAGTACCAAAAATCCTTCTAATAACAGCCACAAAATCAACAAGACTTCTTTAATGTCTCAACAGCCCCCATCTTATTTATATGACTTTTCAGTGAGTTTATTTTATATGCAATTTTTTTCTAACTAAATCGCATTAGCATGATACTTAAACAGATGTTGGTGTGATTTGAAATTCACAAAACTAAAAGCATTTTCAAAAATCTAAATAAGTATTCACGTTTTCTACTGACAAAGGCAACGATAACAGCGACAGCAACAACTATAAGTACAAGTACTTGTCACATGAACCAAAAGCATGATTGAGATGAACAAGAAAGAAAATAACCACCAGCCAGCCATATTTGCAAATATTTCTAAAAGCAGAGCCATGTAGAAGTCGCATTAAATCAAAAGAAAACCATGACATGACACTAACACATTTCTATTAAGTTACATAAACACACAGATAAAGCACCCATCCTTAGACAGGGATACACACACACCCGTCTAAAGAGAGGGTTATAACACTAATAAAACTTTAACATAGTGGCAATGTGACAATGACAGTTCTGTCACCCTTGAAATTTGTTTAAGATCACCAAGTTGTTTTAATGAAAAACATTTTAAGTTGGCTTTTTTTTGTATATATTTGAATTAATTTCTAAAACTACAGTGAACTTTAAGCTAAACTACTAAAAATGGATTTCTATAGAGTGGCAATACAGTTCTTAAAATGCAAAACGTACAGTGGTTTTATATGTATACAAATAAACAACAAATATCTAAAAAGAAAAACAAATTAAGAGAATTTTATATTTAAGACCAAAAAGAAATAAATAAAGGTTGCTGTACTCTTAGCAACCATGCATTAACATTTTCATATTTTTACAACTGTCATAGTGCCTGTGATATTATTGAGACCGAATAACATATTTTTATCAAAAGTTCAAAAAAAAAATTCAGTAAATAATTTTATAATTAACAATTCCGCTGAATAATTTTCAATGTCCAAAACATCATATTTTTACTAAGACTTATAAAACAATTTTTCGCAATAATTTCAATTCTTTTCAATTCAATTCTATTTAACAATAAACAGAGTTTAGCTGGACAATTGAAACATTGTGAAATTGTCACAGTTTTACTAAAATTTCCAAGTAAAAGTAATTAAAGATTACTAAAATCGAAAAAGTTGAGTTCCAAAATATCTGAAAAAATCCTTAGTGTACAGAATGCTCATTCCTAAGACGAAAAATCAAACAGCCAAACACACCAATAACATAATTTTTATATTTTAATAAAAATTCAAGGTGAAGCGTATATAGACTTCTGAATAGGCTGTTAAACAACATTAAAAGAAAAGGAGATTATTAATTCGTTCGCCATTGTTAAGTTTGCGTTCGTCATTTCGTATCCTCTTGAAATTAATTTGTAATTAAAAGGTGACACATACAAGTTGTTACGATTTCAAAACCAGTTCTTAATTTTAAAATGAGAACTAAAATATTCACATGTCTTACGAAATTTAAGCTATTTTAAATTATCCTAAAATTTGTAGGTCACAATAACAAAAGGTAATAAAATAAATTTAGAAAGGGTGATGTTGTTAGTCTTTGGTACGATCTGCGAATGCTTTCAATGCGGAACTTGATACTGATGACATCACATCAGAAGTTTCCACAATTGGGGTTATCAAAGCTTGTTTGGTACGATCGGCGAGCGCATCGAAAGCGCTCCCTATTCGTTCCAAACAAGCTTAATGCAATAAATTGTTTGGGTTTGTTCCGCCGGCGAATGAACCAATGTTTTTACGTACGTAGTTTGATAATGATGTATTTACATCGAAAGCGCTCGCTGTTCACAATCAAACTGCCGGGAAGGACGTTAAGAGGAGCAATTAAAAACAAGCTTTATATAACACCAACTGTTGAGTAACGAGAGTTTTCGCCGAAAGGAATGACAACAGTATTTCATTTACTGGCGGAACAAATTGAAACAACTTAATACTATAAAGAGTGTCCTCATAGATGATGTAATTCGACTTATAAGCCTTTATTCTTTAAAATATTACATGTGTTGAAAATTACTTGTACCCCACTGCAACAATATGTAAAAATATTTAATATTATACATTAAAAAGTGTCCTCATAGGTGATGTATTTTGTTGTATATAGTCTTATGTTAATTCCCATCTTGAATTTTCTTTCATCTTCACATGCACGATGATTAGGAAATATTTTAAACAGTAAAAAAAGTACTTTTTCATTTTGATAAGGCACTTAACGAGCCAAATAAAAAGCTAAAAAGAAACTCATAATGGCTAATGATTATACCATATGTTGTCGTGTCAAGGTTGTAAATTTAGTTAGAAACCACTGCTAGCCCGATAAAACATATGAAATAGTTAACTGTCAAGCTATTATATCGGATCTTTCAAAAGGAAGATTGTTTTTCAATTGCGGCAACACCAACATCATGATAGTTTTGACATTTAGTTTTTAGACGTCTTCTTATCAATTTCAATTAGCACGAAAATCGCATTAAAATAATCAAAAATTGTGGTTCGGGCAACATAATTGTCCTTCTCAGACCGCTATTAAGAATTTGGTTAATAAATTTGAGTCGACAGGCTCAATACAAACCATGCGAACATCAACGCGTGTTCGACCAGGTCGTTCAACTGAAAACATCGCAGCCGTAAGCTACAGTGCTGAAGCAGATCCAAAGTCACCATATGGTGAATTTTGCCTAAGGATTTGACTTTGAAGCCTTACAAGGTTTAAATGGTGCAGGAATTAAAGCCGACCGACGACACTCAAAATCCATGACGTGATTAATGAAATAGGACCGCCATTTTGCCAAAAAGTGATTAAAAATATTAATGAAAGAATCGGCATATGTTTGTGTGGTCGCGGCGCACATAATTTTTCATTCATAATTGCTGAACTTTTTTCTTCGTAATACAGTAAAAATCTGAATAATCTTAATCTAAATTTTTTGTTTTAGAAAACAAACTTATTCTTGAAAAAGTGTCCTCATAGACAATTTATTTCGACTTATACGTCTTTATTCTTATTTTCCTTATTATTTTATTATTGCTGCTATCCTGCTAATAGTAATATTTTTTTTATATTACACATTAAAAGATGTCCTCATAGGTAATGTATTTTAATGTATGTGACCTTATAGTAATGCTCATCGTCAATTTTTTTTCATCTTCTATTACAGTCTCACGGCTCATACCATTAAATTTAGGCTATTAATCGGTTTGTAAAATATAGTTCTGAATTGACTTCCAGTAGTCAGCGGTTTTACAACTCTGCATTATTTACTTTGGGATCATGTGAAACCACATGATTATGCTAATGAACCAGCAGCAGTGATATTTTACATATAACCAGCAGCCCCCCCCCCCCGGGGTCACATTTATAAGTCTTTATGAATCACACAACCATCTAGACTTATGTCTTGCGGGGGTAAAAGGGAGCCCAGTCCCCTAAGAGGCTAGCAAGGTGCCAACTCAAAAATCCACTTTATTTTCACGGGTATCAGTAAAGCCCGCTATTTGTCTTTTTAGGCACTTAGTTGTTCTCGACTGATCGCCCTTCAGGAGTATCGTGGGGGCTGTGTATTTCGAGGCCCTCGTTTGTGGTCCAGGTCCAGTGAGCTTCATGTGATCTGGACCAGGAGTTGGATAGTCTCCAGCTCTTCAGCAAGGAGTAGTGGTTTGCAACCCTTTGAAACCGCAGAAATTGCAACTAGAAAAGACCTGTTACTAGAATTAGTCCTCATCTTCCTTGTGCGTGAATGACGTTGATTATCATTCCCAGTGGTTTGACCACCATCTTATCAAGGCTTACGGCCAGGCGCAGATGTAAATCTTATTACAAAATAAAAGAGTGGCTCAAAATTAGATGTTCATAATATACTATAACAAATATAGCTACAGTAGCCATATGTGCTCAATCATTTTAAAAAATTAACTGTAGGCTGATTCTTATAGTACAGGATGTCCGTCAAGAAGGTATACACTTTGTTTATAATTTTTGATTTAATGAAAGAGAATGGATCTTAATAATTCTTTTATTTAATGTCGGCAATTACAAATGTAATACAATATCAGACAAATTTCTGCCTCTTTTCGCTTCACATTTCACACGGTTTTTCATTAATTTCATTACGAATATTTTGTTTGAGGTGCTCAAGAGTTTCTGGTTTGGTTGCATAAATCTTGCTTTTCAGATATCGCCACAAAAAAAAGTGCGGAGCAGTCAAAGGGATTGATATGTTGTTTTGAATACTTTCTTGAGCCGCAGTAATGTTTTCAGCCGATCTTTCAGTACGTTGTGGTTCAATGCTGGGGACTATTACCTACAGACCCTCTTTCTTCGAAATCATCCACTATACCATAAATTGTGCGTTTTGTTGGTACATTGTTTCTGCCAAATATTTCACGTAACTTTCTCTTCGTCACAATACTCGATAATTGATTACGATAAAATGTTTTAACGATTAAAACAGGAATATTTTTTCATAATAAACATGCCCCGTGTATAAAACAACGTTTTGTTTTCTTAAATCGACATAAAATATATTTTATGGGAAAGATAATCGTGTGGCTGGCTCGGTCGTTGTATAATCTGGACGTTCAATTTTATATGATTTCTTCTGTAGATTAGGACTTTACATATTCCCAGAGAAAATAGTCTAGCGGCGTTAATTAGCACGATCTGGGAAGGCGATTCATGAGTCCAAAATATGAATCTATGCAGTGATCACAGTGTACTCTAAAATATATCAATTAAGGCATGAGCTGTGTGACATCTTGGGCCATCTTGGTGAAATCAAAAATGAGTGCATCAAGGGTGCTTAATTAATGACAGCAAAAAATCCTGTAATCTTAGCTCTATAACTTCAAACTTTCGAAAGAAACACGCACCAATAATCCCATCAGCCTTTAAAGTGCACTAAACAGTAAGTTTTTGGCCATAACACGGCTACTGTTTTCCTCCAAATGGTAAATCGTTTAGGGCTTATTGGCATAAGCTAGCAATTTCATACATCGCTACAGAAAATAGTCTAGCGGCATTAAGTCACACGATCTTCAAGGCTAAGTTATGTGTCGGAAACGTGGCACTACGCGGTTAACAAACATTTTTTTCAATAAATCAATTGTGGCAGTATCTGTTTGACACATTGCGCCATCTTGTTAAAAGCGCAGTTCCTGCACGGCATGACTGTTCAATTGATGAGCAAAAAAGTGAGCAGTAAAGACTCTATAGCGGTCATCATTAACTGCAACACTCTGGCCAGTATCAATGTTCCAGAAATACGAACCTATTATTACACCAGCCCTTAAAACACTTCAAGCAGCCAGTTTTTGCAGATCTTAGGGTGTTTTGAGGTACATGATGATTATTATCACTAGAAAGACGGCAGTTTTGTTTATTGTCATATGGTGTTAAACAAGAAATAGTAAAATTTAAAAACTAAAATAGTGATCAATGCCAGTTTTATTTTGGACACAATTTTGCACAACTTGAAATAACTTGATAGCTGCTAAAAAAAAGCGGCCAATTAAAAAAGTGATGCCTACTCAAATTTCTATACCCCTATAATATGTTTATTGTATATTTTAACTTAAAAATAATCTTTATATTTGTTATTCTATTGGACCTAAAGTCACGGAGTTAATCGATCCAGAAATAGTAAATCGATCTAAACAAAAAGACTTAAATGGGGTTTCAAAAATTAGGCGTACAAAATAGTAGTGATATTGTACTTATTTAGTTATTAAAAAATTATTTCAACTGTGTTAAAGGGTAAAATATTGAAAATAATATTCAAGTAATTTCCTAAATATAAAAAAATTATTCAGTTTAATTTGTCAGCACATTAACTTTCAATCATAACATTTTTATCATAAACGTAGTTGTTTATAAAAATTAGTAAATCATTTGCAAAAAAAAACTTTAAATAAAAATGTCCTTCAAAAAAACATGTGTTTGCATTTTTAAAATATTTTTAAACATTTGTTGTTGTGTCAATTTATCAGTGATTGGTGAAAACAAAAAAGTTCTAAAGAAATACAAAACAAACAAAAATCGATCTCTTGGGAATAATTCATTACAAAAATTGTGTCCCTTCGTTTCTTGTTTATGTGACCCTTAATGCAGGGGTTGTTAAGCCAGAAATAAAACTCTTTTTTTACGCTTTGAAACTTTTCGCGGTTTTTGTACATTTTTTTTTTGTTGGTTTGTAATCGTATGTTCTGGGTGAGCACATGTTTTCCATGTGTTATAAATTAAAAACGTTTACTTTTATTATTTCATTTATTTGTTTTTCTTTCAAATTAATATCTTGATAATTTATCACTGATAAGGGTTTTTTTCTGTGTTTTTGATCTGGTTGCGACTTAAATCACAACAGAAATCCTGAAACCACTGTATCATAGTCATATTGAACACATTCTCAATGGGATGCAAATGCATTGAGGCGTTAAAAAGGATTTTTTTTTGTTGTACTTCTGTTGGCTTTTTTTGCGTCTTGTATTTTGTGCATTTAATTAATGGAGATTTGTTTTGTGGTGTCAGAAATACTTTTGTCTATCTACAGACACTCTTCAACATATGACAGAAATTAGTCTTTTAAGCTTTTGTTAAATTGATAAAAGAAACGTGACTACATTTTAGATTTAAATCACAATTAATTTTCGTTAAACATTTTCTTAATCCAAAGGCTCACGGCTTTTTGGTTAAAGCAAATAATTTTAAATTGATTTTTCTAAATTTTACAGCAGAATTCTTAGCTTAATTTCGCATTTCATTGGGTCAAATAATAACTCTTGCCGCAACCTAACTCTTTGGCAAAAATACCCTTATACTAAAAACAAAAAATTCCTACTTAATTTCTGCCAGCTTAAAAAAAGGACAAGATTGTGAATTTGCCTGTATTAGCTTTTATAATTTTGCCCACTGGACTCGGTAATTGCCTAACCTAATAACACAGCCTTCATCTTTAGAACGACATAAATTTGACTTTTACCACTGTATTTCTGTAATTACTAAAATGGATGCCCAAATTTGAGATTAGGTTGTAAATTAGCTTAAAACTTATACTTTTGACACCAGCGTAAAGAGAATTTATAATAAAATGTACTGCGTGAAAAGATTTACTTCAGTACCTAGCTGATGGTGGATCAAACTATTTGGGTGATATTACGTGATATAATTTACGACTGCGCCTGGCTATGGAACGTCATGCTCGTCCTAGGAAGACGAATATTAATTCTAGCAACAGGTCTCTCCTAGTTGCAACTTTAATGATTCCAGAGCAGGGCTGCAAATCATCACTCCCTGCTGAAGAGTTAGCGACTATCCAACTCCTGTCTAGAACACATGTCTAGCATGCTCACTGGACTGGATCATTCACCAAGGGTGTCATTAACAGTGAAATGATCCTGGCCAACATATTAAACAACAAACCTGATATGGGGCCGCGAAACTACAACCACCACGATACTCCCATATAGGGGCCAACCTCAATAATCAGCCAGAGAACAGTTAAATATCTAAAGAGACAAATAACGGAACTCTGGGGCTTACTGATTCCCGTGAAAATAAAGTGGAGTTCCCAGTTGACTCCTGCTGCCTTCAGGGGACTGGACTCCCTTTTTCCCACAGTTGCACAGGTTCAGATAGTCAAGTATTCTATAAAGACCGATAAGTGTGCCCCCGGGGTACCACTTGGATGATACGCCTGATAAGATTTACATCATACCTACCTGTGTGAGCCATAACCTAATGGTGGATCAAACCACTTGGATGATTTGTAGCGTCAGCCTCAACCTCGGCAGCCATCGGATATCTCTATTCTCTAATCACTCCTAGGAGCAGGGCCGGCACCCTCAAGCCTTGCTGAAGTGTTGGAGACTACCCAACTCCTAGTCCAGAACACATGACAAGCATGCTTACTGGATCCGTATCACTCACCCTGTGTTCTTGTTCAAAGCTAAGATGATCCTGGCTCCTTAATCATTTCATGAGCACCTGCGAAACCACAACCACCACGATGCTCTCAAAGGGGCAACCTCAATAATCAATCAGAGAATAGCTAAAAAGCTAAACTCTGGGGCTTACTGATTCCTGTGGAAATAACGTGGAATTGCCAAGTTGGCGCTTGGTGGACTTTCGTGGACTGGACTTCCCTTTAGCCCAGGTGACACATGTAATTATGGTGAGATTCCATCCAGACATATCAATGTGCCCCCGGGAGAAGGGGAATGAATTGTAATACTGGCAAACATCCACCTTTACTTACTTAGTTACTGCATTCGTAAAATTTTGAAGGAATTATTGCAGAAAAGCTTCGCTTATTTAGCCAATGTAGCGCCTAATTTCATTTTTCAGAGTGTCAATTGTTTGTGATATATACACGTTAACCCAGTCTTTCAAATGTTCGGTCGGCAATTATGAATGAAAAATGATGCCTGGCAAATTTCCACTACGACCAAGTTGTTAATCACTTTTTGGCAAAGTGGCGATCTTTTATTAATCACATCACGGATTTTGAGTTTTAAGGTTGGAATGTTTTAGATTGGCCCCGTATACACTCTGTCCTTCACATAGCCCTACAAAAAACAATCCAGTTTAATCACACGATTTAGATGGCCACTTAACTACTGATTGTTGGGAAATTTAGTTTGCAATAAATTGATCGTTTTACTGGCTACTATGTAACATGTGGCACCGTTCTGATAAAAGCACATGTCAGTGACATCCACGTCGTCAATATTATGCCAATAATATGAGTTGCTAGCATATCGCGAGTTGCATTGACCGTTACTACACTTTCAGTTCCATCTTGAAAGAAAACGGCCCAGTCACGCCTCTAGACCACATAGCGCACCATAGAGTGACACATTGAGCATGCAAAGGCTTCTCAATAATCGGTCTAGAATTTTCAGTAGCCCAAATGCCGCAATTTTTCTTGTTGACATACCCTAATCATTGAAAATAGGTTTGGTCTGAAAAAATTATTTTTATTGAACGAATCTACAGTTTCAATTCCTGCACCAGCTGAAACTTGTAAGGCCTCAGAGTCAAATCTTTATGCAAATTTCGCAACATTCATCTTGGATAACCCGACTTTTTAATAGCGTCGAGGAATTGACAAATTTTGATCTGCTCCAAAACTATGGCTTACAGTTGAACGATCCAGCTGAAACGCGTTGGTCTTCACACACCTTGTACTGGGCTTTTCGACTCGAATTTAATGACCAGATTTTTAATAGCGGTCTCGGAAGGACGATAATGTCAAAAAATATCACGTATTTTACGAAATGTAACTTTAAGAGAATCCACCATTTCTATAGTGGATTATAATTATCTTAATGAGATTTTCGTGCGAAATTTAATTCATATTGCTAATGCATCTACTATGAGTACGTCAAAAAACTAAATATCAAAACTATCATGTTGTTGGTGTTGTCACAATTTAAAACAAACTTCTTGTTATAAATCCCGATAGTAAATATTCAAAATTAATACTCTTTTCTCAAAGGTATTACTTTTAATGCACAAAGGATAACAGCTCAATTCTTGACATTTTATCATTTGACAGCCAATTTGCTTCTATCCTCAGCCCACCATTTATAACAACAAAGGTGTGTTCCAGAAGTGGTTGGATATTCTAAAAAATATTGTTATATTTTCAATTCCGATAAAAAGATAATTGTTATTGTTAATAAGAATGTGGCCGCTTTAGCAATACGTGGAAGAAATAAAACTTTAAGTTAAAGGATGTCCCACCAGTGATGTAATTTTAACGTACAGGGTTTTGCTTTTAACCGTAATTAGCAGGAACTTTCAGTATGTGTATATTAAAACCGAAATGAAAATACAAAGGCTGATCTTATAGTGACATGATTTTAATTTAAGAATTAATTTAAAAAGTTAAGAATTTTTCTGTGGGGATGAAAGGCCTTGATTTTGACGAATATGGCCTTGTTTTTTAAGTTATAGATAGGTGCTTGAAATTAGTCCAGCGTGTCTTTGAAGAACTCATAACGGAAGCCCTCATTCGAGCATATTTTGTCTATCAGGTAAACTTTAAAAGGCGGACATTTTTAATATTCAGTCACAAATAAACCAAAAATTAAATTCTTAAATTAAAAAGTATTCCATAGAGGATAACTTGCATAATGAATTCTAAAGTACCACGCTACTTTGCACTGAGCTTTTTTGGACGAATTTGTTTGTTCAGTGGTGAGCAGTACTTCAAGCAAATTCCAATCTTATTTTCACAATCAAGTACCACTCCAACCAGCTGGCAGCCTTTCTGATAATATCTCGTAATAATTGAATTTCATGTTGTTATATGTACAAAGACAATGAACTTCACTTTCTGAATACTGAGTTCCGCTTTTAACATCTCCTCTATGCTGCAAAGAGAGAGGGTACTTAAACTTGTCATGTCTAACCACCTAGGCAGCTATATCGTTCTTAGGTGACTGCGATTGTGCATGTAATGCATCTTTTAATTCCTATCTTAAAGCCCTCTGCAATCTATATATGATGTGCTGAAGGTTCCTGTCTAGTATTTCAAATTCTATTCACGTCATTACCCAGTTCAATAAAATACCTGCCCCTTTGCTTAGGTGTCTTGTTTTTTTTTTTGTTACATTTCAGATTTCGTGGTCTCACAGTTTGTTTAAATTAAATAAAAATATTTTTTAAAGATTTTATTTTTTGTTTAAACCCAAACTAGTACATACTTTTTTTAATTTTCCTTCAATTTATATTTTACTCAATTTTATCCAATACTTAAGAAAACATTTACACATAAATGTATGTGTTGTCCTGGCTTTTATTCCTATTAATGAACGTATGAAAAGTAAAGAAATAAAATAAATCTTCATTTAAACAGTTAGTCTACTCTTACGTATGACAGCAATACATGATTATATTTTTTATATCCATTTTCATGCGTCTTTATCGAGCGAGTAAGAATAAAAAAAAACCAATCGAATGATGTTACGTTAGCAGTACCCAGAGGAAAATAAAAAAAAAATATTTTGAAATCAAATTATACTAGAATTGAGATTGATTTTTTATTCAATTTTTGTATTATTATAACAACATCGTATAGTCGTATAATAAATACAAAATAACAAGTATAAAAAATTATAGTTTTTCTAGGTAAGAGCGACTGGAGTAGGCCCTTTTCTAAGCCGGCTGAAATTATTGTAAATAAATTTGTATTTTATTTTTTTTTTATTTTAAAAAGAGAAGTAGCACCTAGGTAACAATGCCTATTTAGTCAGGTAACATGCTATATTCTTCAGGAACGGGATAGTGAAGAGATGAAACAGGTGGAAAGATAGTCGGAAATTAACTGCCGTATAGAGACAGTACAGCGATTAGTGACTATGCTTTCATCGCTGAGCAACCCCACCGACAGTCAATTTTTATTTTTGTAGTAAAAAAAACCAAGGTCTTCGTTGGGAACCGAACTCACAACCCCCATACTGAAAAGCTAGTGCACTTCCTACTAGCCTACAGGGGCACCTATTGCTCGTAAAGAAAACGATTCCGTAAAAAATATATATCATCTCTTATCTGTATAGTGAGGGTTTGAATCTCCCCAGAAGCGCGCGGTTCTCATGTACTTTTTGGGATAAAAGGCGGCATAAGTCGGCTAGGCTAATAGAAACCTGAAACCGTAACAAAAATAAATGATCTTTCGAGGTCTGAGCAGTGATAGGAAGACACTGGTGCTACAGAAGCCAGTGGCTCGCAGGGTTACAGCCCTCTACTGGTTATTAGTTAGGTCCTTTGAGGAGTAACGTGGTGGCTGTGGTTAAAAAAATCCAAAATGGGAAGATCGATCGGCTTTTTGTAACCCAAAAGCATGCACCCTGTCGCTTACCAGCAGCCACAAGGAGTTTAGATATTCTCCGACTCTCGGGCGATGAGTGGAGGCGTGGCCCTGCTCGTTGTGTATTACAATTGCTGCCTAAGATCTGCACGAGAGTTTTAGGTGCATTTGCGGACTCATTGTTTTCACCACGTGGTAAAATCCCTGTCAGATTAGAACCAAGTGGCCAGGCGCTGATGAAAATCTATATCACATCTGTAAAAGTTTGAATTTACTGTACTTTTAGATTCTTTTACAATAAATTATAACATGTACTTTAGAATTTCATATATACCAACTGTGCGTTAATTTTCCAAGTTTTAATAAATAAATAGGCCAATATAGTAGGGACAAAGAATATTAAAATCTATTGAGTTACCATACATTTCTAAACAAGTATACAGAAAAATTTTATTTAAACGGTTTCCTTTTGCGGGTTTAGCTTTTAAAATTAATTTTTTTTTGTACCTTAAGAGGGCGCTACGTACGTTAAGTTTTCTACGTATACGTTGCAAAATCCTTGTAATATTATATAAATGTTTTCATAAAATTTTTGTAGCTTCATAATATTTAATCATAACATAGATACATAAAATACCCAGCAAACAGTTTAGTTCGATTTCAAAATAATACAAATTTTACTTGAGCTTATTATTATTTAAAATAAAATGGAAAAAAGCAGCTCTCACTTGTGACTTAATATGCTAGAACTATGAAGTTGTGAACGAATCGTATAGAACACTTAATTGTTAGATATAAAATTAAATGTTAATTATTAGTCAAGCAAGTTTGTTTTTGCAATAGACAAAACATTGTGTAGCGCCTCTATTGTCCTCACAGTGTTTTCTTAGTTTGTGAATTTTGAATATTGTTGTTGGCTTAAAATTGATGTTTAGAAAAATAAAATAAAAACAAAATTTAACACAAAAGTCACTTTTCGTCATCTTGTAAAAATAACAATGAAAAATTATGCATTTCTCTTCAGGAACCTACACGTGAGATTTAATGTGCTAAAAAAACTTAAACTCACAAAAAAACAAATGTCATATTCGCGCCTATTAATGGGTGTGTAATAAAATCCGGGTTTTTTTTAGTGAGAAAGAAAGACTGTTATCAAAGATATTTTGCTTGTTATGAATATTTTAATGTCGCGAAAACAAATGCGCAACATGTCGAGCTGCTCTTGCCACAATTGATTTATTGAAGGAAATGTTTGGTAATCGCATAGTTTTACGTTTCGGACCTGTACACTAGGCTGCAAGACTATAAGAATTAATTGCGATAGACTATTTTCTGGGCAGATATGTGAAATAGCTAGTCAACGCCAATCACCCCAAAATAGATGACCACTTAGAAAAAAAAAATTGCCAAATTTATGTCGATATAAAACCACAAAATTAAAAAGAGTCATCAAAAATTTCATCCCTTAATCAGATTACACCGGAGTCAGCCTCGGCTGTTAAATGCTAGAAGTTATATCTAAATTATAAAGAAGAGCTTAATCAATAATCGGTAAAGAAATTGTAATCTCTGTAGCTACCCACTTTCGCGACGTCAATAGTTGAGTCCCTGGTCAGACTTCAAAGGTCCGAATCTCCCAGTATCAGTCCCCTAAAAATCCGAGGAATTGCTGCCGCTTAAGCGAATACACAGAAGTTTGAATTCTTTGGCTTATCGCTACTATGGGGTTTTTCAATTGCTGTTTTCTAATAACTCGACTTTATGAAGGATTTAGCCACCGCGATCATTATTTCCAAATATAATTTTTTAACATAGACCAATGTGAATTTTCGAGTAACATTTTGATGGTATAAGATATGTACTCACAGTGCCGTGCAGTATAGTACAGTACAGTGCAGTACAATATACAGTATTTCATGAAGCGACTATGTGGAAATTATTTATTTATTTAATCTACAGAACTAAATTCTTAAGGATTACTTTACAATTTTAATTATAATGTTTGAATAAAAGAAGCGTGAACATATTATAACTGATATTAAAATTTTAGTGTGGATTAAAACTATTACATAAATGTAAGCATCTTGCAATCGCTTCATTAATTGCATAATTTGTTCTGAAAAGATATTTCAAACTTTCGATTGTTTCTCAAGTCCCTAGGGGAACTATACAACGTAAAATAACAGGTGCCCCTATAGGCTAGTAGGTAGTGTGCTAGCTTGTCAGTATGGGGGTTGTGGGTTCAATTCCCAACAAAGACCTTGGTTTTTTCACTACAAAAATAAAAATTAACTGTCGGTGGAGCTGCTCAGCGATGAAGGCATAGTTACTAGTCGCTGTGCTGTTTAAGACAGACAGTTAAAGACAGACGGTAGCTAGTTTCCGACTATCCTTCTATTTTCACCATCTGTTTCATCTCTTCTCTATCCCTTTCCTAAAAGAATGTAGCACGATACTTGACTAAATAGGCATTGTTGCCTGAAGTGCTAATTTCCTTTAAAAAAAATAATTTTTAATTTCCGGGCTATCAATATTGTATTATTATTATTATAGACAAATAATAATGAGGAGCAAGATCTACGAACCTCTAAGCCTAACATTTTCCTTCTAACATCATCTGAAGGTAGTTCATGTGACCAAATCAATTTTAAAGCAGTCTTAGTAAATATCTTCTGCATTCGTTCCATACGACTTGATGGGCCCAAATTACTTGGTTGCCAAACAATGGAACTATATTCCAAGATACTTCGAACCAAGGAAATGTATAAAGGCTTGAGGGTGTATGCATATTTAAAATCTCTAGAATTTCTTCTAATGAAACTAAGCATACTATAAGCTCTAAAAATAACATAATCGATATGATTACAGAACGTTAATTTAGTGTCAAAAATCAAAAAGTCCTCAACTTCAACTACACGTTTAAGCAGGAAACCACCAAGAGTATAATTAAAATTAATTGGACTCGTAATAAAAGCATATTAATATATTGATAAAAGTCTAAAGCACCCTCTACGAAAAATATGTATTTCTAGCGCAAAGGTGTGGAATTCTGCCTTAAGATACAAAGTAATTTTTCATTATGAATATCCAATATCTTAAGAACTGCTGTATACTTACTTCAAACACAAACTAGTTAGAAAACGATGCTGGTCGATTACTGAATTTTTCGTTCATTAATTGAACAACAATGACGTGCAGGAATTATGGTTTTCACCACGATGGCGCAACGTGTCGCATAGTTCATGCTACAGTAATAGTTACTTCGAACACAAAGTAGTTAAGTAAGTTAAGTTAATGATGCTGGTGGGAACGTTAGCTACTACAAACCCATGGTTACTGACTTTTTTGTTTCTAAATTTAACAACCATAACGTGCAGGAGCTATGGTTTTCACCAAGACGGTGCAATTTATTGGAGGAAATATTTGATAACTGCATAGTTTCACGTTTCGATCCGTTAACTGGACTGCAAGATCGTGCGATTTTACGCCGCTGGACTATTTTTTGTAACGATATGTGAGGTTTTAAGTCAACGTTAATAAGCCAGAAGCGATTGATCATGTAGAGGACAACATTCGTTGCCTTATTGCCGATATATTTCGACAAATGCTGAACAAGCAATCGAAAATTAGAGCTCCAGACTAGACTACAAATATGCTAGCCGGGCGGTCATGTACCACAAGCCATATTTAAATTATAATGCCAGGAGATTAATTTTTTAATAAAGCATATTTTATGTCAATTTATAAAATTAATGTTTGTTCCATTTTAAATTTCTGTAACTCTATAAAAAGCACTCTATACTTTACAATAGAATGATAAAATTTTGTTTGTGTTGGAAACATTCAAAGAATCCATAGATTCATTTTACCATTTGACTTTGTGTTTGCTGGGCATGTGAGTTTTAAATTAAATCATGGTGTTCAAGTAAATATTAATAATTTATTTTTCATTGATAATACAATATTCACCTGGTAGGTGTAATAATTTCCTCTCGTTTTTCTACAACTTCCTGTATTTATCTTATTACTTACAAGTTTTTCTAATCATAAACACATAGATGTATGAATATTTAATGTAAGTATGTATGTATGTAGGCATGGTATACAGGTTATTCATATTTTTACTCTGTCATAATATAAATAAACCTGACACATATCTAACGACATCTTAATGTATTTAAAAGCAGTAGATTATTTAATATTACTGACCCAATATTATGACATCATAAATCGTTTAGTTATGATACATTTCCATAGATTTTAATATAGACATACACATTTATACATCAATGTATTTATTATGTATATGCGTATATGTAATGAGTACATGCTTTTAATTTTAGTACACTGACATCGACATCGTCACTTTCCTTGCAGATTTTTTTTTAAATGTTTCTAAAAAACGTCTATTTTCGAATCAATATAATTTTGTTGATTGACAAGAGCATGGGCATATATTTGCATATGCCCTATTTTAAGTTTATTGGAAACCTCGAAACTAATTGGCAAATCGTTTTTGATTTATCTTTTCTACACATGAAGAAAATTTTCTGTGATACCTTATACGAGCAGTATTTTGTATTACTTTGACTTTATAAATTGATTGTCTAAAGCTTTACTTAAAAGTACAGAAATCACAAAAGCTTAAATTTAGAATCCTTTTGTGTTACCTAAGCATGTGTTTTGTTTATAAGCTCCGTCTACTTTGCATTTACAATCGTTATGTGTTCTGCTATTTGCATATTTCTATCAGACATAGCCATATATTTTTTGTAAATTGAATCTCTTATTTAATAGGTTTTATTCCCAAAAACTCGTTAATAATTCCTTAAAAAGTAATAGTTAATGTGGAATTTTGAAAAATTGTAATAATTCTCATTTAGTTGATTTTGTGTTTAAAAAGAATTTGTAGACACGATTTTTATAGATAGGGAATATAGGTAAGAAAAGTTACCACCAAATGGATTTAATGCAATTGCATCTTGGTATACACAAACAGTTGTTCAAAACTTCGCTCAAATTTGTTGTTGCTTGAATCCAATCAATAATTTGTACCAGATTGTTTAAAGCCCTTAACAAAATAACAAAAATTTATTGGCATCCTTTTAGCATTCTGTGCAATGATTGTTTTAAGTCTAATAATCAGCAAAGCTCAAAGTAGATATTAATTTATCTCTTATACCAATAACCTAAATCTACTGATGTAAAGGTTAGTATAATGACTGTCACCTTGCTTTGCTTCTAATAATTGCACCAAACTGCAGTAATGTACAAATTGTATACTATAAATGGTGTTTTTTATAGAGGTATATAAATTTTAACTGGAATAAAACAAAGATAATTTTTTTGAAATTCGTTATAATTGAAATAGAACAATTCTAATATGCCCTCTAGCATATAACCGTTATATAAGCTGTGTTATATAGAAACCATAGCTCTTGCACATCAAGGTTATTTAATTTATGAAGGAAGAGTCAGTAGTAATGGTGCTATAGCGCTCGAAATTAACTTTTACTTTAAAGAAAATAACTCTTTAGATAAATATTTTTTAAAAAACTACTTTGAATGATATAAAAGTACCTCTTAAATATATTAAATTTTACTTTAAAGAAAAAAAAACTATATACAAAAATTTAAAAAAAAATACTTGGTATGAAAAGTACCTCTATATTAAAGGACTTCATAAATAAATAAAGTTTTACCTTAAAGACAAATAAAATTTTTGAGGAAAGAATTTTACAAAAGATATTTGGTATAAAAAGTACGTTTGTATAAAAGTACTTCTCAAATAATTTAAATTTTACCTTATAGAAAAACTTTGTCTAAAAAAATATTTAACAAAATCAATTAAATTTTGCCTTAAAAAAGAAAGAACTCTGTAAAAAATATTTAAAAAGTGCTTCTACATAAAAATACCTCTGTAGTATATTAAATTTAATCTAACGAAAAAACCTTTAAGAAAAATATTTCTTTAAAAAAGTACTTTTTATGAAAAGTTTCATTTTTAGAGATGTATGGACCAATGATTCCAACAACCCATAAAGTGAACAGTCAGTTTTTCTAAATATAACAATGTCTCACCATACGCTTATGAATTATCACTCCAAATACGACAATTCTATTTACTTAGTTATCCATTCAAACAAAAGTGAGTTTTAGCGCTAAGCAAAATTCGCTAATGAAAATCGGGATAAACGGCAATCTAGCTTTGGGCCCAACTTTCGCAATTATAAATCTCTTGGCAGTTGACAAAATGGCCGCCAATTTAAAAAGGTGTTGCCAAGTTAAATTAGATACCGGTGAAAAATCACCCGATACAAATCGTCAAAAAATCTTTAAAACATACAAATTTACTCTCCATAACCGCCAAACAAAGATATTGTATGGGGATAAATTCCTTAATCTGGTAACAATGATTACTATTTATTGAATTATTATTTGTCTAATTATTTTATGAGGTGTTATCTTTACGAGAAAGATAGTTGAAAAAGCTATAATGATTAACGAAATTATTGGCTAGAAACTTATTTAAGTACAAATACTAGGATATCTTAATTTTCTAGATAAAATATATAGAAATATCTGGAAAAAAAGGTAGATAATTCAGATTCTTACTTGTTACTCTTATATCCTAACCATTAATACACACACTAAAATTTTAATAATTTTACATTTAATAATGTACGAAAAGAACACTGAAGATGGCAAACAGCCGAAACCGGTTTGTTCACAAACCAAATTTGACAAGGACGGTCGACGGAAAACCGCACCCAAATAAAAGTAATTTTACTTAACTTTATTTAGGCCGATTTCTGCCCATTATATTTAATCAAGTGATTTCTTGTAGTGTTTCTGTAAGTTATAAGCTATTGAAATTCCAATTTGACTCTTATTATTATGAAACTAAAAAACACTTCAAGTATTTCTAAAGGTATTTCTGATATAAGTCATTAAAACAATTTACGAGTGACAGAATTTCTAATCAAAAGGAAATTTCTATTAAACTCTCTCATCTAAAAAATATTTAAGGTGTTCCAAAATTTACATAAGATAAACAAATTGATGACAGCATTAGTTAGAATGAAGATTTTTATGAAGTAAATTTTTAAGTGAAGGACATTTTATGGTGTTGCCATTGGCGCATTTAAATTTTATAGTATATAAGATTGCAATAAAAGCAAACTCTATGGTATTGTGTGATGTGTAATTTTAGCAAATGCATTTTATTAATTTCTTACTGTTGCTAAATGTCGATTCGGACTCAAATAAAAATTGTTTCTTTCTTGTTTGATGCTTTCAATAATGCGATGCAATACAATACATAAACGTAATCACTGCACAGACAATTCTAATACAGTGTGCAATCGAACACCAGAAAGTGGAAAAATTATTAAAAAAAATGTAAATAATTATGAATTTTCTAAGTTTGCTTCAAATGTACGCCTTATTTTACTTACGGAAGTGACAACTTGATGGTTTAAAGTAACTTAACGAGGATATGCGTGATAAGATTTACGTCAGTACCAGTGTCACTCCTGGTCGCAACTCCGAGAGTTCGGAGCAGGCCAAAGCCTTTTTCTCCTTGCTGAAGAGCTGGGCACTATACAGATCCCGGTCCAGAACACATGAAGGCTTAATAAAATTCCAGAACACAATAGCAAGCATGCTCACTAAACCTGGACCATTAATTGTGTTCATTGTGACAACATATTTCAAACGAGGGCTGCAAAACCACAACCACCACGATGCTCCCGAAGGGCTAACCTCAATAATCAGTCAGAAAACAGCTAAAAGGCTAAACAGCCAAAAAGCTGAATTCCCGGGCTTACTAATTCCCGTGGTAATAAAGTGGAGTTGTCCAGTTGGCTTCTGCTCCTATTAGGGAATTGGGCTCCGTTTTACCCCCGATGACACATGTAACGACGGAGAGATTCCGTCAAGGCATATAAATGTGCCCGCGGGAGAGACTTAACTCGGGTATATGGCAGACTAAAACTGTTGCAAGATTCTTATTTTTGCTTTAACTTCTGACTGCTACGAGTGGTTCCCTTCTCCCTCGGCAGGCGCAGCCGCGATGGATCTCTTCCCAATCTTGACATGTGCTTTTGGGGGGTAAAAGGCGGTACCAGTTAACTGGGATAGCAGGAGCCCCTTACTGTTAGAGACATAGGACTCTCGGAGTCGGACCAGTGACTTTATACACACAAACTGGTACCGTGGTAACCAAGTGCTCTCATGGCCATGGCTCTGTTTTGGTTATTGGTGTGGACCCTGAGGAGTTACGTGGTGGCTGTTGGTTTAAATCGGTTGCTTTTAAACATTTCCGAAGAGATAACGCAGACTTCACATCCAATGATCTAGCTTGCACATGCAATAGGTTATAGACTATCTATAATTATTCAGAGAGGAATGGAAATTTGCTACTACCGCGCTTATGCGTTTTAGGGCGCAGGTGGGCGTTCTTCCTACATACAGCGCTAATTTCACAGTGAGACCCAGTGAGGCACTGTCGTGAAACTTACCATATTCATGTCCTAACTGGTTCTAGTGGATCCAAAACATACAGTGAAACCGATTTCAAACAAACAATTCTCATCAGTTCTATTTTTTTTCTTAATTGTTTAGACCACAGAATTATTTACATTCTTTTTACAAGTCCCCAACTATTAACAACAAAAATCAACTCGACAAGTCCATATCCATTAATTCAGTAATTGCAAGCCTCTCTCAATGGAAAGCACTTAAAAAAATGTCAATTTAATGGAGCAGTTTTCTCCCATTCCGAAACATTTTGGAATACCCTGTGTGTATAACTACACTAGCATCTATTAACACATGTGATTTTCTAAATACATATGAGTCCTTATTGATAAATAGCTAAAAGCATTTCTACCAATTTCCAATTTTCATTAACACTCTCTTTACAACATGACATGGAAAAACACATTCAATCAGTATATTTGGTAGAATATTTATGCCAATATCTCCATTAAGTTAAAGATTTCTAATAAATTGATTCCTCTTCTTTATCATTAAGGTAAAATTGTTTTTTTTTTTGTTTTTTTTAGGAATAATTCTAAATGACTGAGTTTTTGTTTTTACAACCGTAGTCAAAATTACACGATTGATTGTTGCTTATAGATTTTGAAGTAGACCAGATTTAGTTTTTGGTAAATGAATTGCTTTACAGTTTATTGATAGGAAATTACAAATTAATAAATTAGGACAAAATGCTCAGTTAAAAAGTAGTGAGGAAAAATAACTAAATTGACTTAAGATTATTTGAATGGATATAAAATTAAATAAAAATAAATATTTTGACAATACTTTAAAGTTTAAAAAGGTGACCACTTTTTGTAAGTACCTGTGATTAAACCCGGTTTGAAAGAAATGTGTTTTAAAAATATTCTAAACGCAATAGTTTTTGGAAGCATTTTGTAAAAAGAGTATTTTTAAAAAAAAAATTTATAATGCACATATAAGTACTTTAAAAAAATTCAGAAAGCACTTTAATAAAAACTAAAATTTTTGAAAGGTAATTTATTTTAGATATTTGTTTTAAAAGCTTCATGCTGCCAGAAGTTTCTTTAAATATGTTTCTTTTAAAAAAGTAATAGGTTACACTTTAAAAAAAGGACTTTGAATATAAAAAATTTAACTAAAAGGTACCTTAAAAGAGAACTACATTAAAAAGTCTTTATAAAAAGTTATTCTATTTTTAAGACAATATTTTTTAGAGAAGGACTCTTTACAAAGTAGTTAAAAAAAAATACCTTGAGTAAGGGCTCCCTTATATAAATTTAACAAGTTTAGAAACTGTATTTAAAAATAAGCTTTAAAGATAGATTTAAATAAATTAATTTTACCTTTTAATAAAATAGTTCTCACCTATAGGTATTCCAAGAGAAGTGCCTTTTAAGTTAGCGCCATTAAAAAAATTACAAAATTACTTTAAAAATTTCCACTCTTAAAGTGAGAATCCTTTGTAAAATTGAAAAAAAATCTATAAAATCAATAACCCAAGAATTGTTTTTTGGAATTAGGAAAACTCTTCCAAAGGTCTCTTTTCAAAGGTCCTCTAGGAAAATCTTGTCTCAAAAAATCTTCCCTAAAAGTAAAAGTGATTGTTAAAGTAATAGATTTTAGAAAGGGTTTTGAAAGCAAAAATCTTTTAAAAAAAGAGCCTTTTAATAGGAGTACTTTTATTGAAGCATCAAAAATTAACTATAAAAATTAGAAGAACTTACATTACAAAGTAACTTTGTCCACAACTACTTTTTGAAATCTACACCTAATAATTTTCTCAAAAAGTACTTTTTGAATTTTACTCCCAATCAATAAAATGTACATTATTGTTGTAAAAAAAGTAATCTATTTTTTTAAATATTTTACATTAATAGTAAATTGAAATTTACGCACACCTTTATTAGTTTTTAAAAATTTTCTTTCGTTTTTTTTTTGATGGCCTTAATAAAACATATAAATTTTACACTTAGGGCCATTTAGGAAATCCTTATATTTTATTTATTACACTTTTAAACAAATTTGGCAAATTTTCACAATCTAAACAACAATAACAAGAAAAGCTAAATACAAAAGTACAAATGCCTGAATTGACATGGTTGAAATCCCCGCATCTCCAACGGAGAATAAATGAAAGAAATACAAAAACAAATTTAGCTGTTTACGTAAATTTTATTGCTAACAATTTAATATTTATTTGTTGTTGTTTTTTTTTTTTTTGAGAAAACAAACAAATTCGTAAGCTTATTTTTTTTGTTGAGTTAACCCTTTACATGAGATGTAATAATAGAAAAAATCACAGATGCTTTTAATGTCTTTAAGGTTAAACTTAGATTGTTAAAGTTGATGTCCTTTTTAGGCATGGAATTCAAATTTGCCTTAGAAAATATATTTAAGCTTTTAAACAGAATCTGTTTTTGAAAGTTTGAACTTAACGCGGGTGAAGTGTCAAATATTTGTTTTTTTAATTTTAAACTGTTCTAAAGTGTTTTGATCTGGGTTATACAAACTGCTGAAATTTTTTGATGTCTTAATCATCTGAAAACTGCACAAATTCGTTCGTTTTTGATATTATGGTGTCGTGAGTTCGCTATGCTTGTAACATCAGATTAAATTTTTCAGAGCATCTGCTGAAATTGTGTATTCTATTTAGTGGGTAACCCAGGGTTCTTGTTTACTTTCATTGATTTTTAATTCTAATCACTTTCTTTCTAATCCTTTCTTGCTTGCCACAAAAAAAAAATATTTCATTGCTGAGGTCCTCTAATCGCCACTTTTAAGCTAACGTTTTTGCATCATTTCGGTGTTCATGATAGATATTTTCGAAGTAGTTGTATGGGCTTTTCATACATTTTATATTTTCGATCCAATCAATTGAATGTAAACAGCGATAGTGGATTTACAACATCGAAGCCTAGGCCACTCTGATTGCATGAAACCTACGAGGTCATGCCTTAGAATGCATAAATAAATTTTTGCCCATCTATAATTTAACAAACAAGATATTCACCCTTTAAAGCTTTTCATGTTTAATGATCTTTAATGTATAATCCTTTCTTCGTTTTTCCAATGCTTAATACAGTTCGTGTTCTGAGTTTTTTGGCATCCTCCTGAATAGGTTATTGCGTTAGGCTACCATTAGTGTTACTAATAATATTTTTCTATTAGCTTCCACTTGGTTTTACTTCTTACGATTTGATACAATGTTTGTTAGGGCTATCCACTAACCGTTGGTTGAAGAACAAATTTGCATTCTTATAAATATATAAAGTTTAGAAATTAAAGTATACCTAAACCCGTATCGAGTTGAGATTATACATTTTATAATTAATTTTTTTAATAACATATTATGGCTACCAAAGCAATGCAGTACTGGTGTAATTATTGAAGTAATTTCTTCTCGCAAACCCAAATAATGATAATAATTACAAAATGAAAATCAAATTTTTTTGACATGTCAGTCGTTTGTTACCACGTCATTTCTAACTTTAATTTTCAAATTACAGTGAAGATATAGCAGAAAAAGGGTGCTCTATTTCAAACTGATTGTAGTAATACCACAAGGCTTTTTCTTTCTCGTTCTCTTCTTCTCTGCTTCCCTACTTGTTATCTTCCTAATTGACTCTCTTTGTCAAAGTTTCAACCCTGTATACTCTTTCACAGATGACAGCAGCATTTGTCATTCGTATTCATTCAGTAATAGAACGAAACAGTTAGTGGAGGGTTCCAAAAGGCAAGATATGAATTATACGCTCACTCTCGAGCTCGCAACAATCTCCAAATGGGTTCGTGTGAATAGAATCCAATTTAGTGCCCGTAAGACAATATTGCATGCTTAAGCATGGATGCGTGTTCGGCAATGATGCTGCTTCTGTAATGATGCTGCGTCTGTTATTATGGATATTATAATTATTAAGAAACCGGATCTCTTAAAGTTTCTGGAATGAAAACATAATGTTATGTTCGATGAACTAAGCACATCTGACAAATTTCTAAAGGAGTTTTTATTTTTTTTTTAAGAGAAGTAGCTTTTCAGGCAACAATGCCTATTTAGTTAAGAACAGTGATACATTCTTTATGAACGGGATAGAGAAAATATGAAATAGATGGTGAAAAAGGATAGTCGGAAATTAACTGCCGTAAAAGACAGCACAGCGACCAGTGACTATGACTACATCACTGAGCAGCCCCAACGACAGTCAATATTTATTTTTGTAGTGAAAAAAAAACAAGGTCTTGGGAATCGAATCCACAACCCCCATACTGACAAGCTAGTACACTACCTACTAGCCTACAGGGGCACCTCTAAAGGAGTTTTCTAAAACGGGTAAAAGATAATTCACTCCATTCGTTCTTCATACTGTTTATACCACCTATATCCATCAAAAATTGGAATACAAGTCCCATGTAGGGGCCGGTGCCCCAAATTCTGTATCGGAGTTGCTCGACCACAAAAAAGAGAAGCTCAAAAGAGGCTCATTGGGATAAGTAGGGTATCCCTCTATTATTTCTCTGAAAAATCGACGCAATGTGGGTTGTATTTCACTAATTTATCGTTACTTTAATGGTAAGTGCTCTAATTAAATTCGGGAACTTATTCCTGTTACTCACACTTAACACGCTTTTCGTTGAGAGCGCATCCAATTTTTTTTAAGAGAAGTAGCACTTCAGGCAACACTGCCTATTTAGTCAAGTACCGTGCTACATTCTTTAGGAAAGGGATAGAGAAGCGATGCGTCACTTGGTGAAAGTAGAAGGATAGTTACGGAAATTAACTATCGTATTAGGCAGCTCAGTGCCTTCATCACTGAGTAGCCCCACCGACAGCCAATTATTATTTGTAGTGAAAAAAACCAAGGTCTTTGTCGGGAATCGAACCCACAACCCCCAGTCATGTAAGCTAGTACACTAGCTGCTAGCCTATAGGGGCACCTTTGTGATTGAATCTCACTATGCTCTAGGTTTTTTAGCAGAACAGGCCGTATGTGAAATAAACCCCCTTCAGAGGTTTTTCCTGTCACTTTCAGTGTAGAAAAACTCAAATCGAATGTCCACAAATACTACTTCCTCTTTTCTCCCCCCCCCCCCATAACCTTATTTCCTAGTTCTGGCACAAGACATTGCATGAGTAAGGGCCATCCCCTAAGTGCTGGTTCGAGAAAATAAAAATAATTACTTAATAGATGTTGAATTTCGGTCACTTGAAAATTCTATGGAAAATCATTTTATTGTTTTCTCCCTCAAAGCTTTTAAAGGACTTTTGTCTAGGCCCTCTTGTAGGCCATGCATTTATATATCAATACCTTTATTAACTAAATTATTTTACAGGATTTGTAACTTATTTTTTTATGACATTTAAATTACGCCTTTATGTTGATTTATTTAAGTTAGCCTTAAAAGCTTTTTTTTAAAGCTTTAAATGTCTAACGCTTCAATAAACACAATTTTTGTGATTTTCTGTTTCCGTTTTGTCTGTGAGTTTAAAATACAATTTTTACGAAACTTTTATCTATTTTGTTATTGGAAAATGTGTTTTTTATTGAGGCCGCGCCAATAAGAACAACAAATAAAGACAAAATCGTTTTTTAAATTTCTTTTTCTCCTGTTCAGTTTTGATTTTTGCAGTTTTATTCTTAATAGGCATACGACTATTTATGACATTATTTTTCGTACATGTTATTGTTGTTTTTTCTTGTGTATTTTTACTACCCCATAAAGGATGAATATAAAGAGTTAAACAACCATAACCCAGCTTATAAAGATATCCAAAAATAACAACATCAACCAGTAGTAAAAAAAAAACACACACACATACACAAAAACTCAAATTGCCTGGATTTGTTTAACTCGTAAACAAATCAATGATGTGGAGAAAATTTTTATGCATAAACATTTTTTATGTTTTATTTTTGTTTTAGATGGATTTTTAAAACTGTCAATAAATTTTGCCGAGCAATTGGTTAAAAGCCATTTAAAATTTTAAATCTAAATTTTTTTTAAATTTTAACGGAATATGGCAAATTAAAGCATTTGATTTTCAATTGTACTAAAAATTAATACCGGCAAATATAATTGTACCCCTTCAATTAGTTTTTACGTCTCAGCGACTTTTTTGCATTCTATGACGTGTTTATATTCTGCAGAGTTTTCACTTCTATATCTTATAACTTTTTATGCAGTTATTAAGCTTTTTAAGGCTTTCGTTGCAAATTTCTGGCTCAATAGCCATTTGTTCTTCGTTGTTACATTTTTGTTGATCACTGTTTCAAACTTGAATATATTATGGATAATATATATATTAAGAAATCAGAAGCTTTTGATGTTCTTGCCATGAAAATCCAGTGTGATCTTCGATGGACTAAGCACATTTTTTAGGTTTATAAAAATCTTTAAAGTTCTCCGTTTTCTAAGATGGCGTAAAAGATACTTTACTCCATCCGATCTTTGTACTATTTATGTCACTTATATCCGTCTAAAAATAGAATACAAATCTCATTATGGGCCGGCGCCCCAAAGTCTATGTTGTCCTTACTCGAAAGCGTAAAAAAGCCAGCAGGGTATCCAACTCTATTGGTTATCTAGATAATCAACGCACTATGGGTTGTATTTTACTGTTTTATCGTTACTACCATGGTAAGAGTTCTAGTGAAATTAGGGAACTTGTTCCTGTTACTCGCATGTTTTTGCATTTAACAGATTTTCATTGAGACCCAATCGAATTGCCGTTGATTGACCGACTAATCGCATTACACATTACAGGGAAACTCTGTTTTATAGCAGAACAGTTCGTATGTGGAATAAACTTCCTCCAGAGATCTTTTAATGTAGGAAAATTCAAATAGAATGTCCTCAAACATTATTACCTGTTTTCTCCTACTCATAAACTAATTTGATAGATCTAGCACAATACATTGTACGAGCATGGTTCCCCCTGAGTGCGAAAAAACATAACAAAGATATTGAATGCTACCATCATTTTCCCTGTGTGCTCTGTAATGTATATAAGTGTTTTTGAGTTTTGTTGTCGTTTTGCCATATTGTTTAATAAAAACTCTCATTTAATCAATTTGGCTTAAGATATAAGAATCTTGAATTTTCTATACAAGATTTGTGGTAAAATCCACTGATGACCTATATGAGCATATGATTTTCCCCACAATAATACATTTTAAATATATTTTTAAATATTAAAAAATGTATGAGAATATCCTAAAATATTTATTTTTAAAGGAATCTAGCACAAATTAACGTTGATTAAAATAAAATCATTTATTCAAATTTCTGGTTCTGAAAATTTCTTGTCGATATCCTTAATTTGTTGTTTGTATTGAGTAATTTCCAAAGTGCTTAAGCTTGTTTCTGAGTGTAAAATTTATTATCAATCTTCATTTCTATCATATCTGTTCTTTTCTTGACTCCGTTCTTAATTAGTTGTTCTTCTAGAAATTTGGTTAGAAATTTCTCGCTGTCGCCATTAATTCTGGAAGACGTTTGAATTTCGGTCTCTTTTTAAGCTAAAGGGTTTTTATTGCAGGTCTCAGAAACTCAATGTTTTTTGCAATTTTTCTTTTACATTTTCTGGAAACATTTCAGAATTTTCACCATGACCTTCATAATAGCGATTAACATTGACTTCAAATTCATTTCGCTTACTGTGGCACCGCTAATCTTTTATTTTCTTCCAATACGTATGTGCCAATATCTTTGTTACCTGTAGTTGATACGTCCAGTGTATTTATTTTAATTTTTTCTTAGTTATAGGCACATTAGTATTGTCCCCAAAAGTTGCGTTTTATTTACTAATTGAGTTTCCTGACAAAATAAAATACGTCAAATATTATTTTCTTCAATATAAATTTCTTTACGAAGTTTACTTACCCCGCTCAACTTTTTGCTTTATATTGCCATGTCTTTGTTTTTATAGACGAGATAAATGGTGCAAATTCTTCATTTATGCAAAGATCTGGCAACTTGTCTATGGTTGTATATTCTATCCAGTCTTTTAGGAATAATTATTTAATTTTTTAAGCTTTGCCAGCCATATGTAATGTTGAAGCATTTAAACTTTAGTAGTTGCAGAAGTGCAAAAATTCTTTATTCTCAAACGAATTTTTATAATGTCAACAATTCTTTTATGAGTATGTCAAAAGGTTAGGAAGTAAATTGCCTATTAAATGACTATATTCCTAAAATTGAACTATCATCCATTTAACACTTATTTAGTAAAATGTTGGGACATTTTAAGAATGGAAGGTTACACTTTTGTGCGAAAAATTTTGATTTTATAAATTTACTAGCGCAATGGTGAAAATTTTACTGTATCACCTTAAAAAATTCGAGCAGTTTTACCTCCTTCTGAGACCATTGTGTGGAATTTAGTTGCTAAACTCGAGGCAGCTAAGGCATAGTTGCTGACAATTAAACAAAAAAATACGCCTGTAGTTGACGTGGTGATGTAAACAATGTCGCTGTACATAACAGTGGAAAATAACTCGTCGATATACGTAACAATTGGTTATCACTAGAATACTTTCAATATTTTTCACAAAAATGTTCATTCTTCTAAAATTCAAATCATTCAAAATTGTTGCGTGGAACGTTTGTGAATTGTTTGTTTGAAAATATGGACGACAACGAAGCATTTTTCAATAAAACCATCTTTAGTAATTAGACTCATTTTCAATTTGGCGGTTATTTAACAAACAAAATTGTCGCATATGGGTCTGAAAAAATCTAAATCCATAAACGATCCTCGAAAAGTCGTTGCATTCAAAGAAAGTGACCGTATAATGCAATTTGTAATCAGGCGGCATCATTGGCCCGTATTTTTTTTCGAAAACGAACAAGGAAACATCATCACCATGAATTCTCTGAGTTACCAAACATTGGTAACCAATTTTGTTTTTGGCCAAAAACAATTCAAGCATACATTAATGCCCTTGAATTTTGTTAAGACGACTACACAAGCCATATGGCCACCCAAACAACTCAGTTACTGTATCACCGCCTCGTTCCTGTGATTTAACGTCGTTAAATCATTTTTGATGGGCTATTTGAAAGATCGGACTTATGTGAATAGCCTGCAAACAACTGAAGTTGTGAAAGTTAAAATTCAGCACTGCATTGTCGAAGTAAGCGAATTTGTTCAAAAATCTGTTGTAAAATTTTGTGAAGAAGTGCACGTGTAGGCAAACGTGCTAGAGGTAGACATTTGTCCGACATTATATGCCATTATTGGTATCAATAAAACTAAAGTTCTCAAAAAGGTATGTGTTTTAAGGTAATTTAATTCCTAACCTCAAACTTGCCCCCCTTTATATTATAACTTGCCTTGTTAAAGCAGGAATATCTTTTAAAATCTGAAGTTTTTCCCTTTAACAAGTGTTGATGATTTACACCAAGCCATGCATAACACAGGTCTACAAAAAAAAACTTTTTCAAAGATGTTTTAAATTTGACAATTGATTTTATATAATTTTGGTGCGCTAATTCCAAATCTGCAAACCAATTTTTTCTATCACGTAAGATATTTTTGCAAATTAGAAAATAAAAAAACACAAAATTTGCTTATAAATACATTTCTTAAAATTTTTAAAAATAATAGTGGGCTCAAAATAAAGAAAACTACATATTTTTTACGCACAACTTAATGAAATCTTTTCCTTTTTGTCAAAAAACTGCGTTTGGTAGACATTTTTCTATAAATTTTGGCAGGATTATCACGTTGTAGCATCCAACAGTAGTCTGCTATCATGGATACGCTCCATCTACTCTGATAACGTCTTTCCATCTCTTTAATGTCTTGATGGAAACGTTCCCCTTGTTCTTCGCTACAAGCTCCAAGATTTCCTGGAAATTTGTCTAGATGAGCGAATAAAAAATGTAATTTTAAACTCATATTGCATCCTAGAATACGAAAATTTTGTAGCAATTGTGTGACAATGTTCTCATAGTCTGGATCTTTGTTATTTCCCAAGAACTTTTCGATAACTTCTTTAAATGAAGTCCAGGCTTTCTTTTCGATAAGCGTCATAGAATTTTGAAAGTTTTCGTCTCTGCATAAAAATCTAATGTCGGGACCAACAAAAACCCCTTCTTTTAATTTTGCATCAGACAACTTGGGAAATTTTGAACAAATATATTTAAAACATTCTCCGTTTTTATCAATAGCTTTACCAAACTGCTTCATCAAACCTAATTTTATATGCAGAGGGGGCAATTAAACTCTTTCACTATCAACCAAGGCATTGTGCTTTATGTTTTTACTTCCTGGAGTAAGATTTTCTCTTGTAGGCCATTCCTTTTGGGTCCAATGTTTATCTCGTGCTCGGCTGTCCCATTCACAAATAAAACAAGGATATTTAGTATAACCTGACTGTTGCCCAAGCAGCATACACAGAACTTTTAAGTCTCCACAGTTATGTTCTCGGTATTTGATTTTTTCTAATAGAAGTTCCAAGTTTTCGTATGTTTCCTTAAGGTGAACAGAATGAGCGACGGGAATAGAAGCCAGTGTATTACCGTTGTGCAGTAAAACACCTTTTAGACTCATTTTGCTAGAGTCAATAAATAGTCGCCATTCTTCCTTTTCATAAGAGGTAGCCCCTAGCTTAATAACTAACTCAGAGATATTGTTACAATATACTAACGAATCTTCTTGGGTGAAATATGGACTCAGGTCTTTTTCTCGATTTCTGTAGAAAGTGGTTGACGTACCTGGAGCCAGCAAATTTTTATCACGAAGTCTAGAGGCTAGAAGTTGTGAGGCATCTTTGGGAAGATTTAAGTCTCTTACTAAATCGTTTAATTCCATTTGATTAAATAGTTGTGGTCCTTGTTCTGCTTCAAAAGTAAAGTCGGGATCTGTGGACTCAAATACAGACTGTTCCGAATCAGATGATAACACATTCTCTAACTCCTTTGGTGGAATAGGTATGGGTAGATCAGGGCCATGAGGAATAGGCCTAATAGCAGATTTTAGGTTCGGGTATATAATACTTTTTTATTCTTACAATTAAATCCTTTTAAATCGCAGGAGCAAAAGTAGCAATCATCAGTATGGTTTTGTGGCTCACGCCACACCATGGGAACTCCAAAACTCAATGACTTTTTTCTTCCTTTTGTCCAACTTCGTAAAGCTTCTACACAAACTTTACATACAATATGTGGTGCCCAAGATTTGTCTTGTTCTCCTATTTTCACTCCAAAATAGGCATAATACGCATTACGAACAAATGAGGTTATGTTATATCTTTGTTTTGTAACCACAAAACTTCCACAAATATAACAAAAGCAGTCTGCATTATTAACACAATGTCTCCTTTCCATAGCTCAAAAAACAATAGAATAATTTACAAATAAATAGCACTAATTCGAAACACAGCGATAAATCTCCTCGAACGGCTAATAACAACTGACTGGAAGAGGTGCAGCCGCGGTGTTGTACTAGTTCACTAATTTTGCAGTGTTGCCACAATTCACAGACATTTATTTAAATATTTTTGGTCAACTGTCTGCGCCATATATTTTTTCTAAGAATGGTTTTTCTAATTTTATATGTAAACTTTTCCTATAATCAAGGAATTTTTATAAGATCTCGATTTGCAAAAAATTGGAAGGTGACAGAAAAAAAGGAATGTCAATTTCGGATTCAGGAGGTCTAAATTACCTAACGAAGGATGTTGATTTTAAAACATCAAATTTGTTGTAGACCTGTGTAATTAATACGGAAAGAGAAGAATAATAAATATTAAAACAAACACATGTACACAATTGTATAAATGCAACGACAAAATAAAACAATAAACTCAGAAAAAACAGACAGACAGACGAACAAACAGATAGTGAGAAATTTTAGAATTAAAAGAAAGAGATCAAAAATTGTTTATAATCAGTACGATATGCTGAATGCAGTAGTAACATAATGGCAAATAACCAGGATTTTATTATTTGTTGAAAAATTTGTTTGTTTACTGTGGTATTCATTAAACGAAGGGGTAACAGTTTGAAAGGGGTTCATACACATTTGTGTACAGCCTCATTAAAACAGCTTCCGCGTCAACATTTCCGGCCTTTTTCCACCTAACAGCCACACAAGTTAAGGTGTGTGTTATCTATGGCTTTCTACAATTCAATGTGATATTTTGGAAAAAGAGGAAAAATTCTTAGTTCCTTCAGATTGTAAGATAACAAGACTGGCAAAAGTTGGGTAATAAGAATTAAACAATTTTACAATTCATGTGTAAAAATTAATACTTTTGCGGTTTGAAAAATTGTCTGCAATTTATGTGACGATGTCTAACAATTTCACCCAAATGATTAAGCATTACTAAAAGAAAAAATTTAATTTCGAAAAAAATTAAGACTCCTGGAAAGGAGGTTAAATCAGAAAAAAACCGTAACTGCAGTTAGATTGATTCGAATTAAGATCGAATTTGGACTATAGTAAATCTAAAACTTAATTCAATATGAAATTATACCGGCTTATTCATAAGTAAAGTTACCACAGCAAAGGTAAAGCCAAACAACAATGGACTCTACAGACATTTTTGTAATAAGTTTGGCGTCAACGCCTGGCCGTTTGGTCCTAATCTAATGGTGGTCTTACCACTGGGTGTAGAAACAACGCTAAATCGCATATACAACTTAGTAACATGTTAGAGTGCATGGTACTCCTTGCTGAAGAGTTGGAGACTATTCAACTCCCCATCTTTTGCTTTCGCAAGCAAGAAAATTTTTAAAAGCAACCGATTTAAATCAACAGCCTCCATGTAACTCCCCATCAATAATCTGAACACGGCCGTAGTGTATGCGCGTATAAAGTCACTAATCGGGCTACGCGAGTCCTACGTCTCTTCCAGTTTGGGACTCCTGCTAGACCAGGCGATTGGTGTCGCTTTTTATCCCCGAAAGCACATGTCAAGATGGATAAAATTTCCATCAAGGCTGCGTGCCGCCGCGTTGAGGAGAGTGGAGGGTGGGGATGAACTCTACAGAATAAAATTAATTTAGAGAAGCGTAGCGTTTGGCGCGATTTATCTCTTGTGACTTGGGATAATTTTGTATTGTTTCTCCAACAATAAAGCCGCAGCCTTCGAAACGTTTGATGGAGCTTACTAACGCATTATGATCTTTAATTATTTGTTTAAAAATATGGATAACACTTTTTCGAGCGTAATGTGCATTCAACAAGAGGGTGCTGTTTGTCATATGGTGACTGAAAAATACGGCATTAAATTGAATTCGAGAAATGAAGCTATTGATTGACCTCTAAGTTCATGCGATTTGACAACTGCCGATTAATTCCATATTAAGTCAATGCTAATAAATTAGAAACAATTGGGTGTTTTGCAGCTAACTTCTTTTGCGGTATTCATCACAGGAAGCCCAGCAGTGCTTCAAAAAGTATCATAAAATTAAACATGCAACAATAGCTGCAAAGGCCATATAGTTGAAATCGTTTTTAGATTTTTTCAATAAAATTTATTGTTATTAATAAACACTGTGTTTACAAAACACAATAGTTTTCACTTTGCATATCGGAAATTTTAGTGTTTCTAAAGGTGCCTCCTTCGGTAGTTTTTTCCCTGGCATATGGCTTAATTTAAGCTAAGCTTATATGGAAAACGACTGTACGTTGACTTAAAGGGAAGTAATAAACTTAGTCTGACTAAGGTTTGATCAGTGGCTAATGTCGTACGTGCCTGTTCCTGTTATTGGTGAGACAGCGTGATTTGATTTACATCTGCACCGACTATATAGTCATAATCAGATGGTGGTCAAACCACTTGGTTGATTGGACACCAACCACGCCCTAGAAGGCCATCGAATAAGTATATCCTCCCGTCACTTCTAGTAGCAATTTCGAAAGCCCGAAGTAGGCCGCAGCCTTCACTCCTTGCTAAAGAGTTGGAGACTTTCCAACTCCTGGTCCAGAACGCATGAAGCTCTTTTTTATCAAGAACAAGACAGCATTCATACTCACTGGACCTGAACCATTCATTGTGTTAATTTGAATGATCCGACCCACAAACTCTCACGAGGGTCCGAAACCACAACCACCACGATACTCCCATATAGGGGCCAACCTCAATAACCAGTCAGAGCACATCATTGTCTAAAGAGAACAAATAGTGTACTCTGGGGCAACTGATTCCCGTGGAAATATGTGGATTGTCCAGGTGACTCCTACTAGCCTTTGAGGGGCCTGAGCTCCCTTTTACCCCGCAAGACATCAGTCTAAATGGAATAGTAGGTTCCAAAAAGACTATAATGTGCCCCCGGGGGGGAGTTATTGGTGAGACACTTCGAAAAGTAAGATGACGAATATAGAGAGAACACTGAAGATGGCATATAGTCGAAACCGATTTGTTCACAAATCAAATTTGGCGCTGGCTGACGTAAAATCATACCCAAGTATGATGATGGCTGTAATCTTAAAATAAAACAAGGGGAAAGCGCATGAGTTAAATATGCCATTGTATTGCAGCAGGTGTCTCGCCAATAAATCGATGACAGTTTATATAATCTTCGGCTCTTCCATAAGGAGTTAAAGTAACAAGTCACAAGATATTACTTTCGCATCCAGTTTTCTGTTAATTTGTTAATTAAAAGCTTTGAATTTGATTTTCAAAGTATAAAATATACCACTTGAGGGCAATTATTTTATTTAGAAGTACAAATTATACAACACCAGCCCGGAAATTTTTAAATATTTGTGAAACAATTAATTATATAAAAATCCAATTAAATCAAATAAAAATCCTAATATTTGTTATTTAACTTACACCTTCTCCTGTTATATGAATTCTTAAACTTGATGTATAGAATGTAATTTTTCTTACTGTTTTTTGTTTTCTTTTTATCTTTAAGGGAAATCTCGTCATTTTCCGGTAAATGGTTTAAATTCAGTTAATTCTGCTGCCAATAATGATACACGTAATATTTACAATAATCCCTATACATCATCATCCCTACAACAACAGCAGCAGCAACAACAACAGCAACAGCAAATACGCCATCAACAGCTACATCAACAGCAGCATCAACAGCAGCAACAACAACAGCTATTGCCACAACATGTTTATAAATCAATTGCTGGTGGTAGCAGCATTGGTAGCACCAGCAATCAATATGAATATTCCACACCAAATTTAACAACAGATCAACAGGCTTCAGCGGTTGGCGTAGCAGCAGGACTTGTAGCAGGTGTTTCAGCAAACAATACAACAGAAGTGGAAAATCTTTTCCTTAATCATAATAACGGTAAGTCCTTTTTCTACTTTTTCTTTTTCTTTTTTTTCCATTTTTATACTTTTACTTTAAGCAGGAATTAAGAAGTGAAATTTTGTTTATGTATTTTTCCTTCGTTCATTTTTCGCTCGTTCGTTCACTTTTAATAATATTCATATTTTTACAATTATAGCGAGATTTATTGAAAGGGGATTCATTTTTTGTTTTGTTTGCTTACTTTAGTGTGAATAATTGAGTGTCTGGAGGGTTTTGTAAAGGTGTATTTTTGTGTTTAGCATTCTGTATGAGAAACGTCTCCTTTAAGTTGCATTAATTTGTAGCCATTTTTCAAGTTTTCCACCTTTTTTTTTAGTCGCCATTTATAAGTTTGCATATTAATCATGAACAGCTGGTGTTGAGAACAGAGCTTGTGTTTGGTTGACTTTCAAAATTATGACCAGTTAAATAAATCTATTTAGATGGAGGTGATTTTCAAACGAAACTGTGCATATTTTATATGATATTGAAGATTAGTTGAGGGCTTATTAAATTAAAAGGTGAGAAGCGGAAGAAGATTTAAAGGTTTTAGGTGAAGAGTATCCTTTTTTTCATTTAAGTGAAAAAGGAAATTAATTAAATTCAAAAAGGATAAAAAGTATTCCATTTAAGTATATTTGAGCGTTTGTTAGAATAAAATTTTGAATTTAAAGCGACTAATTGTGAGGCTAAAATATTCCTAATTTAAAACTATTATTTTGTATTGAGTATAGATTTTTATTGTATCGGGGTTTTTAACAAGAAGTTTGTTTTTCAACATGATGATTTTGACTTTTAGTTTTTTGACGTATTCGTAGTAGATGCATTGGCAATTGTTACAAATCGGATTAAAATAATTAAAATCCACTATGAAAGTGGTGGTTTTGTTAAAGTTACAGTTCTTCAAAATCGTGATATTTTCGGACAACATAATCGCCCTTCTAAGAACGTTATTAACAATTTGGTCTTTAAATTTGCGCCGACAGCTTCAATATAAAACGTGCGAACACCAACGTGTGTTTGACCGGGTGGCTTAAATGAAATCATCGCATCATCGTGAAGTGAGCCAAATTTGACAATTCCTCGACGTTCTCAAAAATTGGGGTTATTCGAAGCCAACACATGGCGAATTTTGCGTAAGAATTTGACTTTGAAGCCTTGCAAGGTTCAAGTGGTGCAGCATTTGACATTAACTGATCATTCGTATCGCCGTATATTCGCTCAAATCATTCAGGATCAACCGAATGGTTTTTCTGAAAAAATATTTTTCAGTAAAGTTGCCGCACTAGGACTTTTCATAACCTTTAACCGATTATTGAGAAAACTTTACATGCTCAACGTGTCACTGCATGGTGCGCTATATGGCCTGGAGGAGTTTTTGTTTTTCGAAGATGGGAATGGATATGCGGTAGGGTCCAATGGATCACGCTATCGCGAGATGCTAACAACTCAATTTTTACCTATTATTGACGACATGGATTCACTCGCATGTGGTTTCAACAGGATGGTGCCATATGTCACACAGCCAATTTATTGCAAACCAAATTTGCCCATCGCATAATTTCACGACAATCAGCAGCTAAGTGGTCAGTCAGATCGTATATTTTAACTCCACTCGACTATTTTTTGTGGGGCTATGTTAAGAACAGAATCTATGAGGAGCCAATCGAACCGATTTCAGCCTTAAAACTCTAAATCTGTAATGTGATTAACGAAATAGGATCGCCATATTGCCAAAAAGTTATTAAAAATTTTGATGAAAGAGTCGACATTGTGGGTGTGGTGGACATTTGCCAGATATTTTTGTTTTTACAGTAAAAATCTTAATCTAAATTTTTGGTTTTATTTTGTTTTAGTAAATAAACTTGTTGAAAAACCCTTTATAAAAACCAAACCGAAAAGTACTAAAATTAGGAAGCAATTGCATTAGTTTATAACACCCAGAAAGGAGTCTAATTCCGTGAAAAATCTAAATAAAAATAAATTTGGAAAAGCAAATATCTGACTGTTTAAGCTCCTTAATAAATTATGCCACTTATGCCAGATTAACAATTATAATATTAAAAGGGTATTTTTTATAGAGGTATAATACTTTGAAATGCAATAAAACAAAGATGAATTTTTGAAATTGAAATGAAATTTACTTTATTCGGAAGATCATCTTCAGCCATTATAGTTTAATTATGACTTTGGGATATGACCGGCACGGCTGGCTCAAACGTAGTCTAATGTGAAGGTCTAATTTTCGATGACCTTTTCTAACAATTGTAGACATATATCAGCAATAAGTCTTAACTCTTTTCCGTTTTATTTATGTAGACTATTGACTTGAAATATCCTTCTAGACAATAGTCTAGCGGCATTAAATCGCACGATTTTTGGAACCAACTCACAGGTCCAAAATATGAAATTATGCGCTTACCTAATGTTTCATTCAATAAATCAATTCTAGTACGATGTGTGACATGTTGTGCGCCGTCTTGTTGAAATTACAGCTCTAGCACATCATAATAGTTCAACTTGTAAACAACAAAGTGAGTAACCATGGGTCCTCCACATAAATTTATAAACAAAAAAGTAAGTAATTTTGGTCACCATTGGCGGTCGTGTTTTGGCCGTCGTGTTTTGGCCAGCATTGTTTTTAAAGAAATACGGACCAACGATAGCACCAACCCATATAGCAAACCAAAGAGTCAGTTTTTCTGAATGTAACGGTGTCTCAACATACACTAACTGATTATCTAAATACTCCACTCTTGTTTATTGATGTATTCATTTAAATAGAAGTGAAGTGTATTTCAAAGGCATTCTTGTTTGAGCCCAGTTTGCACAATTAGGGGGAGTTGTTCTACGCATGCTGAAATGCCAAAATAAACTAAACATAAATTACGTAACAGCTACCATAATAATCACCAACTCAAAGTTCTTTACCTTTTTAAAAACACTCAATTAATTTGTAGTCAAATAAGGAATATTAAAATTGGTTATAAGGCACCGCGCATTCATACTTTAAATGCAACAATTAGTGCAATGCCTGAACATCAGCTAATGTGATAAAAAGAAAAAAATAAAATAAATATATTTAAATGCCATTTATTGCTAAATAGAGAGATAACTTTGTGTTCCGGGTGGACTTTGTCTGACAAATATGTGAACTTTGTCTCACCTTTTCCTTTTATTTTTAATTACAAAATTAGATAGTTGAATATATAATGTTTGCTGTTTACTACAGATACGAAGAATGCTGCTGACGAATGTAGCGATACAAAAAAATGCTTCGTTGCATTCTGCTGGAGTCTAATTTTCCCTTTATTCTTTATAACATAATAGAGAAATTATTAAATAATTTCTTTTCTTAATTAATTAAGTATTTGAAGTGTATATGAACTTAAGCCTTATTAATATTTTATATTTTATCACACCACAATAGTTCAATTAACAATTTTAATATTAAAAATATATCGCTCAAAGCTCCAACGAATTGGTAAGATTTTGATCTTCTTGCTTCTAAATTGCCCAGCTAAATTTTATCGATATTTTGAAACTTGGTGCATTAAGGATCTTCATCTGGTTTCAGTTTTGAAGAATAATAAAATCCAGTAGTGTCACTTGAGTGTAAACTGCGTCCACCGGTACATTTTACTGGCTATAACAAGGCTTTTAGCGTCTTTGGGAGATTGTTTACAATTCTGTTAGACAAAATTAGCCACATCCTTGAACATACATTTGCGATAAAACATATAATCAGTTGCGTGCTAAATTGATGACTAAAATTTGAAATAAATATTTATTTATTTATTTAAGCCACGATCTATTCATGAGGAGTTACCAGACTACACTGATTATAAATGTCAAACAGGGAGTGCAGTATAGAAATAATAATTTTTTTACTTAGTAAATTTAATTACTTTTTATATAACTTTTATTTGCTATCGCTACTTTTCTTTATTATCATGAATAACCCATACATTAAGCACCCTTGAAAATCTAAGAACAGATGCAGCAAAACATAAAAATGCTTATACTTCAGCAACAGCATCTTTTTATTCTCTAAAGTGAAATTCAGCATCATGTATTCGTTTAAAACATTTAACGATGTCCTTCACGCATTTACTTTTATGACTATATTTGCACACTCACCAACCATTTACGTTGACGATCATTTAATGCCATTTTTATAGAGATATCCGGCCATTTAAGAGGCTTCTAGTTGCCTTTACTTTTATATATAAAATATACACGCACAACAGTCTGTGTTTTTAAAGTAATTGCTGCTTTGGTTTATTTATGCTGTAACCAGTTATACACTATAACATAACTCACCTTAAAGAAACCTTTTTGTTGAAGTCAGCAAGATATAGAGTTATTAAAAGTGATGTTTGTTTTGTTGTATCATTCGTTGTTTTAATGGTGTTCACGTTGTAGTTGTTACCAAGATTTATTGGTGTATGTAAGTTTTCAAAATAAATTCTAGACTCTTTTTCAACTCCGAAATAGCAGAGTAAAGCGTGTTAGGAATAATAAAAAAACATTAACTTTTAAAATATTTACAAAACATTTATTATGCTGTTGAGTTAACTTTAAAATAGATACCAAGAGAAGTATAAACAATTTAATGCAAAGACTTGCAGTGTTAAAAGTTGAGATTTCGTACACATATACGCTGGAAGATATAAAAAAATTATTTAGGTCAGTCCGGCTATTACTGTAAAAGAGACGCAAAAAACGAGTTTGTAATAATTATTACTATTTAATTGAAGGTATTTTAAAGTTATTCAAAACTTAACTAAAACCTTAATTGAGACTTGAAAAAATAATTTCATTTTATTTTATAAAATGCATTAAATAGGAATCAAATGAAATAGTCAAAAATAATGTCGTTGTTGTTCAGCATTGTTTTACTCTCATTCAACAAAGATAGTGCGAGAGATCTAGCAGCCCTCAGGGAAAATAATTAGAAGTATTTCACCACCACTTCGGTGGTGAAATCTAAAGAAGCTGTTTGAATAAGAACTAAAAGTCAGTTTAATACCTTTTCTATCCAGGAGTAATCCCCTCTCGCTTCTGGTTGGCGTCATCAGTGTGCACTGTATAATTAGAAGTATATCGGAATAGTCCGTGGTAAAAGCTCAAGAAACTGTGTGACTGAGGACTAATAGTCAGTTTAATACCTTTTATAATAATCCCCTGTCGCTTCTGGTGGACATCATAATGAGGCACTATATAATTAGAATTATATTGGAAGTTCCGTGCAGATATCTCAAGAAGCTATGTGAATGAGGACTAATAGTCAGTTTAATGCCTTTTTTGTGAGTGTCCAGCATAGAAAGAATGTAGTTCGAAATATTTAGTCGAAGGATTGTTTCAGACTATTTAAGGCATAACGACACTGAAAATTTTTGCGAAAACTTTTGAATTTGTATTATAGCATAATATATTGTAAAAGAAGTTGACTGTAGCAATTTGTCAACCTAACAGACTAATTTTTGGCTATCAGTCCTATCCGATGGCGGTCGGATAGGACTGATTTTTTTTTTTTTTAGGAGAAGTAGCACTTCAGGCAACAATGCCTATTTAGTCAAGTGCTGCGCTACATTCTTTAGGAAAGGGATAGAGAAGAGATGGGGCAGGTGGTAAAAGTAGAAGGATAGTTACGGAAATTAACTCTCTATAAGACAGCACAGAGACCAGTGACCATGCCTTCATCCCTAAGCAGCCCCACCAACAGTAAATTTTTATTTGTAGTGAAAAAAACCAAGGTCTTTGTTGGGAATTAAACGCACAACCCCCAGTCTTGTAACCTAGTACACTACCTATTATCCTACAGGGGCACCTAATTCTGGTCTTATCACTCATTGAACACAACAACCTACTTAGAAACAGTCATGGTTAGCAGCGTGCTGTTGCTACTTGCTGAGAATTTGGACACTCATTCTTAAATAACCGCACAAATATTCGACACCGATTTTAAAGAATGCTACAAGCCACAGGTTTATGTGACTTTGTGCTAAACAAATAAATGTTTGTTTAAGTTCGATTGATATTGACATGATTGAGAATAATAAAACAAATTTAATTTTAATCGGAATAAAAATTTATTTTATCCGAATGATCAATACATTAAATTAATATTTGGAATTGACGTGAAGCAACTGGCTGGCGCAGCTATTTTTAATTAAGCACAAACTAGTCGTTAAATTATGAGCCATGTATTGCTGGCCAAATGTCAGCAACTCCAACAATGTTGGACTTTACTGTTGTTGGCTCAACATGTGTCTTCGCATGACACCTTAGAAAATAACTTAGAGTGCTTAGGTCATGCATCTTTCGTTGTACATTGGTTTTGTTGCACATGAAACGGTTCTGGCTATTAAAAAATCTATGAAGCCAAAAACATATCAGCGGAAAATAATTTTGATGAATTGATGACTGATTTTCAAAGTAAATTTGGTTAATTTGGTATCATGGTTTAAGCATCAATCTATTCATAATAAGTTATCTCTCCCTAGGAGCATGTCTAGATGGATTTCTTTCCAATCTTGATATGTACATGGGGGGTAAAAAGCAACACCAGTCGCCTGGGTTAGCAGGAGCCTCAAGCTGGAAGAGATGTAGGACTCTTAAAGTTTGACCAGTAACTTCATAGACACACACTGGCACTAAGGGAATCAGTTGCCCGCAGGGCTACAGCCCTGTTCTGGTTGTTGGTGAGGCCCCTGAGGGAATTACGTGATGGCTGTTGGTTTAATCATTTGTTTTGGTTTAACATCCATCATCCTTACTTGCGCATGCCGCACGACAAGGAGTTGAATAGTCTCCAACTCTTCAGTGAGGATTGTGGGCACGGGCCCGCTACCATGCACACTGCTACTAAGAAGTGCATAAGTCCTAGGGCGAGGATGGACGTTTTTCCTACATACATATACATAATAAATTATCTTTGCCAGTAAGTGAGAGGAGTAGTATGACATTTCGTTTTACCAGTAACGTTTTTCTTAGTTGCATTAGGCTTAAAATAATATTCTATATTAAAATCAATTTTATTTTTTAAAACTCCCTTCGATTTAAAAATTACATTTATTTTAAGTAGAAGGACATTCATGTGTATTTTATATCTGTCTAGTTTTTAAAAATCCTGTAAATTATTTGCCAGGATGCAGTAAATGTTTAACAAATATTTAAACACATGGACTTTTGACCAGACAGTCATCAATAAAAGACTTAATACAAAAAGGATGTAAGTGTAAGTGAGTATACTACTGTGTGTGAGTGTGTGTCTACATGTGTACATATAGGCGCACACATAAACAGTATTAACAAAAAAAGTATTTATTTAGTCTAAAAACAAATCAAAACTAATAGAAGATGGAGTCGTGACAGAGATATTTAAGATGCCCCTTTACAAATGGCATTATTTGGACTTATAGCCATTGCCATTTGTAAAAATATCAATGTATACATGAGTATGCAAGTGCGTTTATATGAGTGTGTGTGTGTAATTTGTGTGCATTTGTAAATGAAATACCGGATTACTTATCGTATATTTTGACATAAGTTAAGTTCATCAATGAACTTTAGAGTCAATTGTCTTTTTCAAATACCTAAAACAACATCAAAAAGGGGTGACATTTCATTCAATGTTGTTCATTATGTCTTACTTAAACCAACAAAATACAAAACACGCTACAACAGCAGTTTTAAGACAAAAGAAGCTTAAAATTAAATTTCAGTTTGCATTTCCAACGTACAACAACAACAGCAACAAGAGGAAGTAAAAACACATTTATTTGAAACAAAAATAAACACAAAGAAAAAAATAAATACAAAAATTATATAGAAGAAGGGGGCAGTTAGTAGAAGTCGATTACTTTATTTGCAAAAATCAAAGAGAAAATATTTTGGCATTAAGATGGGTCATTTTCGATAAGACCTTTTTCTGGCAAATATTTATGGTCGGTCGTATTTGTTTAGTTTTAGTGTGTTTAGTTAAATATAAAACTTATTAATGCCTTTGAAAAAGGTAAAGAATATGAACGTGTATGTGTATCTGTGAGTGTTTGTGTGTAAAAATGCAAATATTAAAACAAAATTTTTAAAAAGGGCTGTCTTCCCTTTTTATCTTTAACTACATTTACAAACCTAAAAATACAGAGGATTTAAATTTAGGCTGGAGTTGTTCACTCCATTTCAAAATAACTGAAACTGGACATATGCTCATGTATTTGATTTGTGTTTCTTAGAAAATATTATATCGCCTTGTCTTATTTTTTTTTCTTTTTAATTTGTATTATTATTATTTATATTTGTTTCTTTTTAAACAACAATTGTTTATTTGATTTTGTATTTGGTCACTTGCTTTTTTGTTTCCTTTGTTTCCTTTTGGATTTATAATTAAGTGCAAAATTAAGAGTATAAATATTTAAGTTAAGGATAAATCTGCCCAGCGCCTGAAAAATATAGCAAACAGCTTTTATTCACTTTAACGTGAATCATTACAAATTTACTAAGTTCGAAGGATAATTATATTTTATGGATTTAGGCTGAAATACTTAACTTATACGCTGTGCGCTATTAATTAATCAATCCACTTTAAGAACAATTTGATTTGACTAAAAACAATTACCTTTCCTTTCGGACTATCATTAAAGATATGACCCCTACACATTGAATGTATTGTGGCAGAACTAGGAAATTAAGTTATGGGGGAGACGGAAAGAGAGTAGTGTTTGTGGAAATTCATATTAAATTTCCCTACTTGGAAAGTGACAGGAAAGAACGAACTATTTTGCCAAAACAGAGTTTCGGGAACACGTTCCCTAATCTCGTTAGAGCACTTACCATTGTGGTAACGGTAAGTGAAATACAACCCGCATTGCATCAACTCTCTCTTGTATGCGGTCGAGCAACTCCAAAATAGACTTTGAAGCGCCGGTCTATGCATGAGAATTGTAATCCATCTTTGGACAGATATAAGTGGTATAAATAGTACGCAGATCGGATGAAGCGAAGCATCTCTTACACAGTTTTAAAAAACCGTGGCACTTAAAAGCTCCTTTAAAGACCTGAAAAATGTATTTAATACATCGAACATCACACTGAATTTTCATGCCGAGAACATCAAGCACTTTCGATTCCGTAATACTTATTCCACCCATGGTAACAGATGCAGCACCATTTCCGAACACAGATCTATTCGTAAGCATGCAATATTGTTTCTTACGGGAATTTAAACGTACACTATTCATACGACCCCATTCGGACTTTGTTACGTGATCATGATTGAGCGTATCGCTCATGATGATCGTGATTGAGCATGTCATTCATGTTCAGTCGTTTGGAACCCACCTACAATTGGTCCGGTCTATTAGTAAATGAATACGAGTGACAAATTGTGCAGACATCTGCGAAAGAGTATATAGGGTGGAAAGCTTTAAAAAGGAGGTTATTTAGAAAAATAAGAAATAGGGTGGGAGAAAGAATGGAGCTTTGCGGTACCCCTGAATTAAACTTGAACTCGTCTGATGAAATTCCATCTCAGAAAACTCGGTATAAATCTGGAGAAATTATCACCGACATCAGATGCAACAAATTTTGACAAAAGTGCATCATGCCACACTCAATCAAATACCTTAGAAATATCTAGAACCATCACCTTAATCCCTCCGAAATGATATATGGAGTTGCACTCCCTACAGATCGCTAAGTAAGCTGTTGGACTTCAAGTAAGATGAAAATTATTCATACTTTGCATTACTTTGGAAAGTGCAGAACGAATTGCAAATCAGCAGTAATTTTCTGGGCTGTTAGCTTCACCCTTTTTATGGATCGGCGTTACATTAGCAATCTTCCGACACTTTAGAAATTCGCTGACATGAGACAACGTGCTCCCCCCGGGGGCAAATTTATCGGTCTTTATAGAATACTTGACTATCTAGACCTGTGCAACTGGGGGTATAAGGGAGCCCAGTCCCCTGAAGTCAACAGGGGTACAACTGAAAACTCCACGTTATTTCCACGGGAATCAGTGAGCTCGCAGAGTTCCTCTATTCGTCTCTTTAGATATTTAGCTGTTCTCTGGCTGGTTATTGAAGCTGGCCCTATATGGGAGTATCGTGGTGGTTGTGGTTTCGCGGCCCCATATCAGGTCTGTTGTTTAATATGATGGCCAGGATCATCTCGCCATTAATAACACCCTAGGTGAATGATCCAGTTCAGTGAGCATGATAGACATGTGTTTTGGACAGCAAGGAGTGGTGGTTTGCAGCCCTGCTCTGCAAATAGGAAAGACCTGTTGCTAGAGTTAGTCTTCGGCTTCCTAGGGTGCGAATGACGTTTGTTTTAAAAACATTCAAAGTGGTTTGACCACCATCTGGCTAAGGCTAACTGCCAAGTACAGATGTAAATCAAATTACGCAATGAGACAACGTACTAAAGGGGACTGCTAACGGACGCACTAGCGTCGAAGAGCACTGTTTCAAGATCAGTGCTGGTATCCCATCCGTACCCAGGAGACATTGATGTTGAAATCTGTTAAAACCTTTTTTAACCGTACGAATTCAAAAAAATTTCTTTGGCATAGTAACGGATACTCTGTCGAACTCGGTTGGTGGTTGATTAAATTTTTACCTTTTTAAATGTCTTTCGTTTATACGTTTTACTGTACATTATGTTTCGTCTGCAGCTATGGGCTATGCAAATATTATAGAATGAAAAGCTCTTAATGTTTTGTTAAGAAATGTTACACTCTAGTAAAATATAACGAACATTTGCCAAATCTCGACCTTTTGCTAAGCTTCAAAAAAGCATGTAAATTACACTGCACTTCAACTGAGATCCTTGCTAGTTATACTACATAAATCGTAACGTAAATGTAATGTAGGTCTCTTCAATGATGAATGGATATATTAAAAATTATACAGGCTACTTTTTGTAGAAGAATAGATCTTTGAAATAGAATAAAACAAAATTGAATTGTTTACATTTGTATGAAATTTAGTTAATTCGAAAATATTCTTCTGGCATTATGACCGTCAAGGTTGGTTTGGATGTAGTCTAATCTGGAACTTTTCTCAATAGTATTTTTATTATTATTAATATTTCTGGCCGTTTATCGGGAACAATATGGCGAATGTTTTTCTCCAAATTGTCAATCATTTCAGGCTCGTCAACATTTAAATAGTGACTTCACATATCTCCATAGAAAATAGTTTAGCGGCCTTAAATTGCACGTTCTTAAAGGCCAATTCGCTGATTCGAAACGTGAAACTATTCGGTCACCAAAACTTTCCTGAAATAAATAAATTGTGGCACAAGAAACCACAGCTCCTGCAGAAAGTGGTGTTCAATTTAGTATTCATGGCTCTACAGTGATCACCATTAACTGCAAAATTCTAACCAGCATCGTTTTGAGTGAAGTACGTAACAATGATTCCACTAGCTCGGTTTCTTGAATGTAATGATGTCTCAAATAAAAGTGAGCTTCATCGCTTAACATAATTTGCTTATGAAATCAGGTTCGGGTATTTCGAATTTTAAAATAAATTGTGTACAATTTTGAAGCGTATTCAGGCGTTAGTATATTTATGTTTAAAAGCCAAACTAAACATAAGCAACTTGACAGGTAACAAAATAGCCATCATTTAAAGAACCATAGATTATTTTCTGTATTGAGAGTCATTCCATTTGTACAGACCTCGTCTTAAGAATCTTACATTTTATTATTCATTTTTTCACAAATATTTTGTAATTCGATTGGTAGCTTATTTATACGAGTAGCTTGTTGCTTACAACCTGTTGTTGTTGTAAAAGTCGATTTTATCTCATGAGGACTGTTCAGTAAGGTAAGAAAATGCTGAAATATTGTTAAATAATTAACTTTTGTCACAACAGTTGAGATAATATAGACATGCTGAAAATATTCCTAACTTAATAAACTTCTGAAGCCTTCATAAGCAATATTCTAGTACCATGTTTTTGTACTGTGACTTTAAAAGTACCTGTGACCATGTACTGTGTGAAAGTACAGCGACCAAGTTTTGTAAGAAATGGTACTTGAAATTGAGTATTTTTGTTTGTAGCCAAATTTTATTATCTCTTAAAATGTTTCCTTAGACAAACATTTTTGTTATTATGACTTCTTTTCCTATAAGTAAAAGCAAATTGTTATTTAAAAACTCCATTTATTTTGATTTGTTTTGAATCAAAAACTATTTAATTTTTTCAAACAGAGGTGTTTGTTTTTCCAAAAATATTAAAAATAAAATATGAAAATTATTAAAAATTACTCGCTCTAAGAACCGCTTTGTATATATGAAAAGTCTCAATTATTTTCGTTTTATTATTTTTGAAAAATGAAGATAGTTTTATTAAAGTAAAAAAAAAATAAATAAGTAATTGGGTAAGAAATGTTCTCTTAAAAATTTTTAATTACGAAATTTATCAAAATTATAATTTCCGGTAATTTTTTGATTAAAAATTCTATCACACATTGCGTTATTAAAACTAGACAGCTGTCTTAATTTTTAAGTAACACTGTCGCTATTTAAAAGCAGGGCTTTTAGGGTTCTTTACAAGCTTGTTTTAAAATAGGTTTAATGATCGTAATTGGCAGCTTAAGTTGGGAATACGTTTGTTGCTTCTTGATTTCTTCTCTCACTAACTTTAATATTTCATGAGATAAAATATATAAACAAAAGAAATATGTTTATCAAGATCATGAAATCCTTTGAACTAATAAAACTCAAAAAGAATGAAATGAAGAATTTTCTCAGCAACTTTAAAAAGCAAGACACACAAGTTGTAATGCAAATGAAAACTTTCGAGTGAAAGCTTTAAAACTTTCAAATAACTATTTTAAATACAAAAATATTAAACCTTTTTTAACTCCCCCTATAAAAAAGTGCATAAAAATTGCATACAGTACATAAAATAGCAATAAAAAGTTACAGAGCTTTAGCCGGAAAATTTTATTGCAACTTAACTATTTTTAACAGAAAAGCTTTTGTTGGGAAAATTATTGTATTTTAGTTACAACGGCTTTTTAAATAAATTCCCTAAAGGAGTAATAAAAAAAATAAATAACTTTAAAATTTAATTAAATATCCTAATTTGTTATTTTTCTTATTTATTTAGAAGCAGCTTTGAAGACTACAAATTTTAATCGCAAGATATCCTAAATTCCTTTACAATTTTTACTGCAAAAAATTCTGTTATATTTTTTATATTTTCACAAAAATGAGGAGCCAAAAAGTAACCCTTGATTTTATTAATTTGGGAGAATTTCTGCACACTTTAGCAGTTATTGCTTGTTTAAGGGGTTGGTTATCTTCAGGGGTAGTTAGATATATTTCCCCAGACATTTCTTTCTCTTTGAGATAATTTTTAGATTTCGTCAAGTTTATCTATAGGATAATTTTACCCCTTAAAAAGGAACACATCCTGCAAAATTACAGATGTGCTTGTAGAGATGCAAATTTTAGATAATTTGCATTTTAACATTACATTTAACAGACCTATCAATTAATGTAAAGTTTAAAAATACACTGTTACATTAGTATTCTTTAACAGACTGTTAACATTTTTACAGCAATTTTAAACATAATTCAAAAAATAAATTCGTTATAAAACTATTTTAAGAGTTAAATTTAAAATTTTTTTATAATAAAAATGAATAAAAAAGTAACAGCGTTGAATTTTGAATTTAATATTGATAAGCTTGTGTAAAAATTTTATTAGGCAAAGTAGAAAATGGGCGTGGCATATAGCTTATAAACTATCCACTTGTTTACTTGCACAGGCTGGAAGGAATTGCTCAAAACCGACACACACACAGGCTATAATAATTTGTTGCTATAACTGACTATTAGCAAAAATGAATAACAATTGTGACGACTAATAAAGAGGACAATGAAAAATACTTTGGGTTGTGCATGGATTTACTCTTACCATAATAATATTAATTAAATAAAATTATTCCCTCTATTCTTATTTAGCACACTAGTTGAACAAACAGCAGATGTTTGCAACGTGCAGAACATTAGAATGCAAATAATGGATAAAGCGAGCGGAAAAATGTTGCATCATATTCACTGGTGCCTAAGTTTTCTATTCTCTTTAAAAATTAAGCAATAAATTTTAAAATGATTTTTATGCCTTAATAAATTTTGAAATGAAGATATATGAGAACTTAAGCCGAATCTAAGCTACACATTTGGTACACTACATTACTGCTGTAAAATAACATGAATTTGCACAACAAAATCCAAAGATTTGCAAGCGCATTTATTACCCTATGAAATGGTAAAATAGTAAAAGCATTTCCGGTATTGCCATACGTCAGGATTTGTAAAAATTTTAACCGTTATAATTCCTTAAGCTTTATTGCTTAAAATTTAAATTATTTAACGTATTAGTTTTTCAAAGAAAGCGCTTGCCATACTACAGAAATTTTATAGGTATTTTAATAGTTTATAAAACGTCTGTTAACATTATAGCACATAAAACTATGCTAAATATGATAAACTTTTGTTGGATCAATAGAATATGAAATGTTAACTTTAAAAGCTTTTATCTTTAAACTAGAGATTAATTTAGATACTTTTTATTAACAAAAGAAACCTATAAAATTATAGGGACATTAAATGCGGAAGTTCTTTAAGCAGATTCTGCAAATGTTTCATAACAGAAATAGAGAGAGAGAGAGAACGAGAGAGAAAGTGAGAAGTAGAGAGAAATATTTTTTAGTTTAGTTTTCTAGAAATACCATTTGTTGTGCTCATATCATATTTGAAATAAATTGCATATCTTAAGGTGTCAGTTATTTGCGATTAAACGTAGAATAATTTTAGCCTGCAAAATACAACCATTTTTTCGACTCTGAAATTCCTTACACAAATAAGAGAAATACGAATCAATGAGAGTAAATAAAAATATATGTCAGTTAGATTTTTTATGTTTGAAATCGTGAGCAAAATAGCTGTTTATGTTTTAAAGAAATATTGAAATTTTTATTTGCTTTTGCAGGATGCTTTTACTGTTATAACCATTTGTGTTACAACTTTGCTGTATTAAAGTCACATTCTCTGCTTAATGTTCTGTAGAAAACTACTTAAAGAGCATAAAATTAAGCAGGCTCAATATAGTCATTTGAGACTCTAATGTTAGTTGTTTTTCGGATGGGTTTATTTCTTTGTATTACTATAACAATCAAATTGCAGAATAAGTCAAGAGCAGGTTAATATAACGAACAGCTTTTCTGTATATTCAGTTTTCGTAAACGAACTAAAGGTTGAACGAATGTATGCCTGTATGCACGTTTATAACTGTCTGTCGGTGTTTAAAAACGAGTTTGTTGTTGCTTAATTTCCATTATTGTACACTATTTGTACAGAGATTTGTATTATAGAAACAATAACAACAACACCAACAACGGAGTTAATACCAGCAGCAACATGAACAATAAAATGAGCATGAATTTCACTTTAGTGTTTTTAGTTCAAATGTTGAGGAACAATTTGTGTGCTGTTGCTGCCATTTGTTGTTAGTCGTCGTCGTTATAGACTCGTTAGTTGTTTGAATGGTAGTTTGCTTTTGTATATATATGTCGAGTGTGTGTGTGTGTGTTATTCTTTTTATTTCTGGCTGTTGCTGCCAATATTTTCTTTTATTGTAGCTGTTTTTGGTATTGTTGGCATTTCTGCTGTTGCTGCCAGCTACATGTTCTGCTGCTGTTATAATTTGTTCTTGTTGCTTTTATACACACACACACATTCACACTTACAAAGCGTTTGGCTATTATTTTTTCAATGTAAAATGTATCTGAAGTTTATTTGTGTGTGTGAGTGTTTGTATATTTTATTTTGCATCCTTTATGAATTTTCAGGCACACGTAAAAATTTCAGTCTACGACGAGACGAGTTTATCGTGCGTCCGTTTGCTTAAGCAAGAAACTCACAAGGAAAAAATTGCATAAAAAGTGTTAAAAAAAAATAATACAAATTTTTAACGAATATTTTTTTTTCAAAAATAACAAATTTTAAATTTTAATATAAACCTTAAAAATATAAAATGAAATTATAAAAATTTAATTAAAAAAGTGAAAAATTTTTTAAAATTGTTAAAAGTTAATAATTCTGAAAACCAAAAAAAAACTTCTAAAAGTAATTTTTTGCCTTAATTTAGTTTTAAAAATTATTTTGCCACCATATGCAACGCTCACATGCTTTTATTGCTAGTGTTTGTGGCAACATATTTTGCTGTAACATAAACAATCAATTTACAGGCTGGAAAGGATCCCAGCAGCAAAAAATAAAAAAAATAAAAAAATACCGCAAAACACTGACAGATTTTCTTTTGTTTTCCTTTCCTTCTTTGCCTTTGACTAAGTAAACACTGTTAAAATATAAATTTTATAAATCTTTTTATACGAAGATTTAAGAAAGTAATAATTTGTTCCCGCTTGTTTTTATTTACTTCCTGTCAATTTTTTGTTTGTTTTTTACTTGTGCGTGTATAAAGTTTTATGATTCTTTACGAGTCATAAAAAGATTTTGTCATACGAATGTGTTGTTATCATCAGACCAGCAGTGGAGTTGATGTTGCATATGGACTGATATAAAATATTGTTCTTTGCCACAATTGCATATGAATAAGGAAAAGAAAACACTTTTATTTTATATGTGATTGTGTAAGGGAATGACTTCTTGTGTCATCTTAGGACAATCATTTCAGGTTAATAAACAAAAGTAATGATCGAAAGCGTGCAACCTTTTGAATTAACTAAGGCATAGCGTTTGGTTTTAGTTTTTAATACAATGTTTCTTTTTAAAGTTTTCCACTTTTTTGATGTTTATGTGACTTGACAAACCATCAAACTTAAATAAACTACCCAAAGTAGATGAAATTATTTTTTAGTCCTTTTTAATTATTGTTTTAAGTACTGTTGTTACTCTTTTGGGTGTAAACAATCATTGCTAGCTGTTTGTTCGGTATGCTCGGCTAGGGCTATCGATCTGTTGACATCACAATCAAGCCGTGTTCTAAACTGTACTGGTGAGTAGTGTGTTTTAGGCAGTTCTTTCATTAGGGCGGTATCTACTCATATAGTTAGATTGTATGCCACCTGGCATTTATGCGGGGCTTATCTCATATTTCCGTCTTTTAATAAATAGCTATGTAAAAATCAAGTTTAGAATTTTTGCTAACAAAATATTTAATGCAGATTTTCATAAAATTTTTTAGGCTGTCAAGAACAAGGTGACACTATTAAAGCTTTTCAAAAAAGGCCTTTTTTCTCAGGAAACAAATATTTGATCCGTGGTTTAAATAAATAAACTTAATTTATATGCTTAGAAGTTGAGGTCCTTAAAAGTGTTACTAAAGCATATACATGAATATTGTCCTGCAAGTTTATTCGCTAAATATTAATAAATAAAAATAAAAGCAACAACAACACTTAATACAATGTTGTAAGACACATATACAAAGTTCTTCAGGAGGTACCGCAACTACTGCCATGTTTAATGCCCTTTTTGGCGGTTTAAAGTCAAAACATTTTTTAATTTTGGCTTTCGTAGACCTTATTCGAAATATTCTTGTAACTGAGGACCATTCTTTTTGACAAATCGTATCTTTGTTTGTCACAACAGTGCTACATTTTGTAGGAAAGGAATAGAGAAGAGAAGAGACAGTTGGTGAAAGTAGAAGGATAGTTATAGGAAATTAACTGTCGTATAAGACAGCACAGCGACCAGTGACAGTCAATTTTTATTTAATTTTTTTTTTTTTTTGGAGTGAAAACAGCCAAGGTCTTTGTTGGGAATCGAATCCACAACCCTTAGACTGATAAGCTAGTACACTACCTACTAGCTTACCTTATATCTTATCTTATAATCATTAGGCTGGAATCTGAATGGCTGATATGTTAAGCCTAAAGATTTGTGGCATATGCTCTTTAAGCACTATTTTATGAACCACAAAATGGTATTCCGTACACCTTTGTTAAACTGTCTATAATAACCAATTGCGTGATCTATGAAAAAATGTTCTATGTCAATATACTTTTTTTACATCTTCTTTTGAAAGTGTGGCATAAACTTGGGAATCTGCATATTTTATATCCCGTGATTGTACGTTTTACAATTTAAATTGTCTTGTATTTTTTAAGTTTACTTTAAGTTACAAAGTTACCCATATTTACCACATTCATAATTCCATATTAACATTTGTATAGAATAATGAATCTCCACTTATTTCATTACTGTGGCAGAGTAAAATGTCTGGGTAATGTAAATAAGGATACGAAGAAAAAATAAAGCGCGGAATAACATCAAATTTTTATTTTCACTTTGAAATTTAAAAGTGGTTCATTTCGTAGAGACTTGTCCAATCCTATTTTTTTAGAAAAAACAATTCTCTAAAATGAAACGATGTTCAATGGGAATTGAATTCTATAACAAGTTGGATAGTCTAATTATAATTAGTTTAAACCATCTTAAACTGTTTTGGAAAAATTGTACTCAAATTTAATTAAAGGTCTGATTCAAGAAACAAGGTCATAACATTAAAAATTATGTTTGCCCTATACATACACATGACTTTGGCATCTTTATTCTACCGTAAACGTAACCACAACCTATATCAAATCTTTAATAACACCTTAGCTCAACATTATAAAGAGTAATGAAAAAAATTAATAATTTTAAATTATAATAAAAGGTGCCCCCTAACATACATGATTTAAACTATTGTATTTAAACGCATAATAATGTCGGTATTTTAATTCGGCAATTTTTCACTTTTATTTTATACACTGCGCTTACGGCAAAGTGAATGATTCCTAAGCATATGTATCAGGGATGATATATTCTGCGGAAAACAGAACATCATTTTATCTTTTGTCTTTACTATTTATGTATTGTCATTGTGAATTTCTTCCCTATCTTGGCATGTACTTTGCGGGGTAAAAGGGGGCACCAGTCGGCTAGACTATCAAGAGTCTGAGACTGGAGAAACGCGGTAATTTATAAAACCTAAAGTAGCAATATCGGTGGGGTTTTTTTTTAAACAAAGCAATCGAAGAGCTGTTGCACATGTAGCAGCAGGTGGCTAGACAAGGGGTGATAAGGGATCGGGGGGGGGGGCGGTATATCTTCGGCTCGAGCAGGAAGTGGGAGCACGACACTGCTTGATATGTTTTTAAAACTGCTAACTGAGGTGTGCATGCATTGTTGACGCATTGTTTGCACCCAGTGGTAGAACCATAGTCAGATTATGGCGAAATGGTCAGGCAGTGATAAAAATCTATATCACATCTGTTTTACGTTAAATAAAAAATTAATAAATTAGATATCGTAGAGTTTAGAACACGGCGCTCATCGTTCATACCGAACAGATAACTAGCAAATACGGAAGGAAATGACAACAAATTAGATACGTTTCTATATATATAACTTAGCGACCTTTACCGCTTTTGGAAAATTTTAGACATTTCGACAAAATTATTATGTTTTGTGTTTTATAAAAAATATATATTTTTTTTAATTTATAAGTTATAAATATTTTTTGTCAAAAACTTGCAAAAAATTATTTTGAAGATTGTGGTGATTTTTGTAATTCACTTAGGTGATTTTGGGGGGAAAATCCTTCAGTAAATAAATTTTAAAGCAACCTTTGGCTTATTACCACAGTGAATAGTGAACTATTGTAAATAAATTTTTGGGAAAAAAATACAATAAATCTTTTTTTTATGTTTGCCATTTAATTAACGTAGTGTTCCTTGCTACGTTACTCCAAAAAGCCTTAAATGATCTGCTGTTGGTTTCAAGTCATATGCGAAACACGTGAACTTTACTTACTTTATTTCCAAGAATTAATTATCTAGTAATTTTTCGTTATCTTATTTCAAATACATTTTTCTATTAAATTTTAAAAGTAAAGAAACTTTCGTTAAATTATAAAATTTTATAAAAAAATCTTAATTTTTATAGCAACTAAAGTTTTTTAAATACATATTGTATGATTATACTTAATAATTAATTATTTAATTTCCTTTTATCTTCATAAAACAAATTGAAAATAAGTTTGATAAAACTATTAGTATAATTAACAATTTCTTTAATACCTCATTCTTCTTTCTTAAGCAAAACTTGGTAATTTGTCAATGTCTTGCTGCCTTCAGTACAGTACAGTAAAGTGGAGTGCAGTTCAGTTCAGCAACTATTTATTTATTTAGGTCAAATTATTGTTTCTAACACTTGGCAAATGCATAAAATATTAATATATTTCAAGCAGCTATTGGATGGTGTGAGTATCATCTACCATGACTTAATACAAGGATATGTATTCTATTGAAAACTTCTTAGGTATTTACAAATTAAATTATTAATTTAAATAAGAAAATTATAAAGAGTTGCTAATAATGATACTGTATCTGCTAAAGAGGTAAAGCAAAGATATAAAATTACAAAAATCACATAATGTTATAGTGTTATAATTTTGCCTTATGAAAAATAAAAAAATTATAATAGTCAAGCACATCCATGTAAAATGCGGTAAAAATTAAATTATTTTTGCTGATTCTATATATTTTATCTAACATGTTCTCTACGACGGGCGTAATATTTAGGTGTAATATAACACTTCATGGCTCTAGGCTCTAGGCAGTGCCGAATATTAGCACATAATGTAGACTTCATACATTAGATTGAAAATATATGTTTCGTGACTCTAATAGAAAAATGTTTCCCTTGGTCGCACTAGTAGTTGTAGTCATTTATTTCTATTCAAAATAAAATTTTGGCCTCACGACTTTATATAGAGATAATTTAGTCTGGCACTTTCTAGGTATTCATGTTTACTTCAATTGTTTTTGTTGGCATATAAATACGAAAGTTGTTTTTTTTAGCTACTTTTTCTCCTCTCGCAAAGCTTCATGAAGCCATTTTGCTTGCTTTAAATATGTCTTATAAGTGTTTGTCTACCTAGGTAAATGGCAAATTTCAGGTTAGGAAATAAATTAGCATAAAACACACACTCTTTTGACTTCAGCTTTAATGGTACCATATGAAAAAATGTTAACTAATAATTAAAAATAATTAGCAAATTTCTACTTCTACCAAGTCCTCAGACGTCCGCTCTTTTCGCAAAATTTTCCTCAACAATGCTTACTGATCTCCGGTGCCGGATTCTATGTTTTATAGCGTCCGCGGTTTATGGATTGTTCATTTTCACAAAATAATACAGCGGTGTTAAATCACAAAAACGAGGCGCCCAATTGATAACGTAAAATCAAGAAATTATACAATCGGAAACATTCTTATGCAACAACTGAAATTTTTGGGCGATTCAACGGTTTCTAACATTACCCAATTATGGCCGCAAAAAATTGGGGTTCATACTTTTGTAGTGCAGAGAATTTACGTTGACGGCTTTTCCTTGTGTATTTTCGAAAACAATACTGGCTGATGTTGCCATCTGGTGATAAAGCGCATGGTACGCTATCTTTGGGTGTGAGCTCTAGATGCGATAATTGCATTTGTTTACATACCTGCCTTATTGAAAAGGAGAGCCTGATTACTAAAGAAAATTTTTTTGAAAAATGCTTTATTTTTGTTCAGTTTTTCATAAAAAATAAAGTTATTACGTTCGACGCAAACAATGAACGGAAGGCTTAAATTCTAGAGTACGTTGAACTTTATAAAAGTAAAGATCTTTATGCAAAATGTTGCGCGCAGAGCTTTAGTATAGTTCAATTGCTGCCGTGTTGACGTATTACGCTTATTTTCTGTTTAGCGGCTATAACCATTAAGAGAGTGTTGTTTTGGTCTATTGTTAGCAAGAATACCGAAGAAGCCTGAATACGAGGATAAGTGCAAGAAGTGATACAGTGAAATTTTTAACATTTTAATAGTAAATTTTCCCTTTCACTACATGCCTAAGATTTCCCCATTTATTGCTAAATTAACGTTAAAAGATGACGGCTCAATTCTTGAGATTAAGTGGTTTAACAGAAAATTTACTTCCTAACCTAAAGTTTGTCCGCTCTTTATTTTTATTTACCCTTAAATACTCTAATGCTATAAATCCTTGTAATTTGAACTCATCACGTTCGACGCAAACAAAGAACGTTCGGCTTAAATTCTGAAGAAAGTTGAACTTTATAATGGTAAATATAAAGAACTTTTTGCAGGATGTTGATTTAGTACTCTGTGATTTTTGCGAACGTCGACGAGTTGACTTTCAAAACTCATTTCTTGTACAGCGACTACGACCTCTATGATCATCTTATTTTGGTCTATTTTTAGCAACAATACTTCGAATTTAAAGATTAAATTACACACAACGGTTTCAAAAGAAGCCTGATTAGCAGGAAAATACTGTCGAATTTTATAAAGTGATACAGTGAAATGTTTACCATTTGAATAGTAAATATTCACTATCACTTCGTGCTTAAAATTTCTCAATTTTTTGCTAAATGAACCTCAAAGGATGGCCGCTCAATTCTTGACATTAAATGGTTTGACAGAAAATTTACTTCTTAACCTAAAATTTGCCCACCCTCTATTTTTACTTACCCTCAAATACTAAGTTTCAATTAAAATTAATACACTTAAAGAAAAGTTATTGTTTAAATACTGCGAATATTTTCGAACACTTATGCCGTAAATATTTATTATTTGAATTTATATGATCAGGATTTTGTTGCAATTTTTTTGAATTGTTAAATTTAAAAATGCTGACAAAATTTTTTGAAGTTTTCCTAAATGATTTTAAATGATTTTTTTTCTATTTTATTTAAAAAATATTCTTAGACTAGGTTCAAAAGAAAATTATAAAAACAACAAATTTAATCAGAACAAAAATTAAATTTTAATATTGAAATCAATGTGCAGATAAAAAACAATATCAAAATAAGCTTAAAATAAATATATGCAAAAGGAAATGTATGTATAAATACTAAAATTCAAATAAATCATTTTAAAACTATAACAAAATAAAATAAAACTCTACGCCAATATATTAACGAAATGAAAACAAAGTAAATTCATGTATTCAAATGTAGTTTTCAATAGACGAAAAATCAACAAAAATTTATTCTTGCAATATTGACTTTCTTCTACCATAATGATTGTTTGGTTTTGTATTGTTGGCTGGTATTTTGTTAGTACGTGAGTGAATATGGAAAACGATATTAGAGTCAATAATTTACAGAATATTGTACAGTACTGTAAACATATTTAACGTAAACTAAAGTTACGTTGTAATAAACAAAACATGCAGAAATCTTAATGAAGTGCATAATTGGGGATTTTTGCATAAGTACAATGGGAATGTAATCTCCTGCAATGCAATTTCAATTTGCAACTCCAATTTATTAGTTGAAGCTGGCAATAATAAATACAACAGTAGAGGCTGTGAATATATTCAAGTTGAGAAAGAATTGTGTTACTGCGCTTAAACTCACGAACAGTCACATAGTGAGTTACATTGCTTTCTTTGCATTGTAAATACTTCGCTATATTCGCACATATTAATCAACGATTGTTATCAGAATTATCTTTTCTTTATGCTGGCATTTATAAGATTAGATTGCGTAGATGTACAATGAAATTGATAATGCAGAAGGTAAGTACGGCTGCAGTTTAAATATATAAAATTTTTAGCTTAATTTAAAATAGCACTTGAGTAGCAGACAGGAAAAATAGAATTTCTTGATTAAGGATTTTTGAACCAGAAGTTTGTTTTCTAAAACAAAATAAAACAAAAAATTTCGATTAAGATCAATAACATTTTTATTGTATTACGGAGAGAAAAGTTAGGCAATTATGAATGAAAAAGGTTGCGCGCCACGACCACGCTGACAGATGCCGATTCTTTTATCACTTTTTGGCAAAATAGCAGTCTTAATTCATTAATCGCATCACAGATTTTGAGATTTAAGGCTGAAATCGAATCGACTGACACCGTATAGACTCTGTTCTTAACATAGCCCCACAAAAAATAACCCAGTGGTGTTAAATCAGACGATCTGGCTGCCGATCGGGAAATTTAATTTGCAATAAATGGATAATATCATTGGCTGTGTGACACGTGGCACCGTTATTCTGAAACCACATGTCAGTGATATTCACGTTGTCCATAATAGGCCAATAGCATCATCCATTGACCGTAATCGCATTTCCAGTCTCATCTTCAAAAAAAAGCCGCTCAATTACGCCTCGAGACCACATAGCACATCGTATAGTGTTATGAGAATGCAAAGGCTTCTCTATAATCGCATTAGGATTTTCGACGGAATTTTTATGGCAATTTTGTTTATTGACATACGCTGCCAGGTGAAAATGGCTTTCTGAAAAAGTGATTTTTTCACAAAAACCAGTCGCTTGTTCCTAAATGAATAGAAAGATCTACAGTGATGTGAATGGTCGGTCGGATTCAGTTGATCCTTGTAATGCTTTAAAATTAAATCCATAGGCGAAATTCGGAAAATTGGATAACCACAATTGCTGCGAACGTCGAGGAATTGACAAATTTGGATCTACTTCAATACTGTGTTTCACATCTGTAAAGCTTTCAGTTGAACGACACAGTCGAATACGCGTTGGTGTTGCCACATTTTGTATCGAGCCTGTCGACTCAAATTTAACGATCAAATTCTTAATAGCGATCTCAGAGGGACGATTATGTTGTCCGAAAATATCGCGAATTTTACGAAATGTTACTTTAATAGAGCCACCATTTTCATAGCGTACTTTTATTATTTTAATGCGATTTTTTTGCGAAATTTAATGCATCAGGGACGAATACGTCAAAAAACTAAATGTTTAAACTATCTTCTTGTTTGTGTTGGTACAATTGAGAAACAAAATTCTTGTTCAAAAGATTTCTGTCTCCCACCTAAATACAATGGCAAACAAAAAATTGTAATTTCTCGCAAATTTTTTTGCAAGCGAAATAACATGTTAAATAAATTTAAATACAACACAGTTATTAAGTTTAAATTCCATTAAACACAGAACTAAAAACAATACAATATAATAAGCATTTAAGTGAATATGATAAATGTAAAAGAAACTAACTAAAAAAAAACGTTGGGAAGTATAAGCAGCATATAAAACTGGCAATTAAATACGAATGGTATAAAGTTTGAATTAAAAATTGTTACAATACTTAACTTTTTTAATTTAAATTTAATTCTAAAGTTTAACGTCAACGTCCATTAACATCCCACCATACGTTTTCTGCTCAGTAAAATACATAAGTAAAATAAAAATATAACTTTACCTTATAATACATGTAGAGAGCCCTTTACTTTTGAAATTCAATTTAAATACGTATTCATACCTTGCAGTTTTGATGCTGAACGAATGACTTTTATAATACCTAATCGCTATTCTACTTTTTACTACAGGTGCTTTTTTTAAATAAGACCTTTTTATAAATCAGTTGTTATATATAGAAGAAAATTTTTTATAAAAGGTTCTGTTTTACGCAAGGTTCTTTTTCTATTATTCTGTTTTTTCGAAGAATAAAAATAATTTTTTATGTCAGGGAGCTTTTTTAAAAAAAGTTAATTTTTATAAAATATTTTTAATATATATTTATAATATGATACAAAAAGTATTTAAAACATAATATATAAAGTACTTTTTTTTTATTCTTGGTATATTATTCTAAAACAGTTCTTTTTAGAAGCTGTTTGCTTAATATAAGGAATTTCTTATAAATGATACTTCACCATAAACAAAAAGGCCTTTGTATAAATCAGTTTTGGTATTAAAAAAATTTTTTTATAAAATTATTTAAAATATATAAACGGATATTTATATATTAAAATATATAAAATGTAGAAAACATTTTACCAAAAGTACTTTTTATTTATTCGAGGTATTTTGTTCCAAAAAAGTGCGTTTTTAAAGTTTTTTTCTTAATATCGGGTATAGTTTATAAAGGGTACTTTATTATAAGAGAAGGTCTTTTAAATAAGGCAATTGTTATTTATAGAAGACACTTTTTAATGAAGTGTACTTTTTATAAAGAATACATTTTGCAAAAGATTACTTTTATATCACTAATTTTATTAAAATATATTTTTATAAGTTAATACTCTTGATGCAGGATACTAAAAAGATAAAGTTAATTATATACAAATGCATGCACTTCACAAAAAGTTATTTCTGCCATATATAATTATTACAAAGAAATATACTATTTACGGTTATTATTTTTATTCGACTTTTTTTCTTCTTTAATAAATAAATATTTATCTTTATAAAGGTTTTTTTAATTCAATTTAACACGTTGTTTTCAAAAATTTTTTTGAAATTCTTAATAATTTTTGTTTTAATAAAATTAATTTCCTTAAGAAGCTTTCGCAGGAAAAAAAGACCTTTAAAAAGTTTAATGTTTAATTATTTTCTACTTACTAAATATCTTTTTATTAAAAAAAAATTACTTTTGATAAAAGCAACATTTTTCAAAAGTTATATTTTATTACAGGTAAACCTGAAATTTGTACACCCTTGAATCAGTTAACTAAACAAATTAACAAGTTTAGTTTTATCCAAAATTTTTACTGAGTTCATTCCTATGCAAAGTACTTTTTGTGAAAGTCATTTTTTAAAAAACGAACTTTGAACTCGTTAAAAAAAGGAAAAGCAATTTCTGTAAAATATAATTGATAGTAAATAAAATAAATAAAAATAAGTTTTACAAAATTTATTATTCACAAAAAATATCTTATATAAAGCGTACTTTTTGTAAAAGCAACTTCGTAACCACTATTAAAAGGTACTTTTAACGCAAGATTCTTTTAATATAAAATACTTTTTCTAAGATGAATATATTATTAAAAATGCATTTAATAATATATTCCATTTAAAATTAATTTTTTAAAAGGTTTTATTTCTAAAAACCCTTTTTCAAGAGTCTTTTTATTTCTGTAACCCCTTTTATATGAGGCTTTTTAGGAAACTGTTGTTAGATATTTAATAAGCTTTAGTATAAAATGATAAATGATAAAATGTATGCGTTATACAAACTATATTTTATTTATTAAGGCAAAAAATAAAAAAATGGGAAAAAGATTTACTTTTTATAAAAGGTACTTTTTATGCAATGTACCTTTATTAAAAAGTACTTTTTTATATTAAATTAAAAATTATGTAAAGTGTAGTCAAATCTAAATATTTTGTGTAATAATAATTTTAGTTATTTGAACTTTTTAATATTTTATTAGAATTTTATTTTTTAAGCACTATGTAAATATGTTACAAACTTAATAAAAAAGATCACTGAGGGTTCTAAATGTAATATAAAGGATTCGATTGTATTTAAAGGAAAAATCCGAAACCTTAATATGCAAGATCATGAAAAACTAATTTCTTTTGAGGTAGTATCATTATTTCCAAGTATTCCTGTTGATTTAACGATCAATGCAATCGAAGAAAATATTTTAAACAATTTTACAAAGATAGAGAAAGGTTTATTTTTCCATATTCTCAAGTTTTGTATAGAAGATAATAGATATTTTCAATATAATAAAAAGATTTATATCCAGCAAAAAAGGGCTTCCGCTGGGCTCTCCAGCTTTTCCAATTCTGGCAGATATTGTTATGGCGAAATTGTTAGATAATGTTGTGGAAAAATTAAATGTTAAACCAAAAATTATAAAAAAAGTATGTTGATAATTTATTTTGTATTATATCTGAATCTGCAATTAACAAAAAATGTAAGAAACATTAAATGTTTCTTCAATATAATTTTCAATTGAAAGGGAATGTGATGCTACACTTCCATATTAAGACACTTTAATAATAAGAAGAAATAAAGAATTAGTTACAGATTGATACCAAAAATTAACTACTTCAGGTAGAATTATTATTCTAAACAAAATAAAAGAATTATTATTATTACAGCCAATAATTTAAGAGAGAGGATTTAACAATAAGTGAAAAAGATTTTATAGAAAAAATAAAGAAAAGATTAGGAATTTATTGACTAAGAACAATTATCCAATACGATTGGTTGATTAACCAATTTAACAATAGGCGGAGAAGAGTAATAGGGAGTGAACCCAAAATATATAAATCTATAACTGTTTTATCCGAAAGAATTAAAAATTAAAAAGTCTTTGATACAGATAAATACCAAATGAAGAAATGAAATACCACATTAAATAGGTTGTTTAGTAAAACTAAGGAAAACATTTTTGTTTATCCTGAAGATGGTAAGATGAAATGTATTATCTTCTCGAAAGCTAGGAGATCTCTGGTTAACATTAATGTGAGAATTGATGGAAATGTGATCGATTCGTAGAATCGGCATCTAATTTGGGTGTCATTTTTAATAATAGAACGACCTGAACTAATCACATTATCTTTGTCTTTGGCAGAGTTTAGAGTAAACTTCGCACCCTATGGTCGTTAAAGGACTCTACGCTGTTTGCTATTCCCATGCTTTTGGCAAAGACTTATCTAAACCCTTCACTTCTTTACGGCTGTAAAAGTCGCATATAACAATATTGCCTGTTATATATTTCAGAAACAACACCGTGGTCACATCTCATCATATTCTAATTTATTTTGACAGTTGATGATCTTCTAAAATATAGGTGTATAATTTTCTTGCACTGCATCATCATCTCGGAACGACCATTATATCTATTTGATAGGATAGTTTTTGCAAGATCTCATCGTGATAGGAATATTATCCAGCAGAAATACAAGAGCGTGTTATCTCAGCGCCAGTTCTTCATAAATGGAACCAGTCTTTGGAACTCTTTGCCAAATTCTATACAGAAAATAGGCAACGCATATTTATTTAAAAAGAAGCTTTATAAATCATTTGGTTCTGCTCAAAATTGACTTAATTTTTATGTTAACACTTTTTACATTTCTTTCGTTTAGTTATACCTTTATTAGTTATAACTTTATTATTTCTTGGCATTTATTTCATTGTATACCTGCGTATTGTTAATGATTTGTTTCTAGATTTAAGTTTTATAATAACTGAATTTGTATATGTTATGGATCAATAGCACCATCACTTATAAGATGTCATCATCTTGTTGTGCTAGTTGTCTGAAGAATAAAGAATAATAATGGTTTAACGAAATATTGAAAAATAATATATAAAAAATAAAGTAAAAAAAATTTTATAAAAAAAAGACTAATAAAATATTTTGTATAATTTACAAATTTCACTGGGTTGTCAAATATGTTTATTAACACATCCTAACACACACACACACCCTTACTTTAACATATATATGCGTATGCCTTTAAATACTTTCCAAAACTATGGAGTAGAATGTTGTAGATAAAATTCACCATTAAATGTGACAAACTTTCAAGTGTAAGTTAATATGACTTTTATGGATATCAGTGAAACAAAAAGAAACGCATCCTTAAACACACTTTAAGTAACTATAGATCTTACTATTGTACATAATACAAACGTACATGAAGTTTCAAAGTACATTTAAGTACTCATACTAACATTTTATTTGACAGTTGCTCTTCTGCTGGCAGTAAGAAGATCCATTTACAATTCACATTAAATAGAGTTTTCATGAATTTTCAGAACTTTTCACATGCATTTTAATATTCATTTCGTTTATTACTTTTTATTTTTTGTTAAGACAAGTAAATTGTTTCCTAAATTTTTTTATAGGTTTTCTTTTTGTAGCTGGTAAATTTATATGAAAAATTTATGGTTTTTAATAGTTCTTTCAATAATTTTCAAAGCTTCAGAAAGACAGAAACAAAATTCTTTTAAACGAAAACGTTTATAAATTCTATAGATTCGTTTTTGGAAGAAATACGAGAAAATAATGTGTTTCAAATGATGTATATGTATTGAAGTGTGCGTGTATATTGTCTAATTTTGTTCATTGTTAAGATCAAACTTATTATCGTAAAATTCTAAAGGGTAAATATGCTAGGAAAATAGCAAAGAGTAAACGGGTTTTTAATAACAAGAAAATAGATTTTTATTTCTTTAGGTAAAGTTGTTATGGATTCAAATTTTAGGGTAAATATTTCAATAAAAAATTACAAACTAGAATGCAAACTTAGTAAAGTGATTAGGAAAAATATTGTTATATTAAAGTAATTTTTAGAACAATTACTTGATATAGAAAATTACTTGTTCTGCAAAAGTACTTTAAAAAAATCTATTTCTAAGCGAATATACATTTTTTAAGTAATATTTCATATAAGATAATTACAATGCTTTAATAAAATAAAAATTTTTCAAAATGAAGTTGGTTTTCTAAAACAAATTAAAACAAAAAATTTAGATTAAGAGGAATGGTTGGTCGGCTTAAAAACATCTGCCAGTTGAATCTTGTACGGCTTTATAGTTAAATCATTACACAAAATTCCCCATCTGGCGGTTTTCGATAACCCCAATTGTTGAGAACGTCGTGGAATTGACAAATTTGGCTCACTTCAACACTGTGGCTCATGGCTGCGATGTTTTCTGTTGAACGACCAGATCGAACATGGGTTGATCTTTGCACATTCTGTATCGACCCTGTTGACTCAAATTTGAGGACCAAATTCTTAATAGCGGTTTCCGAAGAACGATTATGTTGTCCAAAAATATCACTAAATTTACGAAATGTAACTTTAATAGAACCACCATTTTGATAGTGTATTTTAGTAATTGTAATTCGATTTTCTTGCGAAATTGAATTGATTGTAAAAATTGCCAATGCATTTACTACGATTATCTCAAAAAAATAAATAGTACAGATTTCATGGTGTTGCCACAATTGAAAAACTAACTTCTTGTTAAAAAACACGATACAAGAATATTCTATTTTACCATCATCCCATATTGTTGTTGTTATTATCATTCAGTTTAGGTGCCTGCCTTACTGTGTGTTTTGTTTTCATCTTTGTTAGTTATTTCTGTTTATTGTTGTTTATCTTATTTGGTAGAATTTCTTATAAACATGTTGTTGTTTTCTTGCGTGTATAAGATGTCGTAGAAAAGTACGCAGTTTATATAACATAAAATAGGTTATTTTATTTACTTTTTTAGCGACAATTATTTTTTTAAACTTAATAAATCATCTGCGTATTAATATTGTATTTAGAACCCTTAGTTATCTATTTTAATATATTTGTAATATATTTGCATAAAAATTTTGCGCTTAAAAAATTATTTATAAATATTAAAAAGGTCATTTAACTATAATAATTAAGTTATTATTTTTTTAATAAAAGATCTTAATTTTTATTAAACAGTTTTTAACAGAAAGTATAAAAAAATTGGGTATCATTTTACGTCATCCCGCATCAAATTTGGTTTGTAAATATTCCGGTTTCGGCTATATGCCATCTTCACTGCTCTTTTGTCTCTATAGTATAGAGAAACTGGTATATTTACAAATCAAATTTGACACGGGATGACGTAAAATCATATCCAATTAAATCAAATCCCGTCAGACAATATACGAACATATAAAAAAAATCTTAAGAAACAAAAAAATATTAAAAATTCTTAAATAAAAGTTATAAAAAGAACGATGTAAATTTTCAAAATACTTTCTAGGAAGTACTTTTTATGTTTTCCAAAAAATTTTTTTGTAAAAACAATCTTTTTATGCAAAATATTTTTTTTGCGCAAGTTTCATTCTTAATAAAATTGTGTCCTAAATCGTACTGATATATTAAAGTTCTTTTTACACTTTTCCTGTTTCTAGCAAGCTTGAAAAGCTAAATATTTAACGGTTTGGAAAAGTACTTTTCATTAAAAAATATTACTTTTGGTAAAACTTTAAAAGTACCTTTAAGCAAATTATCTTTTGTGGAAAACATTTTTTTTAACAAAATTAATATTTTTCAAAATTTAGTACTTTATAGGAAGTACCTTATCTTGTAGAAAAGGTACTTTGTTATATTTTTTAAAAACTAACTTCTAAACTAATATTAGTTCTAAAAACATAATCCTAAAATTTATTTTAAATATTTAAACTTAAAAATTCAAATTAATCCATTATAGCATTTGTAGTATTTAATAAAATTCTTAGCAAAGTTAAGAACTATGATTCCCAGGGGTACTACAAAATCTATAAGAAATACAAAACGTAAAGAAAACAACTTGAAAAAACAAACAGGTAAATTCTCACAAATCCTTTAGTGAGTTAAAAAAGGTTTTAACATCTTACACTTTCTTGCTTTTTATGCGTATTGGCGATGGTTTAAATATTCTTTACAGTAAAAGCTGATGGTTTTATGTTTTGTTTTTCTCTAGCCGCAATTGAGTTGAAGACGTAACTAAAGAAGAAACAAAGGAAAATATTTTACTAAATAAAAATAACAATAAAAGAAACAATACTATTGTTATGTGTTCCATCATCACCAATAACATTTGCATATATTTAAATTTGTATACCTTTAAAGAAGGAAATATAATACGCAAGTATTACAGCCACATACATACATACATGCATGCACAGTCATGTACATACGCATATATGTATACATGCATTTTTATATATAAATAATTTTATGTATGTGTGTGAGTATAAGCATTTTTTTCCTTTAATTTGATATTTGTAAAGTTGTTGCTTAATGTGGTTAAAAAAGCTAAAAATATCATATACACCTAACTATCTTTTTACACGTTTTTTACACGATTTTGATTTAACACGTTTTATTTTGTTTTATGAATTTTCAATATTTTATGAATTTTTCTTAAATCTCATGGAGCGTATCCGACCCATTGTTTGGGGTTTTTGTTTTAGCAAATCGGTTTAGGTTATTTGTTTAGAATCTTAGAATATCAGCATGTCATCGCATGTATAAAGGGTGAGAGGCTTTGGGCTGTTATCTTGTACAGCTGTTGCTATAACAATATGTGTATATAAGTTTCCCGAGTAATGCATAGCGTAAAGCCGTAATTTACTTTTTACGTAATTTAATTTTGAGAATTGAAAAGAAAAGTTTATATACTAAAATTAAAATTTTACATCATATTACAACAGGACAAAGTGCAACGGCTGTAGGAAAACATTTTGGTATTCATGAAACCACCACATAAACGATAAAATAATAAAGCTGCGATCAGAAAATCGATATGTTTTGGAACAAAAATTAGTGCGAGATCATCGTCATGCATAACAGCTTTTGTCAAAGAGAAGATAGCAAAACTTTCGATAATGTGAGTTGAAAATAAAAAACCACCAGTAGATGGAAATGCTATCAAGCAATCTATAAACGTTTTAAAGAAATTGAGCCAAACACTTCATCTCAGTAACAACAACTTTCTTTTCTGAAACACTTAGGAAACATATTGAAGATGGAGCATACACCTCAGATCAATTTTAGAACCTGATGTGTTGCAAAAACGCAAAAAATTGCCAATAGTATTAGTGTAGCGTGTAACATGGCTGTTTTGTTCCAATACTTCAGAAGAACATATGTAAAACCCACTGCTAGTAAATTGTAATTCCACGCCCGATGAAAAGTGGAGATTTTAATAAACTGCCAATTAATTGGACAGCAAACAATCTTGGCAGCATGGTTCCAGAAATACTTCACTTAATTTTATGAAAAATCGATTTTACTATGAAAAATTAATTATTTTAAAAAGGATTGATCTCCGTAAATAATACGAATTTTGAGAAAATAAGCTTATTTTGTGATCACCTATTTACGTTATAAAAAATCCAGTTTTATACGAAAATTTTGTAAAAATTTTAAACAAATACGCCTGAATTCTTTATCGCTAAATAAAATTTGCTTATGAATTCTGTGAAATCGGTATCGAGTATTTCTAACAGAACTATCAGTTTGAAAATAAATTGCACAATTTGCATGTTGAAATCCTAGACCAAACTAAACATAAGTGCGGCTGTTAAATTTTTACACTTCTAAAAAAACATGCTTCAAAACAAAAGTGTTTTAAAGCATGTTTTTCCTTAACATAACCGCACAAAAATAATCCAGTGGTGTTAAATCACACGATCTGGCTGGTCACTTAACTGCTGATTGTCGTGAAATTATACGATCGAAAAATTTGGTTTGCAATAAATTGATTGTTTCATTGACTGTGTTACACGTGGCATTATGGATATAACGTCGGTAATATCCACGTCCTCAATAATAAGCCAAAATTGAGTTGTTAGCATCTCGCGATGGTGTGATCCATTGACCATTACCGCATTTCCAGCCTCATTAAAAAAAAACCGGCCCAATCATGCCTCCAGACCACATAGCGCACCATACAGTGACACGTTGAGTCACTTTAGGATTATTTTAAATGGCGAATTATTTTTAATATCGAAAAATATTACTATCGAAAACTTTTTATTACCGAAGAGTTTAATAACTGAAAAATGATTACTATTGAAAACTAGTATTTTGGAAAAATTTTTGTTATCGGAAAAATTTTTATTAACGAAAAAGTTTTATTATCGAAAAATTTTTATTAACGAAAAATTTTTATTATCGAAAAATTTTTATTATCGAAAAATTTTTACTACCAAAAATTTTTAGAATAGAAAATTGCTATTATCGAAAATCTTTAATTATGAAATAAAACGTTTCCTAACAAGAAGTTTGTATTTAAAACAAATGGGCTTCGTATGAAAAAATGAAAAACCAGCCGGTTATTCCTGAGTATATTGAGCGAATTTACGGCGATGTGAATGGTTGGTTGGCTTTAATTCCTGCACCAGTTGAACCTTGTAAGGCTTCAAAACCAAATGCTTGCACAAAATTTGTCATGCGATGTTTTTGGATAACCCCTTTTGTTGGCTCCCGACTGCAATGTTTTCAGTTGACCGACCCTGACGTTGGTGTTTGCACATTTTTTATCGAGCCTGTCGACTCAAATTTTACGACCAAATTCTTAATGGCGGTTTCAGAGGGACGATAATATTGTCCAAAATAACGAAATATAACAATAATAGGACCACCATTTTTTAGTGGAATTTAATTATTTAAATGCGATTTTCGTGCGAAATTTAATTCAGTGCAATAATTGCCAATGCTGCTACTATGAATACGTCAAAAAACTAAATGTCAAAACTATCATATTGTTTGTATCGCCACAATTGAAAAACAAACTTCTTGTTAAATTATCTGATATATGCTTAAATATTAGGCTGGTGATGATTTAAATAAATTGTCTAGATCGAAAGTTAAATGTTTAAGTTAAAATTGTTCGTGTTCCTAAATATTTCTAGATGAACTATAATAAGACAACGAAAGTGAGGAAACGTCGTAATATAAAAATGTTATACATGATAGATTCCTGAGGGGCATCGAACATGACAAATTGGTAGTTTTTATAATATCTCTTTATTCGTTTGGTAACAGCGACTTCCTAATATTATAATCCAAATATTTGTCTGTAGATGTTCTTGCAGTTAAAGTTTGGATAAAATACACTAAAATTTTCTTTAAATTTTATTTAACTAATATTAAATTTATAAATAAATAAATAAAACGAAATTGTAAGCATTTTATTTTATTTTATTTTATTTCATATTGTTGTTATTGCTGTTGCAGCCATTTATTTCTAATACTTTGCATTGGTTAAACGTTGACATTTCAATAATCCCAACATATTTTATACGACAATCATATGCAATAAAATTCATTTTGTTTTTATTATTTTATAAAAATATTTTTATTCATGTCTAAATCTTAGATCAGAGACAATAAGAAAATAAATTGTATAATAATGAAAATATTTCTCTGCTCTAGAAGTTTAATAATTTGAGTTTATAAGAAATTACATTAAGTGTAAGTGTGTGTTTGAGTATGTGTAAATTTTTATCGGCGTATGTGTGTGTATGTATCTATGTGGACGCTAGACATAAAATGATGTGAATAGGGATTTAATTGTGGCAACTTTTAAAGTTAAAAACATTTAATAAATATTAAGGCTAAAAGGATTTCATTTAATAAAGAGTTAAGTTTAAAAGTAATAAATTTGATATTTTTTACGAATTATATAAAAATTATGTATATTAAAAATATTTTAAATAACTTAGACACTATTTGCATAACAAACGGTTGAAAAAATATTTTTGGATTTGTTTCGAGGGAATATATTAGAGCTTCTGGGTTATACATTTTACTTTTGATACCATGTTTCAGATAACTGCAATTATAATTAAGTAGTAATCAAAAATCAAGTCAATTTTAGCTACACAATTGCGGATATAGCGATTTCTTTTCGGAGGAATAATATTCGAGCAGTAATGACCAAGTCTTGAAAGTGTTATTGTATCATCAATGAAAGCGAATAGATTAAAGGAGAAAGGTGAAAAAATAAGAAAAAGGGTTTTATTTTTGATACGTATGCTTCTTTTAAAACCACTATTGCAAAGCCTCTTCTGTTAAAAGAGTAATTAAGAGTTTTATAGCTGGCGCTAAATTATGTTTAAATTTTATTTTTTTAAAACCGGAGAACACTGAGATAAAATTTGCAGTTACTGGCTTTTTATGAACCCATAACATCAAGGCCATAGCATACTTAATAGCTAAGGTGCAAACGATTTAGACTACAGCAATTACCGTTATTTCACTCAAGACCATTTAAGTTAAGTCATGTGCTATGAATCCTCAGTATCTCATTCATATAATACTCACTAGAGCAGATGGTACAAAAAAGGAATAGATTAGCTATAGACTAACGTTCTGAGCATTCGTCATTTATTTTATTTTACTATTTTAAATATGACTTATGTTCACCTGTGCCTGTTGCATATGCGATTACTTTATAAAGATGAGAGCTCAATAAAATAATCGCTTTTATTTCAGCTAAGAAGAATAAAAATTATTTTCAAGGATAGGTGCTGCTTGGCTCTTTAATAGGAATCTGAAAAAAATATATTTAAAAATTTCCATGATTCTTAAAGGATAATCTAAAGCGAAATTTATTTCAATTATTAAAATCTTCTTCATACCTTAAAGAGATGCCCGTGGATATACTAGGAATGCCTGCCTACTTCTTTGTAACCAATACAATTATCTGATTAGTGATAAAAATAAGTTTTAAAAAGTTAATAGCCCGGCGTTTAGAAACAAATATTATGTTCTTAATTATTTGTGGGCATATACTTGAACGGCACACAATTTATTAAAAATTACAAAGTGTCCTCGTAGAGACGTGTTGTTCACGTAAACTTCTTTATCTGCAAAAACCATTACAGTGGACACTGGTTTTGGAAATCTATTAATGGAATAAGGAAAACCGTACAAGTTTAACATTAAAAATTTTATGGTGTCCCATATGGGGCTTGATATATACTGTTAAAATATAACACAAAAAAAAAAAATTAAATCTCAAAGAGGGACCGAATATAGTAGTGATTTTGAGAAGTTTTACATTTAAAATAAATAAAAATAATATCGGGTTTTTTAACAAAAACCTTGTTTTTTGTTAAAATGAATCCAATTTCGCAAGAAAATCGCATTAACATAATTAAAATCAACTATGAAAATGGTGGTTCTGTGAAAGTTACATTTCGTTAAATTCGTGATATTTTTCGAAAACATAATCGTCCTTCTGAGAACGCTATTAAGAATTTGGTTGTTAACTTTGACTTGACAGGCGCAATAGAAAATGTACTAAAGCCAACGCGTATTCGACCGGCTCGTTCAATTGAAAACATTGCAACCATTAGCCAATAGGTCAATTCCTTGACGTTCTCAACAATTTGGGTTATCTAAAACCACCACATGGTGAATCTTGCGTAAGGATTGGATATTGAAGCTTTACAAGACTCAATTGATACAGGAATTAAAGCCAACCGACCATTCACATCGTCGTAGATTCGCTCAGTCCATTCTAGAATAACCGGCTGGTTTTTCTGAAAAAATCATTTTCAGATGATGTCCAGTTTTGCTTGTCAGAGTATGTCAATAAGAAAAATTGCCGCATTTGGGGTTCTGAAAATTTTAGATCGATTATTGGGAAGCCTTTGCATGCTCAACGTGTCACTGTATGGTGCGCTATGTGGTCTGGAGGCGTGATTGAGTTGTTTTGTTTTCCTAAAGATTAGGCTGAAGCTGTGGTAAAGGTCAATGGATCACGCTATCGCGAGATGCTAATATCACTGACACGTGGTTTTAGCATGACAGAGCCGCATGTTATATTGCTAATGAAACGATCAAATTATTGCAAAGCTTTTCTCGTTGGCTTAATTTCACGACAATCAACAGTTAAGTTGCCAGCCATATCTAGCGATTTACCACCATTGGATTACTTTTTGTGTGGCAGTGTTAAGGAAAGAATCTATATGGAGACAATCGAGTCGATTTTAGTCTTCAAGCTCAAAATCCATGATGTGATTAACGAAACAGGACCATTTTCCCAAAAAGTGATTAAAAACTTTGATGAAAGAATCAAGATCTGTCAGTGTGGTCGTGATAGACATTTGCTAGATATCATTTTTCATTGATAATTGCCAATAATTTCTCTTCTTAATACAAATTTGAATCATCTTAATTGAAAGTTTTTGTTTTATTTTGTTTTTTTTTTTAGAAAACAAACTTTTTGTTGAAAAATCCTTTACTTAAATTAAATGGGTTTGTTTCATTTTAAATAAAATAAATCTGTAAAAAGAAAGCTTAAAATCGAGAAAAGAGCAAAAGCGCCTTTTTTGTAATGTATTATCGCATTGGATCCTTCCCTGCTGTACGTATTTTCCATTAAAAAATTTCATAGAAAATTATCATTAGTTATAACTTGGAAACATAGGCAAAAAAAGGCCTAATATTAATAAACGATCCTGAAATAGATGAACGACCAGTTTTTCGTATCAACCATATGTGTCTGTAGCCAAAAATATTTTACCAAGTTCCAAGTGCAAACAAGTTGCTTGCTCTCCAACACCATTTCAAATTTTATTAAGCAATAAACATTGTTTTCCCTTCTGACACGATTAACAATTTAATATAAGTTAAGCAATTTATTTATTAATGTAAATTGTTGATTTAAGAAAATTAAAAGAAAAAGGAATAAATTGTTTCTTTTAAAACAGCCACAACAAAGCAAAAAATCTTTTGTTATAAAAGTGATAAAAAAATGAAAACAAGGAAAAGAATCCTTTCTTTGGTACGAAAATAAAATATTTTCATTCATAGTTAAAGATTTTCATTAATGTTATAAAATGTAACACAGCAACTATAACAAATCATATGAAAACATATTCCTTTTTCCCTGAACTCTTTAGCAAGTGCAACAGCAGCACTATCAGTCGGTTTAAAAAAAAAACAAATGTAAAAAAAAGCAAAAAAAAATACTTTAAATTAAATTAAAATTGCATTCAACAAAACATTAAAAAAATAAAGAAAATCTACCACTGCAATAGTCAAGATGGTATGAAAAAGAATATAAATAAATGAAAACAAAAATGCACATACACATTTACGAGTAAAATAATGAAGGAATCAAGCAAACATACACATTGAAGTCTCTCAGCAAAACTACAAAAAAAAAAAATAAAACTCTTAACCACAATTTAAAAAACACATACATGCACACTGTTAAACCAACATAACTTTTTTCCATTTTCATTCTTCCTTTGGCAACATGGTTATAATACTCTATAGAGACTAAAGGCATTTTTCTTTATTGTGCTCACCAGCTTAAGAATATCGCACTTTAACTAACGATTGTGAAGGATAAGACAACCATTTGTGCATTTGTGTTTATAAAAGTAAAAGGAAGAATATGCTTGTGTATTTCAAGTTTAAAATAATGACAAAGCAACACTGTTGTCACTCACTGATAACAAACAATTTGGTTGAAATCTGTATACAATCATGACTCTAGGAGTGTAGTAATTTACTAAAAAATAGAATAAAAGCATTAAGCAGAGATCAACCAAGTTGTGGCTTAAATATGGATAGCTCGTAAGAGTGTTTAATTAGATAGGCTATTGTAGACCTTATCCAGAAAATAAATATTAAATGGAACGAAATTGCTTTAAAATAAATATTAAAAATTATTAAATGATGTGGCATTTAATAAAAAGTGCGTTTCTACCGGAATTACTACTTTAGATGATGCATCCTCAGAAATTTATTAAGCAAAAGAAATCTTCTTTTAGTGGCCTAAAATTATACTTATTGCTATTTTCATTATTCTTTAATTAACTGAAAAAAACTCGAAATTTAATACAAAATATATTTTGTGTAAAAAAATTAACGCCACTTTTTTTTTGCAAATAACGGCGCTTTCAGCAATAATTTTGTTTTTCAATTGGGCAACACCAACAACATGACAGTTTTGACAGTTAGTTTTCCGACGTATGCGTAGTAGATGCTTTGGCAGATTTTGCAATGAATTTAATTTCGCACGAAAACCGTATTAAAATAATTAATATCCACTATGCAAATGGCTGTCCTGTTAAAGTTGCATTTCATAAAATTAGTGATATTTTTGGACAACATAATCGTCTTTCTAAGACCGCTTTTAAGAATTTGGTCTTTAATTTGATATAGAATGTGCGGCCACCAACGCATGTTCGACCGGGTCTTTCAACTGAAAATATCGTAACCGTGAGTCACTATCTTAGAGCAGACTCCAACTTTACAAAAATTGGGGTTATCCAAAACCACCACAACTGTGTGATTCGATTTACATCCGCACCTGGCTATGTAGCCTTTATCAGATGGTGGATCTAACCACTGCATGATTTGGAACGTCATGCTCGTCCTAGAAAGCCGAAGCTATAATTCTATGCAACAGAAACCTTCTAGTTGCAACTTTAATGATTCCAGAGCAGGGCTGCAAATCATCACACCTTGCTAAAGAGTTGGAGACTTTCCAACTCCTGTCCAGAATACATGTCTAGTATGCTCACTGGACTAGCTCATTCACTTTGCGTGTCACTATCAGTGAGATGATCCTGGCCACCATAAGAACCATTATAACTGTTATGGGGCTGCGAAACCACAACCACCACGATAATCCCATATAGGGGCCAACCTCAATGATCAGCCAGAGAACTATTAAATATCTAAAGAGACAAATAATGAACTCTGGGGCTCACTAATCCCCGTGGAAATAAAGTGGAGCTTCCAATTGACTCCCTGCCTGTCTTCAGGGGACTGGGGTCCCTTTTTCCCCCAGTTGAACAGGTCTAGATAGCTGTTACGTACTTTAAAGACCGTAAATGTCCAAAACCACCACATGGCGTAGTTTCCATAAGAATTTGATAATGAAGCCTTACAAGGCTAAGCTGGTGCAGGATTTGAAGCCGATCGCCAATTCAAATCGCCATAGTATTATTCACTTCATTCAGAAACCTAGCCGGTTGTTGACAAAAAAAAAAATTTTTTCAGACGAAGTCCATTTTCGCTTGTCAGGGTATATTAACAAGCGAAATGTGCGCATTTGGGCTTCTGAAGTATTGGCATGCTCAACGGTGCAATCACGAATCAAGATCACAGAAGGCTTGATTGCACCATTTTATTTCGCAGGTGCTCTGTAGGCTAGTAGGTAGTGTAATAGCTTACCAGTCTGGGGATTGTGGGTTCGATTCCCAACAAAGACCTCGACTGTTTTCAGTACAAAAAAAAAATAAAAATTGACTGTCGGTGAGACTGCTCAGTGATGAAAGCATAGTTACTAGTCGCTGCGCTGCGTTATACGACAGCTAATTCCCTATAATATTAGCCTTCTAGAAATGAAAGCTGTCCCGGTAGGCTAGTAGGTAGTGTACTTATTCTAACCATCTAGGGGTGATTGTTGTCACTATAAAAATGTGAGCTTGACGGCTATGTAAATATCCTTCTACCTTCAGCGCTTGTCTTATCTCTTCTCTTTACCTTTCCTAAAGAATGTAGCACGGTTGTGATTAAATAGCATTGTTGCCTGAAGTGCTACTTCTCTTTATATAAAAAAAAAGAAAACCAGATGAGGCTACGCTATAACGAGATGCTAACAGGGCAATTTTGGCCGTAATAATGAAGCGGATATTGCTTACATGTGGTTTCAACAGGACTGTGTCACACAGCCAAAGAAACGAAGGATTTTCCGATCGCATAATTTCACGGCAGTCAACAGTTAAGTGCCCCGACAAATCGTGGGATTTAACATCACTGGATTATTTTTTTTGTGGGGCTATGTTAAGGGCAGACTCTATACGGAGCTAGTCGGGTCAATTTTATCCTTAAAGCTCAAAATTCGTGATATGATTAATGAAACAGAACCGCCATTTTGCCAAAAAGTGATTAAAAACTTTGATGAATGAATCAACATCGGTCAGCGTGGATATTTACAAGATATCATTCATAATTGTCAAAGTTTTCTCTTTGTAATACAATAAATATTTCAATCATCTTAATCTATTTATTTTTTTTTATTTTTTACTTTACTTTTGGAAAATCTTTATATATTGATAAAAATAAATGTTTTCGTTTACAATATATTTATATTCTTCCTACTTCCTAAAAGTACTTTTGAACTTTTTAAAAAAATAATTTTAAAATTATATATATTTTTTAAACTAAAGGTATTTTTGGTAAAAGGTGGTCCTGAAATTTTGTTAAAAAAATAATTTAATTCAAAAATAATTTTAGGTCTTTTACAATATAAATTATTATTATTATTCGGCATCAGTTTAGAATTAGTTTACGTTAACGTCTTTTAGATTGCTTTAAACACAAATACTTTACGAAATTCCCATAGCAATGCTTTTAAAAAAGCTTGAAATACTAAATTTTTAATGATAATGGAATCTTGCCTAAATTAACGTAGATAACTTTTGAATGCACGGTTTTTAGTTAAAAGTGGTTTAAATAAAGTACCTGTTTTTAAAAGCGCACGTCTCTTTTATGAAACAGTATTTTTGATAAAAATAGTATTCTTTATTAAAAAATATTTTTTACTTAAAAATATATTTTATTAAAAATGAGATTTTATTAAAAAGTACCTTTAATTAAAAAGTACCTTTAATTAAAAAGTACCTTTTATTAAAATGTACTTATTATTACAAAAATACCTTTTATAAAAATATACATTTTATAATAAACTGCGTAAAGCAAAATAACTTAAACAAAAATTATTTTACCAAAAAAAAGTACTTTTTTGCGTAAAATTATATTTGTTACATTTTTCGAACTTAAATTTAAAACATTCGCTGCGTATGCAATAAAATGGGAAAGAACCAACAGCAACAGTAAGATAATCAACATTTTCTTTCATAAAAAATATTTAATTACAATTATTATTATTGTTGTTTTTGTTGTTGTAATAAATTTTTAATATGAAAATTATTATTGTTATTGTAGGTTTGGCTTGTTCTGCTACTGCTGGCTCTGCTATTGTCATTGATAACACGTCTAACCAACTGTTGTCTCAAATACGTATTATTCTGTGTAGATATTCTATCGTTAAGTATGAATGGCCATGTAGTGCTTAGCAAATATGCACAAACCCATATAAAATGATGTCTGTCTATTGTTGAATTTTGCCAAAACAATAACGACAACAAACAAAAAAAAAACGTGTGATAACCAACCAAACACTCACTGCAAATAAAATTACATTCACATTTTAATGTATGTCATCATAGTTGTTGTTGTTGTTGTTGTTCTCGTTGGCTGCATGGCTGGTTACTGTCATTTGCTTTGTTTTCGTATTTAAATGTTGTGTTGTTTGCTTTTTAGTCTCTTTATTTCATTTTTTGTTTAATTTTATTATTTGTTGAGTTGCTGTTTGTTTTCTGCAAATATTTTCATGTTGTTGCTGTTGTTTTTGTTGTGGTTGTAAAGCCAACAAATTAATGCAGACATGTAGCATATTATGCATAATTAACTGCTTATGTATATGTACATATATATTTATCCGGTATATATTGTATTTAACATGTATTACTTTGAGTGTATGAGTGTGTTTGCTTGTATGTGTTTGCGTATGTTAAAGAGTCCTTGTATGAATAACTAAACACTGTTGTGTAAAAATTTGTGACCAAACGCTGTTGATTTTGTTTTAACTGAACATGCTAAAATCTTGTTTTTGTTTTTTTTGTTACGAGGGAAGTTTTAGAATTACTGTTGGGTAAAAAAAAATATCACTAGAGATAAGCAAGTATGTTTGAGTATAACACCTTTAATATACGAAATTGATTAACTACAACACACTCTGCAGTAAATAAAAGAGCTCTTAATTTAAGCAATATTGAAGACTTAAACGCAAGATACGTTACCTTATACTATCTTCCTTAATGATGACCTTATTTTACGATGGTTTTACCACGTGAATATAGTTTATCTAATATCGTCCTAATGTATACTTCTAGATACCAGCAGCTTTTGCCTATTATAATGTAATATACATCTTGTTGAAAACTGAAGTGTTTCAACAGCGCAACGGTTTGATAACACCCTATGAGGGAAGTAAGATTATTTGCGGTTATAAATATTTTTTTGAGGACATTTTCAATCTACTCGTACACAAAAGAAAAAATTTAAATATATTTTTAAAAACGTTTTGCTGTTACTGAGTTCCTTATTGCAAAATAAATAACACTAGATAAATAAATAAATAATTAACACTAGATTTTTAACTACATAGAAAGTAAGTTTTGTAGGTTGGCGCTAGCGAACAATTTACTAAAGGTGCACGAGGTTTATGTTTTAACTAACTAAGGATTCACTCAGACGCTGTCTTTTATGTTTGTCCGCTAGAGGTGTAGCATTCATTCATTCAATGTATAGGCGCCTGTTGGTCTGTGCGTAGATAATTGTTGTTGTCTTGCGTATATAAGTTTTCTTACAGCAAAGGCTTCTCAATAATCGCTCTAGGATTTTCAGAAGTCCATATGCGACGATTTTGCTTATTGACATACCCTGACAAGTGAAAATGTGCTTCGCCTGAAGAAATATTTTTTTCAGAAAAACCAGCCGGTTGTTTCTGCATGAATTGTGTGAATCTACGGCGATGTGAATGATTGGCTGGCTTCAATTTTTGCACCAATTGGACCTTTTAAGGCTTCAAAGTCAAATGTTTACGCAAAATTCACCATGTAGTGGTTTTGAATAACCCCAGTTGTTGAGAACGTCGATCAATTTAAAAATTTGGATATGCTTTAACACTGTGGCTCACGGTTGTCATTTGTGAGTTGAACAACCCGGTCAAATATGTGTTGGTATTTGCAGATTTTGTATCGAGCTTGTCGACGCAAATTTAATGACGAAAGGACGAATATGTTTTCCGAAAGTATCACGAATTTTACGAAATCTAACTTTAACAGAACTACCATTTTCATACTGGAGTTTAATTATTTTAATGCGATTTTTGTACAAAATTGAATTCATTGTAACAATTGTCAATGCAAAAAACAAAATGTCAAAACCTGATATATCAAGAATATCCTGGCTATTTTTTCTAGTACTAAGAAATTATATGATCAAGTTGTTCGTGCCACATAAGCTACGTTACATACTTTCTTATATCATAAACTTCAGTTTCGAGGGTGGCAGAAATTCGCAGGATATAAAATTTCCTATAAGAGCATTCTCTAGGATAGTTCGGTGAAGTAAAAAGTGGATCGTGTATTTAAAAAATGCTTAAGATGCTTCTGTAAGCATTAACAAATTTATTAGTCTGCATATTTTTTTCTCAAGCATTATGTCGTTCCACTATTTACTCGCAAACGATAATGTCTGATTACTAATGCATAAGATATTTAAGTTTGAACAAAATGTAGGAGGCACGACTTACTTGTTCGACGGGTTTCAAAAAACTGTCTTCTTTTCTTTATTTAAATCAACTTAAAGCTAAATTACATCAAAGTAGATTATGACCTGTTACACATAAGAGAGAGAAAATGATCACATACCAAAGAGAAATAACTGTAGATTATTCACAATGTTTGTGTATGTACAATACGGTAAACTTAGAATAGTTATAGTTAATATATATGGTAATATTACTTATGTATGTTGGATAGAGGGAAGCATGCGCAATGGGAAATACTGCTATCTACCAAAATCTGTTTGTTGCTATGATCCTGTTAGCTGAATATTTTGGAATATGATGTCCAAATACAGCAACATCGCCAGGATACGTTTTGATTTCAATAATCCATATTTGTATTCCTAAAATAACTTTATGTTTTTATATAAGAATAAGTAAGTTGTTTCTATTGAAAGTTATAAAAATTCAAAAAGTGCAAAATTTAAAATCCTGCACAAATACACAAATGGGTTTATTAAGAGCAAATAAACTTAATAGGTTGCAGGACAAAAAAAATATATATTTGAAAAATATTTCTCTATAAACTTTAGTGACTATTTCAGAAAAGGCTATAGTAAAGAGAAGGCTATACAAAAAGAGAAGGATAACAAAGACTGTCATTATAATTCCGACATTCTTTTGCACTGAACAGTGCGCAGAGATCTACTATGAAAAGATTTTCAGCGAAGTCTGGTTATCTTACTATTGTATAAAATTCAAAAATTTCATTAAACTGCTCAACAGGACTCAGGCGTAACTCAACGCGTTTTACAAAAAAAAGTTGCACTGTTGTTATTCCTTTCAGTGAAAACCGTAGTTACTAGTTGTGTGTTTGGTACGATCAGCAAGTGATGACTCATTATCAAGCCGCGTTTTAGATAATACTCAAGAATTAGAATTAGGTCTATCAGTATAACTAGTGTTGGGTTTAGGTCATTCTTTTATTAGTTTCGTATTCATTCATGCAGGGCCGCAACCCAAAATTTTATGTATAACTTGCTAATTTAGCATTAATGCTTTTTTCCAGATCAATGTGTCCATCTGAGGGTTTTTTCTCTTTTGTAGATTATGATAGTTGTTTCAGTGGTGTGAAAATTGTGTCTGAGGTCGCGTTTACCTCTTCGTTTATAATGTCACTGTTAAAAGCTCTTGTTTAGTAGATATCCATGTTTTCAAGAATGCCTAGTCTTCTTCCTTTTTTGCTAGGATATAATAATGTCAAACATTCATTTAGTTCCTGTGATACGTTTCTGCGAGTGTAAAAGTGTAATGCATAGCTGGAACCTTTTTTTTTCGTTTATAGGAGCGTTTGTGTTCAATAAATTTTGTTTTTTAAGTTCGTCCAGTTTATCCTCATATAATTTTGTTTACAGGTACAGAGAGTATGATTTGTTTTACATCCGCGCCTGACCATTAGTCTTAATCAGATGGTGGTCAAACCACTTGGTTGATTGGACATCACCCACGCCCTAGAATGCCTTCGGATACGTATATCCTCCAGTCACTCCTAGTAGCAATTTATAAAGTCCGGAGTGGGCCGTGCCCTCACTCCTTGCTGAGGAGTTGGAGACTTTCCAACTCCTGGTCCAGAATGCATGAAGCTCATTTTTATCAAGAACAAGACAGCATTCATACTCACTGAACCTGAACCATTCATTGTGTTAATTTGAATGATCCGACCCTCAAACTCTCACGAGGGTCCGAAACCACAACCACCACGATACTCCCGTATAGGGGTCAACCTCAATAATCAGAACAGAGTACATCTTTGCCTTAAGAGTACAAATAGTGCACTCTGCGAGCTTACTGATTCCCGTGGAAATATGTGGATTGTCCAGGTGACTCCTACTAGCCTTTGAGGGGTCTGGGCTCCCTTTTACCCCGCGAGACACTAGTCTAGTTGGAATAGTAGGCTCCAAAAAGACTATCCTGTGCCCCCGGGGGGGTTTATAGGTACAAATAAATCTGTATATTCCGCAGGAACTAAATTTGTCAGTTGTTTTTATCGATGTCTTTAGATTAAGTCTCAGAGGTCGTGTTTAGCTGTTCGTTTATAATGTCACTGTTCAATGTTCTTGTTTCGTCCTTTTTTTGGTAGAATGTGCGTGCCCGTGAGTGTCAATGTGTTATGCAAAGTTTGAGTCTGCTCTTTTTTGATTGTATGAACGTGTGTTTTGTATGTCTTGTTTTTAGTGTGCGTCCAGTTTGTCCAATATAATTATGTTTGCAGGTACAAGTAATTCTCTACACTCCGCTGGAACTAAATTTGTCGGTTGTTTTTGTCCATTTTCTGAGATTATGTCTCAGAGTGTTGCCGGTTTTTAATGGGTGAAAAAGGTTGATTAATCTTTATATTTCTGGTTCTGTATAATTAAACGTGTGTCGTCGTGTTGTAGCGCTTGTCTCTTTGTCATCTTTATTCCTATTGTAAGTGCTGTATTGTGTAAGCAATTAGTGGGTTTGTAGCCATTGTTTTTAGCTATGATGTAAATTGTATCGAGTTCTTAATTCCTTCTATGCTGATAGTTTATGTTGGGTAGGGTGGTTTGTGGTACTGTGGATGGTAGTGTCCGTTATATTTGACTTTCTATTAATGTTAAACTTTAGACAGTCAGTTTCCGAGTTATCCCAAGATAATGAAAACAACTTCATTTTCCGTTGTGTATGTAATGTTATTATGGATTGTGTTAGATAGTCTGGTAGAATTTGTTGGGTGTTGTCCTGTTCAAGGATGCATATGATGTCTTCTACCCATCTATAGTAATAAGTTTTGTGTTTTTTCTTTAGCGTTTTTACTTGATGTAATTCAAAATGTTGCATGAAAATTTACATGACGATTGCGGAAGCTTGATTTCCCATTCCGAGTCCCTAAAAGTGGTTAAATCTAATGTATTTTTGCTTTATTATCGTCTTTGCATTGTCTATAATGACGGGATTGTATTGGTTGTCGTATAGATTGTGTAATATGTTGCGTAGGATAAATTTATTTATTTATTTTTTGCTTCATAGAAAAAGCCATCAAAGTCGCAGAAGTATGAACTAAAAACTATAAGATGTTTCAATGCCACAGAGTGCTGTTTAACATAAATAAGACAAATTACTATCGAACCAAATTCACATTGAGCGTGAAACTTTATCGAAATGCTAACGAATTGAAAACCTTTTTGTTTCGCTTAAATAAGGCTACTTTCCTACTGCGTGTGATTGTTATTGAATTAATTTATTCTTTAACGGTCATACGCCACCATGACCTATTCTACTCTACTCTTCTTTTAAATGATTCTCACATTTTAATATCTTTTCCTTTTTTGTAGCTGCTTTTAATTTGCAAATTATTTCAGTAAATTTTCTATAATGTTTTTTATATAATAATTCATAAATTTTAATCAATTTTTCAATCTTCTTCTTTTTATTATTTCCTAAAGTAGAAGCGCACGAAAAGAAGTCAGAAAGCAAATAATAACAAAAAAAAATATTAAAACGTAAATTATATGAAAATTGCAACACTTTTCTAAATAATCTTCACAACATACGAACACGCAAACAAAAAATAAAAGGAAAATTAAAATATTCTTCATTATTATTCATTGCCACAAATAAAGTAAAGTAGAGAACAAAAATGTCAACGACAGCACTTTGCAACTTAAGATGATAGAAATATTCTCTTACTCCTACCAGCGATATATTAATTTTAGCCGCAATACGAATTCATAAGAAGACCTAAGTGTTTTTCTTTACTCTAATGGTGATTACAAACGCCCCGAAAAACTAGCAGGGTGATAAGCAAAGGACTACCTAACTAACAGGCAGTAAATATTTATATATTTCTGCTTGTTCTTCTTAAGCACCACCTTAATGCAAAACGCTGTAAATGAAGCAGAAAAGACATTTCCTGATTCTATTGCATTGAAAACGAAAAAGAAAAGTTTTATTAAATGGAAATTTTGCAAGCAAGAACACAAAAAGAAGCAGAAACATTAACTCAGTATTATTGTTGTTGTTGTTAAAAAAAAACACCATCGTCGTAATAATCATAATGCGAACATAAATTAATGCTTAAGTTTGCTTGTAAGTCATCTTACCCTCCAAATAGGCCACTCTAACGAGGTACAATTTATAGTAAATTTCACAATAACAACAACCGCAAACAGTTTGAAAAAGTTACAATTTCTGCTAAGTCATCCAGTTGGAAGGCAAAATTACTGGTTGTTGTTGTTGTTGTTAGTAGTTTTCAAACATAAAACATAAAAACTTTTGGCATTTATATTTGATCGTAAAATGCACTGTATCGTTCGTTACAGCTTGAGTGGCAATTCAATCTTAGTTGTTTTAACTAGAATGAGTAAAATGAAATGTAAATTAAAGATTCTATGAGAAATGTCTGTTGGCAAATAAGAGAAAAAATTTTACAAAAGGTTTTTATGTGATAATTAAAGCGCTGATATTAAAACAAACCTGACATTTCACATGAAAATACTAAATTCATGCAGCGTAACGCAGTGTGTGATATTGTATATCAAACACTTTATAATAAGAATTGTATTTTTAGATCGATACAATCTGAAATTGTAAATAAAATAATAAAAAAAAGTTTAAGTTTATTTAAAATTAAATTTATTCGAAAGATTATGACGGAGCACATTCTGGACATGCAGCAACAGACTATAATAGTAATAAGATTCCAAAGCTTCAATTACTGTTAATTTAGGTACCCCTATAGGCTAATAGGTAGTGTACTGGTTTACAAGAATGGGGGTTCTGGGTTCGATTCCAAACAAAGACTATTGGGGTTTTCACTACAAATAAAAATTGACTGTCGGTGGGGCTGCTCAGTAAAAAAGGCATGGTCACTGGTCACTGTGCTGCCTTATACGATAGTTAATTTCCGTAACTATCCTTCTACTTTCACCACCTATATCATCTCTTCTCTATCCCTTTCCTAAAGAATGTAGCACGGTACTTGACTAAATAGGTAATGTTGCCTGAAGTGCAACTTCTCTTTAAAAAAAAATTACTTCTCTAAATCAGGCTTTCAGATGGAGGCTAAAGGATTGTCGATGTTGTTGGTCGCCGTATCGCATGTAGTTTTATTCTGTTAATACGACACACCAAACGGTGGATATTTATGCGCGATATATGTTAAAAGCATAACTTTCTTTATTTTTCGGAAGAATGTCGTAATCTTTTAACACTCTTAACATCCTCTATAATTCTTTACTTATCCGAATACTTAACACCACTATGAAACTTCTTGGATTCCACGTTAAGTTAATTTTGGACATCCTTATATATTTTTCAAAGCGTATATTTCTCAAGGCATATCTAAACCGTTAAGCTTACAGATTGGCATCTGGGCCTAAATTTTTTTATTCAAAGTCTTTAATAGGTTGTAGATGGCAGATTGTACACGAAATAGAAAAGAAATTATTTAGAAATAAAATACAAGCAGAATTATTAAAAAACTTAACCTCAACCGAATGTAAGCTAATCTGTAGCTTAACAATGGTTAGACTAATAATGATTTATTTTATTTATATTTACTAAAGGGGTTCTCAACAACAAGAGGTGGTATTAAACAACATGATCTGGCTGGCGACTTAACTGCTGATTGTTGTGAAATTATGCGAATTTGGTATGCAATAAATTTATCGCTTCATGGGATGTTTGACATGTGGCATCGTTCTGTTCATACCAAATGTCAGTAAAATCCACGTCGTCAATAATAGGCCAAAATTACATTGTTACCATCTCGCGATAGCGTGATCCATTTACCTTTACCATATTTCCAGCCTCATCTTCTAAAAATACAGTGACGTGTTGAGCATGTACAGGATATTCAATAATCGCTGTAGTATTTTCAGAATCCCAAATTTGGCGATTTTGAATATATTATATGACCAGCGAAAATGATTTTTTTCAGAAAAGCAAACCAATTGTTCCTAACTGAATTGAGCGCAAATTTATGACGATGTTAATGGTCGGTCGGTTTTATGCTGAAAATCGAACGAAAATCGCATTAAAATTATTAAAATCCACTATGAAAATGGTGGTTCCGTTAAAGTTACATTTCGCAAAATTCTTGATAATTTTGGACAACATAATCGTCCTTATGAGACTGCTATTAAGAATTTGGTTGTTAAATTTGAGTCGAAAGGCTCGATACAAAATATGCGAATACCAACGCGTATTCGACCGAGTCGTTCAACTGAAAACATCGCAGCCATTAGCCACAGTATTAAAGCCGATCCAAATTTATCAATATATAAAATCCAATTTGATTTTAAATAAAATTACGAAATTATAATTCCACGGACTTTCAAAGACAGTTTTTTACTGCAGCAAGCAGTAAACAGTAAAATATTTCACCTGTTGCTTCAAGGTTATTTGGTAAACTTAGGCTACCTAAAATATCTTTTGGAGAATGTAAATACTATTGAGTGGGGTCGCCGATTTGGCATTTTGCCAAATACTGTCCTTTAGGAAAACGTCGTACAGCTCATTAGTTTTGGAGAAAAGTTGAAATACTTTTTTATGTCTCAATTCCGACTATATTAACGCTTTTCTTCAAATTTCTATGTAAAGTGCAATTTTCTAGTTAAAAAGGCCAACCTGTAACGACACGCTTTTCCTGGTAGCTGAGGTAAACTCAGCGGCGTCCAGTGTCGATTAAAAAACCAAAGCCTTGGTTACAAGGGCTGGTTCTTTATTAAGGAAAGGATTTCCTTATTTCCCGGTTTTATGATTGACTGCAGCTCGGGCTTCCTGTGCACTGGTGTGTGTGCAGGCGGCTTAGGTAGCTCTCTTCTACGTCACACGGTCAGTATTCGAAAAAACGTCTTTGTCGGTGACGACTGCGGACACCACTTCGGCTGGGTATTACCACAGCTTCATCTATACCCTGACTACCAGTCCAAAATATTAATATAGAATGAGATAATTACCTGTGATCCTGCCGGCGGTCGCACACCAATTGAATTATTCTTACTGATGTTCGCCCTTTAATACTTAATTTTCCCCACACACCAATGCACAAACACACCTACGTTATTTCGACAGTAGTACACCGACGGCTGTTTTTACCACCCCGGCCTGCAGCTTACAATGTGGTTTCGTGGCTAAATATAACAATAATAATAATGCAATACTATTTACACAACTCAATCTTACTTCATTTCTCACTCGCAGTTCTGACCTCACCAGTAGGCTTTAAGGCAGAATCTAGAATCTATATTGATTATAATGTGAAGTTTGTTCAGTTCTTTTAATTTCAAAAGAATACATAACCCAACTACCTTTACCATCAAAAATGAAATAAACACCTTTACAAAAATACAAATATAAATGGATGACGCGTTTTGTGCTTAAGCAAAAATTGATAGACAAATGTAACAGATCTTTGTACAAATTGCAACAGTAGCTGATTAAATTCAAAACAATTGTCATCGTAGTTTAACTGTTTTGTATGTGTGACATCAATAAAGTTGTCAAAGAATTTTATTTCAATTTGGATTTTAATACGATTAAATGTTTCAATTTCAAACAATTCTCCAAATATAAAAGTTAACAGGAGCACACATACTCACGCAACAATATGGTCATATCCGAATGTATAAAAATAAATAACAGTGGAGTGTTTTGATATAAGAAATTGACTAAAATAAAATATGTGTATAGACTAAATAAATAAAGCGAGGATAAATCAAAAGGAGAAGAATTGTTTAGTTGTTTTTTAATTTTAATATTTATTCCAGAGCTCCTCACTCAGAGCTCGAAGGTATGTTTAATAATTAATAATAATTATGATTATGATTGCTTTATTCTTAATTTCTACAGCTTATATACTAACAATGAAAATAATCTAGATTCTAGGTTTGAGTGACGTGACTCCATTCTTACTTCATATACTTATACTTAACTACATACATTAATATAAATATTACTAGGTTATCATAAAATACTGTACATTGACATGAATGTATTTAGTGTAACTATCAACAAAACTTACCTATAAATATAGAGAAACTCAACGTCATCAAAAATACTTCCGCATGCAGTGTTCCTATTAATGCCCATGCATAATATAGTAACAACAACAATACAGTACAATTAAATTATGCTGATGATCAATAAATTGGTTACAATAAGTGATTCGGTAATATTTATTAATACAAATGTTCTGGCAATTAAGGTCTCTTTGTTTCTCTACTTATGTGTCAATTATGCCAATTGGTTAATCACACTACAATGGAAGTAAATCGTTACATTCCTAGACATCTGATATCTAAAAAAATGTATGTTTTGTCACGCCTTTTACGCTTCAATTCTTTTTAAAATAAGGACGTAGCTTGCGTTTTTGATTTTTTATTCCAGGATGATGATTTATACTAAATTGACTCTTTGAATTTCGTGGCCTACGTACAATAATGCTTAAAACTCTGCTACAAAATTACTATTTGTCTCAAGTAGTTCTACTGGTTATTTTGCTGAAAACATTCTCATTTATTAGTATCATGGATTCGTCCTTGAAACAAAGATTTCTTTTAACTAAAATTAAATATTTTCTGTTATCTCTAACAATTTAAACGTATTTCGAATTAAAGAAAAGGCCTCTTAGAAATATATATCATTTTGGAAACAGATTAATGTGCTTCTTCACTGTTTCTATATAAATCAAATTCTTATATTGTTACATTTTTAAATATCAATATTTCAAAATGCAGTTTTGCATAAGAATAAATCAAAATGTGTTAAGAAATAAAGCAAAAATAGTTTATAAATCCATATTATATATAAATCCTTGATTTCATATAAATTTAATCTAAACAGAGTGACACGATATTTTTCATACAAATATGTCTTTTATAAACTTTATTTAAAATAACCTACACCTTTTGACAGGCAATTGTTTTACTGAAAATCTTTTGTTTAAATATTAGTAAATTCTGTTTTTTAGATAGCCTTGCATAAAATGCCAGATGGCTGGCATTTAACTTACATGCGTAGATACCACTTTATCAACAGAACTATCTAAACGCGAACACTGACTCACCAGTACGGATTAGAACACGGCTGAAAAATGATGCCTACATCGGAAGCGCTCGAATTTAATACCGACCAAATAGCTAGAAAAGACAAAAAATAATGACAACAGTATTTCATTTACTGACGGAAAAAATCCAAGGAATTTAATACCAGATGTAACGATATTATTGTACAAGATTTCTTTTAGTAGTAGAGTCATATCGTGCAAAAAGTTGCCTTTTATTAAAAGGTGTATAGCGATGTGATGACCAAAGACACCTCACCTTAGTGTAAGTCGGACCCGTAAGTGAGTTAACATGGACAGGTAGACTGTTATTGATTATTATTCCAACTGCACATCATCTGCGTTCATACAGATATTGCAGGGTAAACGCTGCTTAGGTAAATCATTAGCAAAAACAGAAAAAAGGAGTGATCCAAGGATTAACCTTAAGGCACTCGCCACCTAAGATTAAAGATTGTTTGACAACATAAACAATGAACGCATACAGTGGTATTCGTAGTTTTGTACCGAGAGTCCAATGATCAAAGGCCTTAAGGTGATCAAGAATTACCAGGAAATTTATTTTTCCTTCTTCAAGTTTACATCGTATGTTTTCAGTTACAGACCAACAGACCATCAGCCGTGATTTCGACTAAATCCTAAAACATAACATAACATTTGATTGTGAAGATTTTTCTTTAGATAAGAAGCTTAAGATGGCAATTGGCCTGAATTGCGAACAATTTAGGCACGATTTTGATACACTTCCATTTTGCATACTTCCGTTTACTTTTTAATTGGAAAATCTGATATCTGTATAGAATTTTCTGCTTGATTAAGCCAGCTGAGAACCAAGCCTTTATTGCAGTTTTACAAAAGTGATAAACAGTTTTCTCTAAGTATAGAAATTTTATAAACAATATGAGAATAGTTTTCAAATAATACCAAATAATACTATCTCACCGGCAGCAAAGTATTTAGTCTAAAGAAGTTTTCTTTATTTGGCAATTTTTTTAAGCGCTTAAGTATATGCTACAAAATTATGCTTTGTTTAAATTATAATTGAGTTAGACTATATATCTGAATTAACAAAGAAAATTTCATGAAACATAAACATACGGTTGCATGGCAATAGCTAAATAAAATTAATTCTTCCTTAATATTCTGCATCAATAATTAGCGTAGTAAATTATTTACTTTACCACTAGTTTGCTTAGTAATACTTCATGTATGCTCCGATTTTTATACTACAGAATTTCTTTAAATTTTATGAAGTACTTTAAGGCATTTAAACTATCCATAATCAACATAATAAAAGAAAACAACTCTATAATATTTAATATGCTCCTAATCATATACATTAGAAATTAGCTTTGTATAGATTACAAACCTTCACTTGATTTGAGAGAGTGGTCTTTAACTTCATTAGGAAGATCTGAGCGAGAGTAGCCCTAATTAACTCCCTAATTAACTTGTATTAATTTTACTTTTCTTAATAATTCTTGCTACCTTGCATCTTTTTATATACTACAAATATTTAATTAACGTTGACCACTGTTATACATCCATTCAATATGTATTTGTAGCTCTTAATTTAAGCATGTAACTTTCTCTATATGCACTTGATTTGTAAATGATGATAGACTTGTTTTATCACTTAAAATTTTGTTACATTTATCATTTTTGTATTGACATTTCTGTTGTTTATTTATGAAAAAGTTGCTTTTGTCATTTCAATCATAATAGTTTAAGGAAAAATTAAAATAAATATTTTTCATTATACAGTTATTTGTTGCTGTCAACAATGACACACGAAAATATTTTTGTAAAAATAAATTCTTCAAGGATTTTAAAATAATTTTTTGTTTAATTAAACGAATTGAACGAGTATTGATTTTGGATAACTGAGGGGATGTTAAATGATCTGATTAGGTCACGTCATAACATAAGCAAGTATGTGCAGAGTTTCGAAGTAACAAGCATGGGAGTTTTATATTTATTTTGAATTTTCGATTGTTCTCATTTGGTTTGTGAGATAAATCCTTTTTAGCGGCTGTTTAATTAGGAGTTTGAATCTATTAATCTGAGTAGTGTATATGCTGTAGTTAGCCCTGTGTTAATAAAATAAGATCTTATTTTGGATAATCAAAGTGTAAGTTACACACCAAAGAAGCATACACACGCTTTTTAGAAATACTACAAGCATATCGTATACTGAAACACAGAAGAAAATTGTTTACTTGACGGTTAATATGTTGTCAGTGTATTAGTTACTCGTTGGTTTTTTTGGATTTGAAAATAAATTATTGTGGTAATTATTTACTATAATGTCATTTTATTAAGCCTTTTGCTTTTATTTGGAGAGCTATCGAATTGAGACTCTATATATGCTTATCATATCTTGAAGACTATTCTAAGATAGTTTTTAATAGGAGGATAGATGTAAATATTACCCTGTTAGCAGCTAGTCTAGGTAACATCGATCGTTATACTCGTTTGAATTGAATGGCTTTCTTGTGATAGAGTGGAAAGAGGTCTCTGAGACTTCCAAAGTCACAGTGCCAAACCATACCAATGCGATGTTTAATAATCTATTATTTAGCATCCTATTACTATCGGAACCCGTAGTGGCTACAAGGTTTCAACATCTCAAAACTTCGATAAAAACCATCCTATTAGTACAGAAGGCTATTATCTTGACTTAATCTTTGCAGTAATAACAGATTTGGTTTGTTAAACATTGAATGTCTTAAAATGAAAATCAATGATACAACTCCCTATCAGCGCAGCTTTCAGTAATAAATAGCTATCAAAAAGTGCAGCTGAAAGTATACCCTAAAGAAATTTTGCCTAAAATTAATTAAGTGCTGTATCTCCTCAACAGTCAGGCCATTAGTTCATAAAAAAAATTCAAATTGAAATGCCTCGAGCATTCGACTAGAAGTCTCCGCAAAAATATAATTTATCATGGAATTTGTCACAGCCTGGCAGTCACCACACTTTCGTATAACCTCACCATATATCCTATAATAATTACTAGGCTGCCGATTCCTGCTTTTATGTTTGTGTTTAGTTCTTTAAGCATTACATTGGCTTTGAAGCATAAAAATCATTCTGATCTCATAAGCGAAGAATAGATATACCATATCCCATTCACACACCAACATTCGTTTAATCCGTATAGATATCCCCAGACCTCGGTTTAATATCCTAGTGTTCGATACCTCATAGTATGTCAAGCACAGATGCTAAGAGTTAAATGTCTCTCTTAAAAAAGTAATTAATATAATTAATATTAATATAAAGTATGTCGTTAGACACACTAAACAGGTTAAGCCAAATCGCGAAATGCGGTTACACTTTAAAATAATTTTTTTATAACGCCTTATCCAAAACCCACAGTGCGACTTAAAACATTCGCATGAAATTTTATTAAGCTTGCTTGTGTTTTGGACCGAGAGTTGGATAGTCTAAAACTCCTCAGTAAGGAACAGGAGTGACTGGAGGATAGACATATCTGAAGGCTTCCTGGGGGGTCGGTAATGCTACAATTCATTCACAGTGGTATGATCCACCGTCAGGTTATGGCTTTTACATCTAGGTACTGACGTAAATCTTATCACGCATACTGATATGGGATTCCTCGCAGGAGCAGGCAGTCTAGATGGATCTCTTCCCTACCTTGTCATGTATTTTGGGGGAAAAAGGCGGCAGAAATTGCCTGGGCTAGCAAGAATCCCAAACTGGAACAGACATAGGAGTCTCCAAGCCCCACCTCTGATTTTATAAACACACACACTAATACCACGGGAACCAATTGCCCGCAGGCTTTCGGCTCTGTTTCTGTTTATTCCCCAGGGAACAGCATGGTGGCTGTTGGTTTAATTTGGCTTTGAAAAAAATGCAAAGAGATGTTAACGCAGGTTTAACATCAAATATATAACCCTTTTCACATAAAAAGATCCCTTGAATAGCTCCGCTATAAAACTTGAAACCGTACTAGGTATGACATTATTTTATTTCAACTTTAATTTCTCTTAAGGAAAGGATTAGAGGATTGAGTTTTAATTAAATCACCGATAAGCCACAAATCAATTTTAGTTCAATTCATAATTTACCTAGTTTATGTTCTGTCACCTAGATCTTTTTGGTTTTCACTTAGCTGATGCTCAATAACTCCCAATTCCTCCACATTTAGATTTATTTTGGTAATTATAATTTTTAATAGTGTGGATGATCTATGGAGAAAATACATGTCTTTGGTAAAAATGAATAAAAATATTCATTTTGTTACGAAATTATTTGTTAAATTTTAAAAGGAAATAGTTGTCAGTAAAAAAGTAAACGAAACGACCTACTATACATTTTGCAAGATGCAAGATTTTCTATAAAATCTTATACAAGTTAACGAACGCGAGTTAACGACAAATGTTTTTAGAAAAAAAAATATAATAAAAAAGCCATAAAACGACAGATTAAAACAATCACAAAGAAATAATTAGATTAAGGAAAAGTGTCATAAATATGAAATTAGAAAGAAAACTCTAATATGTTTATAATTAGAAATATATATGTTAAGAGAAAACCCCAAATATGTTTGTGATTGAAGAAAACACCCAAATGTGTTTGGGAAAATAAATTAACAAACAGGAGAGCACATAGTGTTTAGAAAATATAGGTTATGAATTTAGTATAAGAACCACGATAATTGGAAAACTAGAGTTAGTTCATTTTGGCTGAAATAAAGTGCGGTCACACGACCATAAAAATAAAATATTGTTGTTTTTTTCTTCTCCAATTAAGCAAAAGATTAACTTACACATACAAGACAACCACAAATGATTGTAAGAAATTCAAGAAAATAAGATAAAAAGCAGAAAATAAAAACAACTAACACAGAACAAAAACAAAACCACTATCCAAGCAGAGGCCTAAACTGAACAATAATAACAACGACAATATGGGGTAAATAATTTTTTACTTATTATGAAAAAATTATTTTTATCAGAAAAAACAGAATATTCTTGTATATATACAAACCGCTTAAAACAGATATATAAGCTGGGCAAAGGAATTAATTCTAGTTGAGTAAGAAGATCAAAGTTACCATCGTGTTTATTTTGTGTACATTTAAGGTAAATAAATCGTTTAATTTAAATTAAAGCTCTAAAGTGCTGTGTTATTATTTTGCATTAAAAAAACTCAATATAATTTATTAAAAGCAATAAACGTGACGTAACTAATATTAAAGTAAATAATTATTAATTTTAATATTAAAATTTATATTGATGTTAATATTAACATAAGCAATAACATCGAGATATATGTTATCATTAACGTTACCATCAACAATAACGGATTCATTAAAATTAACATTAACATTGTCTGTGATGTGGGCAATTACACTGACATTAGCATTAAAATTGACATTTCAATTTCATATTTACATTAACCTTAACATCACTATCTACTTGCTTAAAATTGTTTATTAACTATTTCAATTTCAATTAAGTCATTAAATCTCTATATTTGTAAAACGTTTAATGGAAATTATTTAAGAATTAATTCTTATTCATTTCCAATCATTTCGAAATGAAGTGATTGGGCAAGGAAGTGTTTTCAAATAAATAAATAAAATAGTGGTTAACTACGCACAAACCACAATCCTCTTTTATATGATTTAAGACACTTTTGCAGATATGGAAAATATTTTTCGTTCGTTAAATTTTAAACAAAAACTTAAATTGAAATTATTAAAACGTACACTTATAGCAATTAAATAAATAGCAATTTAATATATTTTAAGATAAATATTTTAATTCCACTGAAAGCATAACACTTTAACTTCATTTAATTTAGTTGCTTGACGCTTTTATAAATTTATCTAAATGAACTAAAATGTTTTTTGTAGCTTTTCTAACATATTGTCACTTCATATAACTTCATTATCATTAGTGACCATTATGATTTTCTTTTTGTTCATAATCCTTTGTTTTTATACAGTGCCTGTCGTCATATAGTTTTTGTTCTGCATGTTAACAATATGAAATAATAGTTCATAAACTTAAGGCCATCATGTATAATGCTGCTGTTGAGAATGATGGAAGTGTTGGTGTTGGTGTTGATGATGATGATTTTATGTGTGTTTGATAGTGAAAAAGTGACTAAATCAATGACTAACATCCTGTTTATGGATCAGTACACAAATCTCAATGAATGTGGAATTTATGAGAACACAAAAGCAAAATAAAAAGGCAGAAAAAAAACTAAAATGAATGTATAAAATTTTACAGAAAATGATAATTAAGAAGAAACGTGTAAACTGCATTATCACGCTTTAAACAAGTAAAAACTAAAAAGCTAAAATACAAAATGCTTAAGGCTAAAATCACTAACACAATGATTTAGTTACACAAATATAAAAACAGCTAAAGCTATAGTTTACATTAAAACAAATACACTTCTATTCTCATAATATGTACACACACCACACACACACACACATACACAGTTTCTATTGTGTGTAAAATAAGTGTGAGCTTTTGAATGACTTTACAAAATACTCATACAACAAAAAAAGAGAAGGCAAAAGTAGTTGTTCATTTTCAGGTTTTGTTTTTATACAGAAAACAATTCATATTGTTAACTAGTTTTGTTGTTAGTGTTGCTTATGCTGTAGGCAAAATCTAATATCTGCTTACTTGCCTAGTCATTCGTCAGTCATCACTGGCATTCAATTGCAACATGATTTATTTGGGTCACTTTAGCATTTTTTTTTATATATTATTTTTATTTATTTGCCTCTTTCTTTCTCTTAAAATCACCCCAATCCAAGAAACAACAGCAACAAAAACCACATGTCTTAGGGGCTTTTACACTAATACGAAAACAAACGACAAAACACCAAATAGTTTATTTACAAACGCATATTTATCGAGCCACTCGCTATGTTCACATGTTGTGGTGAAAAGAAAATTTCATATCTTCTTTTAGTTGGATGCGTTTTAACTCTCATTCTGTTTAGTTTTAATTCTAGTGAAGCTGAGTTCAACTAAGAATCACCGAATGAATGTGCAGCTGTTATATATTTCATGTTATAAGCTTCACGTTGTGGTTTCGCTATCAGCCCGATTTATCCGAATAAAGAAAAGGGAAGAGTATGATTATGTTAACGTCAGTGCCCGGGCGTTTTGCCTTGGTCTTATCACTGTGTGTAGGAAGAACATTTACCACACACCTAGGTGCATACGCACATCTTAGTCGCAATTTTTAAGAGTACGGTAACAGGAACGCGTCCCCACTGCTTGCTGAAGAGTTAAAGAGTTCCCAATTTTTTATCCTGCTGGATACACAGGCTACCATATTAGATGTTAAGCCTGCGTTAGCATCTCGATAGCTTTTTATTTTTAAAAGCAAGCGGTTTAAACCAAGATCCATAACCTAAGTGCTTGAAGAGCGTTACCAATAACCACAACAGTGTCGTAGCTCTACGGGCAACTGGTTCCTATGGTACGAATGTGTCTGTAAAGTCACTGGTCAGACCCCGAAACTTCTAAGTCTCTTCCAGTTTGGGGCTACTACTAGACCAGGCGACTGGTTTCGGCTTTTACATCCGAAAGCACATGTTAAGATGAGAAAGAGATTCATCTAGACTGGGGTGGAGGATAAATTGTGGCCAAGTGAAAAAGAAGAAACGTAACAGACCAGACAAAAATCATGTCAGTCCAAATAATAAATCCGTTTTTACAGTTTATATTCTGTTAGCATCGCCTCGTCTTACTTCTTAGAAAAATTCAGCCGAAGTGCACGTTAGGTTTGGTAGTGTTCGTTACCATGATCAATGAGTTTTTGTTTAAAAATATGAATCGAATTTATCTGAGCGGAATGCAAATTCATTTCGTTGATACGTGATCGCTTGAGGCTATCGTAATGATTTTCTTGTCGACATTAAAAGTGGCCTTCAACGTCATGTCATTTAACATTTCCCAATTATTTCCTGCGAGTTTTCGTAAAGTGGTTTATAATAATCTAGCATTAATCTACTCCTTGAAAGCTACCATTGATGGTGTAATTAATGATATTTGGTAAGAAAAAATTTTACCCAAAATTGCACATTCAAAATGTGCTTTGCCAAAGATAACCAAAAAATAAAAGAAAAGGGAAGAATTCATATAGAATTGCATCGTTGTCATTCGAAATATGTTACAGTGTTTTTTTTGCCATTTTATTATCTACAATTTGGTTAGAAGTTTACTTTTCATGCCAAGGTATTGTCAAAACACAACACTTGCAGGAGAAATATATCGCAACTGAATTTTAAACACAAATTCATTGAATCCAATCATTCTTAAGTTAATCTACATTAATTACGCTAGATGTTTTAAAATGTTATTAGAAATACGAAAACGTGTTATTGGGGACAGAGCATATACATACGGGCATTAATTTCACTACTGCTTATGTGGCTCATTAATCGATTTTTTCCTAAATTTTGAATAGGAAACATAAAAATTTTATACTTTAAGCCAAATTTATTAAATGAGAATTATATTCAACCAACAAAATAAAAATAAAAGGCAGAAGTTACTTCATTAGCTCATCAAGTAAGAAATGTTTTTGACATCAAAAGCAACATTAACAAAACACCGCTACCAATGTTCTGTGAGGATTTAGACCCGAATCCAAACAACAACCAAATATACAGTATAAAAGTTATTAACAATTAAGATGTTACAGTTGAACCACCCAAGAAGAAATTGTCAGCAATTTGGTCATACCAAAGCATATGGCAAAAAATCATTTAAATGCGTTAAATACGGAGGAGATCATCCAACAGCTGAATGTAAAACAGAAAACATTGATACACCCCCCAAAATTTGTATATTGTCTTCAAAATCACACATCTAATGACAAAGGTTGCAAAATTTATCAGGAATTGGTGCACAAAAAGCGATCAGCATACTCAAGTCATCTGTCTAGAATACAAGGTTAGCAAAGAAATCCGGAAGATTTCTCTCCACTAAGTTCACAATTGTCCTAATGACAGTGGCGATGTAAGTAATAATGATATTAACATATTAGTCAGATTAGTCAGATAAACGAATGAGATTGAGCTTAAGTTGTATGGATATATGCCGCCAGTAACTGAAATACTTTGTCATTTCTTTCCGTGAAAAACGCCACTACTGGCTGCTTTTTTGGTGCGATCGGTGAGCGCTGAGATCATTATTAAACAAACAACTAGTGATGAAAATTTGTACCGAATCGAATGAAAATAGTAAAGTTGACCTGAAATTAAAAGGTCATAAGGTTAAGCTTAGCATCTGGCCCCGAGGTTTTAATCTGAGGGTGATCTCACCTATAGTGGAACCATCTTAATACAAATAACAAATATTCACACACGCAGTCATGGATACAACATACTGTCACAATCAAAGGTTTAAATCAAATTACTCAAGTGCAATGCACACATGTTTGTTGCTGCTATATTTTACATACATGCGATGACTAAACGGCCTTCCATACGCATGTACCTCTCTTGTGTTGTTGTTGTTCCGACTGCATATACTGATCGGTGCGTTTCAAGTGACACATTTATTTTGTGGAAAACAATCCTAAAATAAATGCAATAACAATTAGATCACGTTACACTTTTCGCCCAAATAATAATACTTATAACTAATACTACTGTATAGCATTAGTATTAATAATATTAAAACATAATTAATATTAATATATTGGCGAATCACCAATACGAATTGTATAGGAATATAGTTAATGGTAAATTTTAAGAATGTGTGAGTCGACTCTATACTAGTTACAGCCTTCGCATAGTCGGTATTTAAACGACGGTGATTTAAACAAATTAATTATTAATTCTTTGATCATCCAAGCTTCCAGTTGGGCTCTGAGCTCCCAGCTGAGCACCAGAAACAATTAAAGTGCTCCCAGCTGAGCAATCAATAAACAAATTGATAATTTACAATCCCAATAATCGTTTTATTATTACACATTAATGGGTGTAAAAGGATTCGTTCACCCGCGTCCTAAGACGCTTACACGCGTTAATCATGATAGATTCCAATTCCTTGTCCTGTTGCATGCGCAAGCTAGGATATTGGATGTTAAACCTGCGTTAATATCTCATCGGCAGTTTCTCAAAGCCCGATTAAACTAACAGCCACCATGTTGCTCCTCAACCAATAACAACAACGGTCCGTACTTCTATTACCTACTGGTGCTCGTGGTACCAGTGTGGGTATATAAATTCACTGGTCTCTTTCAGTTTGGGGCTCTTGATAGCGCAGTCGATTAGTGACGTCTTTTATTCTCGAGAGCAACTTGTGCCCGTGGAACCAATGTCGGTATATAAATTCACTGGTCTCTTCCAGTTTGAGGCTCTTGATAACGCAGTCGATTAGTGACGTCTTTTATCCTCGAGAACAACTGGTGCCCGTGGTACCAGTGTCGGTATATAAATTCACTGGTCTCTTCCAGTTTGGGGCTCTTGATAGCGCAGTCGATTAGTGAAGTCTTTTATCCCCGAAAGCACGAAGATGGGCAAGAGTTTCATCAAAGCTGCGTATCCCTGCGGGGTGGGCCTTTGCAGGAGTGTGTGTGTGATTAGATTTACATCCGCGCCTGGCCATGAAGCCTTAATCAGATGGTGGACCAAACCACTGTATAATTCTGAACGTCATGCTCGTCTTAGGAAGCCGAAGCTATAATTCTATGCAACAGAACTTTCTAGTTGCAACTTCGATGATTCCAGAGCAGGGCTGCAAATCATCACTCCTTGCTTAAGAGTTGGAGACTTTCCAACTCCTGTCGAGCACATGTTTAGCATGCTCACTGGATCTGGGAACATTTTACCAGGTAGGTGTTATTAAAGGTGAAATGAACCCGGCCACCATAGAACTATAGATTGATATGGGGCCGCGAAACCACAACCACCACGATACTCCCATATAGGGGCCAATCTCAATAATCAGTCAGAGAACAGTTAAATGTCTAAAGAGACAAATAACGGAGCTCTGTGGCTTACTGATTCCCGTGGAAATAAAGTGGAGTTTCCAGTTGTACCCCTGCTGACTTTAGGGGACTGGGCTCCCTTTCCCCCCCAGTTGCACAGGTCTACATAGTAGCTCTACATTAAGACCATATATGTGCCCCCGGGAGGTAAGCCTTTGCAGGAGTATTACTATGCATACCAGTCATAAATAAGATGGTTTAGAAGGTCCTGCATGGTTAAACACGAGTAAAATCATAAATTCGATTTTCGCCAAATTCGTCAAGTATTATTGTGGCATTGAGTCTTGTTGGAAAATAAAATGGAAATAAAATGCATTTTTTTTTCATATGCTTCTGTTCGAACAAATGTCGAAATCGAAATTAGTTTTTTTCTTATTTCTCGTTTTTATTGTTTAGTTTGTTTATTTGTTTGTTAGTTTAGTTTTATGGAAGTTGTATTTACCTATTTTTCTACAGTTGTAGTTGCTTTAAAATAAGTTTTGTTTAAAAATGTCTGAAAAGCTTAGGCAAACTATTTGTTCACCTTACATACACAAGCACACTTACTCTTTCACTCACTTGTTCAGTCAGTTAGTAACTTAGACATTAAATCAAATACAAATATATAGGCACACACATACATATATAGCGAGCCAAGCTAACACTTCAGCACACACATATTAATCTAAAAAAGTGTCTGTGTTTAATTTAAGCTTTACCTTTTACTAGCACATATGAAAGACAAACATACACGCATACACACATTTGCACAAATTTTGTTTTTATTTTCTATTCGAAAACATTTCTACACAAATGTTGCGATGTCAGTTGCAATGATTTATGTTTCACCATTAAAGCTGATGGGTGTTGGTAGTTTTCATTTTCAGTTTCATAGTTTCTTTGCTAAATATTCGTTCCGGTTTTGATTCTATTATTGTTTGTTTCAAAATTCTTCCAACTGTTTGAAAGTGTGCTAAAGTGGGGGGCTTTTTTTCGTTACAGCTAAAAGCGTACAATAACAATTTAAGGCTCTGTTTTTCTTTGGGTAAAATTGACGTTACGTTTTTTGGTTTGTTTTTTTTTTTGTAAATTTTTGTTTTAGTTAAAGAGTTCTGCCTAACTGGACAAGATTTGTTGTGTATGAAATCATAATCACAGTTAAGTCGTAGTAAAGTTGTAGGAATTTTTGTTGCCTGGTTTAGTTTTGATTGGTTAAATAAAGTAAGTAACAAATCCTTAATTTAATTTTGTGTTTTTGTGTGCAAGAACATTTGTATTAGATTTATTGTTTTTTTTTTTTTCAAAACAAATCATTCTCTTTGCTTCAGGGCTTAAGAAAAGTTGCTTGTCAGGAAACTATCAAATCAAAACAGAGATTTAAACGTAAAGTTATCCGAAATCTAACAATTTACAACTGTAACACATAAATGCGTTCAACTATAAATTAGCTAAGTTTTAGTTAGCTAGAAGTTATAGGACCATCTTCTATTTAAAAGAAGGACTGTGATAAATTTAATAGTTAAAATAACTTTTCGGAAATATTTTATAAATTTTTATGATAAAATAAGTATTTATCTTTTTTATAGACCTTTTTTATTAAATTTAACACTTATAAACTCAATATTTCGCTTTCCCTTGGAAAGCTACTTCAGGAGATTAATTTTTATAAAACAAAAAATTATTAAAAATTTCAAAAAAAAATAATTTAAAAACAATTGGCAAAAATATGATAACTAATTTTCTTAATACATACCATACATACAAAATTAAAATTTCAAATATTTAAACATACAGAAACAAGGAAACGGAAATAAAATAACAAATTCTCTCTTATAAAATAATTATAACAAATTATGTGTCTTTTTAATTAAGTATCTATAATTCTGCGCTAAATTGTCTGGGTCTGTTTCGAAATTTATTCTCCTTATATTTGGTACATTAACAATTTCTAACATTTCTAACATAAAACATCTCTTATAGTTTTTTTCTACCTCTAATATTGATAATGATTATATTTCTTACAATGTGAAGATAAGGATGTCTTCTGTGTTGAAATATTCCTACAATTTTGGTCTCATCTATGACCAGCTAATCTTGTTTTAAGTTTATTCTTTGTTTTCCCCATATAAACTTTGTCACAATTCACCTGGTCATTTCCTCCACATGGTATCCTGTATACCACATCAGATGTTTTCATTTTTCCTATTTTATCCTTCATACTGCTAAATAATTTATTTAATGTATTATATGTTTTGTGTGCAATTGTATATCTATCAGCGTCATATATTTTAGACTTTCTTAATCTTTCTGATATTCCAGGAACATAATTTAATGATTTATAATTTCTTGGTTCTGCCGTAGTATTTCCTAAATTATGCCTATGATTGCCATATTGTCTAATTAATCGGTTAGTCAATTCTACGGGAAAATCATTTCCATTAAGTATATCTCTTATTGTATCCTTATTTTTTAAATAAAATTCTCTATCACTTATAGTCAATATTCTGTCTATTATATTCTTCGCCTTGTTTATAGTCATTTTTCTCGGATGTTTGGAATAAAAATTAATAATTTTTCCAGAAGATGTTGGTTTCATATACCAATCAAACACTAACTTATTTCCCTTTCTTATTATCAATATATTTAAATATGTAAGTTTAGATTCCAACTCTCTTTCAATCGTAAATTTAATATCCGGAAGAAAATTATTCAGTTTTGACAAAATATCATCCATTGCATCTTCTGAAGTTATACAAAATAAATCATCTACATATTTCGTGATAATCTTCGGTTTAATATGCATTTTACTAATATATGAATTTAGTAATTCCTCCATCACAATATCAGCTATATTAGGTGATGCTGGAGAGCCATTAAATATATCCTATTAACAAATTGAAAATACCTGTAGTCTTCAATGCAAAACTTAAGAATACATAAAAATAATTCCTTCTCAATCTTCGTATTTTGTTCTATTATCTGTCATTTTTCCTTTATAATCCTCAAAGCTAAACCTACAGGAATACTTGGAAAAGGTTAAACTACATCAAATGAAAACAATCTATCATTATCTTGTATATCTATTCTCCTAGCTTTATCTTTAATTTCCAATGAATTTCTAATATTATATATTGATTATTATTATTATTATTATTTGATAAATAATTTGCATTTCTTTTGATTTAAAAAAAAATGTTAAATACCTTTCGCTTTAATTAATTAATTTCCCATTCTATAGACCAATTCTGAATTCTTTAACAAACAAGCAAATTTAAAATTAGTTTTGACTTCATAGAAAATTTTACATTATTTTGTTGTAAATAATTTATTCACCTCAGCTTAATTTTTATTTTATTCAAATTTTATTTTCATTAAGAAAGAAAAATGATTTTTAATGGGCATTAGTTAGAACAGGAAAAGGTTCACACTATTAAAATCTACCTTAAGTTATTTACCAATTTTACAATTATATTAGAATACAAAAACTTTTCATAGCTAATTATTATTAATTTGGTAAGGTGAAGCCCATACACAACCCGTTTTATACACTGTTAGTCTCCTTACAAATCATTTTAAATGCATTTTTTATTTTGTTATTGTACTTTTACTTCTCCCCCTGGGGCACAATATATGGTCTTTATAGAACTTCGACTATCTAGACCCGTGCAACTGGGAGAAAAAGGGAGTCCAGTCCCCTGAAGGCAGCAGGGGTAAACTGGGAACTCCACGTTATTTCCACGGGAATCAGTAGGCTCGCAGATTTCTGTTATTTGTCTCTTTAGACACATAACTGTTCTCTGGCTGATTATTGAGCTTGGCCCCTATATGGGAGTATCGTGGTGGTTGTGCTTTCGCGGCCCCATAAAGACAGGTCAGTGTAATATGGTGGCCAGGATCATCTCGCCGTTAATGACACGCTAGGTGAATGATCCAGTCCAGTGAGCATGCTAGGCATGTGTAAATGAATGTGAATTAGACTTCGGCCTCCTAGGGCATAAGTGGCGCTGCTTTTCACTCACAGTGGTTGGAAATACTGCGACATTACTTTGAAAATCATGGTAAGGTTGCAGAATGTGTGCGAAAATTGCGTACGGATTTTGGAGGAAGAGAAGCCCCGTCAGATCCGTATGTTCGATATCTTGTGAAAAAAGTGAAAGAAACTGGCATCTTCATTGATAAGCCAAAGCGTGAAAAGTCTAAAACAGTGCGTACACCCGAGAATATTTTTGCTGTGGCAGAGAGTGTGCCTGCAGCGCCATCAACATCAATTCAACGTCGTTCTCAACATTTGAACATTTCAGAGACATCTTCTTCGAAAATGAGCAAGGAGTGGCCGTTACAGTCAATGGCGATCGTTATCGGGCCCTGCTGAACGAATTTTTGTTCACAAATATTGGAGAGGAGGATATTGGCAAAATTTGGTTTCAACAGGATGGCGCTACGTGCCACACAGCCGAAACTACACTCGTAGTTTTGAGCCCTATTTTTGAAGATCGCATTATCAGCCGCAGAGCTAATTTCGTTCGGCCACCTCGGAGGTGCGATTTGACATCGTTGGACTATTATTTATGAGGTGCCGTGCTTAAAAATTGGACCGATCGCATAGGCTACTGCATGGCCAGCCGAGGTAGCCATTTGAATGAAATTATTTTCCATTATTAACCGAAAAGATTGTACTCTCAAATAAAAAAAGAAATTTTAGAAAATATTCAGTAGTTTTGTTTATAACTTTAAATGCTTCAAATAAAGTTATTTGGTGGATCCTTTATATACTTTTTGAAAGTATTTTAAAAATTTATAACTAATAAATTTGATCATATTTTTCAGTAGTGCTGTTGTTTAAAAACAATGTTTATAATCTCAAACGGTTAAATATCGAAAAATGGGCTTTTATTTATTCTTCGACATTTATTTGAAAACCGTTTTTTCATCAAACTAGTTCAAGATTAATTCAGGGTACCGTTGGATTCCGTTATTTCTCCTATCCTCTTTCCTAATTTTCTAAATTACCTCCTTTGTCAAACTTTCAACTATATGCACTCTTTCACAGATGCCAGTACCATTTGTCATTCGCATTCATTCAGTAATAGACTGAACCGGTTGGGGGTGGGTAACAAAAGGAAGAACATGATCTGGCAACAATCTTCGAATAAGGTTGTATGAATAGAACCGAATAATGTCCATAAGCCTCAATATTGCAGGCTTACGCATAGCTGTGTCTTCGGTAATGAAGCTTTGTTCGTTCTTATGGGTATAAAGGAAGTGGAAATTCTTGAAGTTTTTGGTTCTTTTTCAGGATTTTAACGAAGCTTTCACGTGACTCAGTTTTCTAAAACGGTTAAAAAAATATGTCCTACACTCCATCCGAACTTCGTGAAATATAGCTCCCATGTATGGGCCGGCGCCCCAAACTCTGTTTTAGAGTTGCCCGACCGTTATCCAACTCTATTGATTCTCTAGAGCATCGACGAAATGTGGGTTGAAATTCACTGTTTTATCGTCATTGCAATGGTAACTGCTCTAATAAAATTAGGGAAGTTGTTCGCTTTATTCGGCTCATCTATTTGTAGTTGATTGGCCGGTAAATCGCACCACGCATTACAGAGACAATTTATTTTTGAGCAGGCAAGTTCGTATGTAGAATAAATTCCTTCCAGAGGTCTTTCGTGTCAGATTTAATATCCACAAACACTACTCCCTCTTTTCTCCTTCCCATAATCTAATCGCCTAGTTCTGGCACAATGCATTGCATAAGTAGGGGTCATCCCCAAGCAAATAAAATATGGAACGCTGTTACACTACTGAGCAAATAATATTAATTGTAATAATTTACTATCAAAATTGTGAGAGTTTCACTGCATCAATCTTTAAAATTCGAGGAGTATTTAATTCTGCTAAATTCGAGGCTTACGGTATTATTGTTGATCGAAACAATGCGCTCGTAGTGGCTGTACTGAAACAAACATAGCTGCTGTACAAAAAAATGTAGGGAATAAGAATGGAACACCAATTTGTCGACGTCTGCAACAATTGGGCATCAATAGAGGCACTTAGCGTAAAGATATGAGATCATCCTTATAAGGTTCAATTTATTTAAGAATTAAAGCCGATCGATCATTGCTTGCGACAAATATTTGTGAATTGTGTTTGTTCGAAAAACTGAACGAAAATAATGTATTTTTCAACAAAATCATCTTAAACGATAAGGCTCATTTTCAATTAGGCCATTATGTAATAAAATTGTCTTGCTTATGGAGCTTATAAAATCCACAAACACTCCTCTAAAGACCATTACGTCCAAAGAAAGTAACCGTATGGTAGTGTTTATGGCTCCTGTAGCCACACCGGAACCCAAACAATTCAGTTACTGATTGAGAAATTTTCCAGTCGCGTAATTTATCGATTTGGCGATGACAACTGTCAGCCTCATGCTTGTGATTAACCGCCATTGCATAATTTTGTTTTTGCAACCAACTGACGCTTTAAAAATGTATTTCAAACTTTTTCAAATATATAGTAACTCTGCCGACATGCTAGAAGCTGAAATTAGCTCAACGCTATATTTCGTTATTAAGTTTCATATTTCTACTTTACGCTAGTATTAATAAAGCTGAAGTTGTGGAAAAAAATATGTGTTTTAAGCTGTTTACTAAACTTAAATAATTGATTTGATTAAAATCTTTTAATAATTTTCTAATTTGTTTAAATTTATTTTTTAAGTATTTAATGAATAATTTTTGATTTTATGGAAATTTTAAGAAAAGAACAATTTTAAAAAAAAAGTTTTCGCTTGGCCTTAAATTTTTTTTCTTTGTTTTTTTTAATTGATAATAAATCTTGTTAATATAATGACAGCTTTCAAATAAATTGCAACTTTAATTGAGCAAAGTAAGAAAATATATTTAAAATATTAAAGACTTTATTAAATTTAATATATTTTCTTTATTATAAAAATAATGTACGAACTTCCATTGCAAGGGATTTTGTTTGTATAACAAAATTTTTTTCCGAAACTGATGTTGTAAATGTGTTCATAATAAATAAATTAATTTCTTTGTTTAATTACCATAAATAATATTCAATGCTTTGGCTTACTTTTATGAGAAAATCCCATTAAATCATTGAAAGAGTCATTATTACTCTAAATGAGTATTAATTAATCTTAATTAGTTTGTATTCATTTAGAATACTTGTAGGCCAAACAACACCAATTATTTCTATTTCACTACATTTTGTTATTGTTGTTTCTTTTTCCGTTTACAAAAAGTTTAAGTTTAAATGATTTTTCATTTCAATTTTTTAATTCAACAAACAAAATTACAGTTTTTCCACAAAAAAAAGAGGAAAGTTGTGTTTTAATTAATTTTATTTAGAACAGTGCTGAAAATAAAAACTTTTTATTGTTAAATCAATAAAAGTCATTAATTCCGTTTCTAATTCCACCAACTTTGACCTCATTTAGAGATTTACCTATTATTTATTATTTTTGATTATTATTTATTATTATTTTTTTTTTTTGGTTTTCTCTAACAAAAAAGATTTGTTAGAGTTTTTCCCTAATATTTTCACCTCTCATTTGTTATGTCATTGCATGCAGTAGAATAATCGACACAACAGTACATTATGGCCCACAAGGACATAAAAAACCTACATTTAGAGTAAGATATTAAAGTCCTAAAGGAAATAAAATTGAAGCAGGAAAAAAGGAAACGTGCGATTTTTTATAAATTCTTTATTCGTTTTACAAACAAATTTATAGAGAACTCGAATAAAACACTTTTTACTTTTTTTCCTTACTTTTTGCCCATTAAACATGTTTAGCCATGATTTTTATTTTATACTTTCGTCGATTTTTTCTTGTTTCTGTTGTTGTTGTTGCCTTACGATGATATACTTGTTCCCTGTTTGTATTCAAGAATTTCTTGACTGGTTAACATTTTAATATTGTCATCTCAGGCGAACTTTTTTTCTGGTTTTTATGGTTCCCCTAGAGGAGCTTTTAAGAGTACAAAAAAACAAAAAACAAAAATCGAATCGCAGACTAGATGTAAAGTATTTTCTCGTGAGTTTTTCTGTATTTAAACATTAAGTGAACTACAGTAATTTATAACGAAAACGACATAAACAAAATCGAAAGAAGAAAAAAACTAAATGTCAGGGAAGAAATGCCCAACCTGAGAAAGAAAGTGAGAAACAAAATTTTTATAATGAAAATATTAATAGTTATACCAAATGTCTACAAATATCAAAATATTAGGTTGGTAACTAACTAATATATAAAATTTTTTTAACTTTTCCTTAAACATAATTTTTTTTTATTTTACCAAATTTTTAAACAAGGACTTTAGAAAAGGAAGAGGGTACTCATTCTGACTTCCATAGTCATTTCTGAATAGATTTTAATATTGAATGTTCATACTTACAATTTGATCTAAATCATTATTTTTAAAATTTAAGGGTGCCTTAAATAATAGTTTTATTACAGCAAAAAAAAAGCTAAGTATCAGGGAAGCAGCATCAAGAGTGCAAGAGAGAAAGAGTTAACCAACATTTTAATGAGGAAAAAATTAATAGTTATAGCAATTGTCTGCAAACATCAAAATATTAGGGACGTAACTAAGGTTTAAAAAATTTTTAACTTGATCCTTAAACTCAATATTTTTTATTTTACTAAATTTTTAAACAACAGACTTGAATGAAATCTTAATGGTTTTCATTAAAGGACTTTAGAAAAAGAAGATATCCAATCTGAGTTCTATAGTCATTTCTGAATGAAAAGAATAAAGCTAAATATCAGGAAAGCAACACCAATAGTGTGTGTGAGAGAGAGAGAGAGAGAGAGAGAGAGAAAAAAATTAATAACCTTTTTTTTTTATTTTTTAAACGAAACTACACGGCTTCGGTTGTGTGGCATGTAGCGCCATCCTGTTGAAATTAAATGTTGTCAATATTAATATAATATTGCCATTTCCCGTCGTAACTGGCCGGTTTGTATATGATGGCGAGCGCTTTCGATGCGTATGCATCATTTTCAAGCCACGGTTTAGTTTGTACTTTGTCAATATTCTCCACTTCAATTTTTGTGAACAAAAATTTGTTCAACATGGTCCGATAACAATCGCCATTGACTGTAACGGCTACTCCTAAAAAATGTCCCAATTATGCCTCTGGATCAAGATCCGCACCAAACAGTGACTCGTTTTGGGTGCGTCGGTTTTCCAGTGTATGCGTGCGGGTTTTCTGCGCCCAAATGCGACAATTTTGCTTGTTTACATACCCGCCATGATCAAAATGAGCTTCATCTGAAAAGATGATTTTTTTGCAAAATCGGCATGTTCTGTAAATCAAAGCAAACATGAGCTAATTATTACCATTTACGAAACAAGCACTAGTTTGAAAAAAAAAACGTTAGATGGGCCCTATAGTTTTATAACAGGGTGTTAACTTACATTTAAAAATAGTTTAACTTGATCCTTAATATCAATATTCTTATTTTAAAAAAAGTTTAAACTACAGACCTGAAATTTCCATAGTTTTCATTAAAGGACTTTAGAAAAAGGAAAAGGAACTAGATCTGAGTTCCATGGTCAAAAACTTAAATCTTCATGCACACAGATTGATCTGAGTCCTTATTTTAAAATTTTAAGAGTTCCCCCTTAAATACAAAGGGTGTTTTTGCAGGTGACTTAATATAAACTTTAGGGCTTTTGGAAATCTAGTTTTCGACTTTAATGAAATGTTTGCCCTTAAGTTTCTTCCTTTAAAAACTTAAAGTGGAGCCTTAATATTAAAGCGAAGCATTAAACTGTTTGTGAATATGTGTGAACATAGATATTGGTATAAAATTGAAGCAATTTTCTTTCTGTTATTGTTTTTGCTGTTCGGGTGCTAAAGCAAGATTTATGCAAATCGGAAGCAAACATTAATCAATTTTTTTTCTTTTATTGTATTCGAATGTAGGTGTGTGTGTGTTTTTTAGTTTTCATTTATATTTGCACAATGTGTGGGTTTCTTTTATTGTTGTTGTTTGTGAGTTAGCAATGCGGTGCGTGTTAGCACAGAGCAGCAGTTAAACAAAAAACGTGAGCAAATAAATTGTAGAAAATGGAGGACAGTGGTTTAGCAGGAAAATAGGGAGTAGTAACAACCCAGGAATTTCAACTTACATTTCACTGCAATATTTCACTTAAACTAAATGAATCCATAAAAAAGAGCATTTAGAAGTTTAAACGCTAAAAAAAGTCTGGTTCTGGATTTTATTGTTTTTACACTTTTTACTTGAAAAAGAAAAGCTGAGGTGTCTTTCTATAAAAACGTTGAAATATGTCAAAAAATCTAGGCTAAAATTTAAATTTATTTTTATTCAAATTCACAAAAATAGCCTGCTAAAAAAACATGTTGAAACTCCTGCTCATTTATTACACACTCGACTAGACATTGTTTGCTGCCTTTGTTTTTACTATATACATTTTCTTCTACGACTTCATAAATTAAAACTTCATATGTCAAATTGGAATTTTTTCTTTTAACTTTATTTCTATTTCTTTTTTCTTTTTTTCTTTATTTTGTTTCATTCATTCTTGTCTTATTCCACTTAGTTTGAATATTTCTGGCAACGTTTTTTATGCTACACATACGTTTAGGTGGAATGTATGACTGTTGTATCAATATTTATGGTTTACGTTTTGCTGTCATTTATCTCTTGTGCCAAATTGACAGTAGATAAGTTAAGTTATGTTTATTTAGAAAACGAGGTGAAGAAAAACAGTGAGAAATAATAGTTAAGGGATTTAAACTTAAATTAAATCTTGTAAATAAAATAATTTTTAAATATTATTCAATATAAAATGTAAAAGGCTTTTGAAAAGTTAAGAAAAATAACATATATTTTGCTCCTTCATAAAATATTAACGTGACAAATTTTAAAACAAAAAAAAAGAAAGGATAAAAAAAATACTGCTTGTATTTTTATATTTTTTATGAATCAAATTTTCCTTCTTTATTTACCATTTGAGAATTTTAACAAAAATTTGCTTTTCCTTACTTTTAGGTATGTACAAAAAATGTGTCTGCTATAAAACAGGTAATTTTTAACAAGCAAACAGATCATACTAACAACCTTTAACTACTTCAATTTTCTTTTCGGAAATGCCTTGCAAATATCAACAACTGTCTCATCTAAATAGTACGAAGAGAGACAGCTGCACTTCACATTAAAGTACTTATAAAAAGTCCTATCTCTAATTTCCGAAAACTTTCAAATCTTGAGATGCATCCTTTGCATTTAGGAGTGGGGTATGGCTGACTTTATTAACCTCCGGTTCTGAAAAAATTAATATTATAACTACATTTAAAATTATTTTAGTTTTCTAAAATTATTACGAAAAAAATTAATTTCAAATATTTTATTTAATTTTCAAAGAAAGCAGGAAAAATTTATCAATAGCTGAATTTCATGCAGCATTTTCTGGTCTTTCTTTCATTAGGATGGTATCCATTTCTGCAGGTAAATAGTTCCCTCATAAAATCGCGGGTGGCAGGTGCATTCATATGTTTGTACTTTTTGCTAACCATCGGTTTAACCGCAATATCATACATATTTCTTTTTAAACAAAATCTGCAAAAATTCAGGTCTCATGTACAATCCAGCAGCCCCCCCTCTCCACGGAGGCACATTTATAAATATTTAAGGATCACACAACCATCTAGACTTGTGTCTTGCGGGGATAAAAGGGAGCCCAGGCCTTAACAGGCTAGCAGGAGCCAACTAGACAATCCATTATATTCCCACGGGAATAAGTAAAGCCCCAGAGTTCCGCTATTTGTCTTTTCAGGTTGCCACTTCGGAAGTATCGTGGTAGCTATGTGTTACGAGGCCCTCGTTCTTAATTATATTAAGTTTAATGCGTTCTGGACCAGGAGTTGGATAGTCTCCAACTCTTCAGCAAGAAGTGAAGGCTGCGGCTTGCTCCGGGCTTTTGAAATTGCAACTAGGAATGACCGGAGGATAAACGTATCCGAAGACCTTCTAGGGCGAGGATGATCCACCATCTGATATTGGCCCACACGGCTAGGTGCAGATGAAAATCTTATCCGTATACAATCCAGCAGATACTTTTAGACTTATACGTAGAGTCAGCGATTATCTGTTCAAAAATGCCAAACATTCTAGGCTGATATATCTAGATATGTTCAACCTTTGCAAACTACTGACTGTGGGATAATTAGGATACTTTCGGCATGCTATATATTGGTTATGATACTACACTATGAGGACAATGCCATCCTCTGTGGCCTTACCCTCGGCTTACATGAATCGAATGGACGGTTAGCTACTGGATAAAATCGCTGTGTCCTTGCTTACGTGCTACAATCGTTTGGGCTAACGAGATATTAAATGTGTAATCATATACTACATCGTTGGAGTCCATGTTTGAAAACCGGGACCCCCGACAACGATTTTAATGGAGCTGCCAACAAGTGTAAGGAGTAGCAGTATTCTCCTTCCCCTCTATTAGGTTAGCCAGCAAGGGTCTACGAATTTTGGACAGAAAAATTTAATTTACATGGAGTATTGTAAACAGTTTTCATTGTTAATGTAAAATGTAATAAATATAAATATGTTGACAACTGGGTTTATTTTTACTCAGTAACTTTCCATATAAAACTTAAGTTTAAGATCTTAAATAACACAAAACAGATAGAAGCTGTTCATGGTAACACTGAGTGATTTTGTTTTTTTTCAATTTTCCTCTGATAACATAGAAAACCTTTAATATATTTTAGCAAAGCTCGTAGTATTCCCTCAACTGCCACAGTAAATGAATAAATCACTATCTCTAGGGATATAGCAAAACCATTAAAAAGGAAAATATTTCTACCTGATACTATAGACAATATTATTTAGCCTTCTCTATAATGTTTGTTTTCGTTATGCTGCCATCTCTGACACGCTGTGTTCCCACTTCCCTTCCTTTCTCAGTTCTGTTCTATTTATCTGTTTCTTCCTCCATTTAGAAGCGTGATGTGTAGATCAAAAAAAAAAAAAGAAATATTAACAGATATTGAGCAGCTGAGGTTGCGGTGTAAGTAGGGGTGTCTTTTTGTTTGTTACACAGAAATTCACGAGTCACAAGATCATATCCCACCAGCAATACATGTTGTTAATGAGTTATTTGAGGTACAAGTAAATGGAAGACAGTAGCTTCAATGTATTAAAGTTTCGTTTAGCACAAAAATCAATTGTTGTGTGATCGCGGCATTTTAATTAGTGAAGGCGACTGTATACAAGAACAACAAGATAATTAACATGCTTGTATAGTATAACGAGAAAATTCTATTTTAAATCACGATGAAACTTTAATTAGAAAGTAAAGTAAAAAGATATCAACAGTGTGTAGCATTAAAGGCTATGTTTATTATAGGTCAACAAACCACTTCTATTAACAAACTTCTTCAAGAATATAACACTAAAAACAGGAATAAAGTAGACGAAGAGATAACCGATACAACACGACGATGCACTTTTATTAACACAGGATCAGGTAATTAATCTTTTTCATAAAGCAAATTTACTTACGACATTAAAAACCAACAACACTCTGCGAGACATAATGTAAGGATATCGACAGAAGCAATTGCCAAATTTTTCAGCGGATTATACAGACGTACAGGTGCAAGCCGTAAACATAGTTATATAGTAGAAACTAGATGAATAATAAGAACAAGATTTACAGAACAGATGCGCTAATACAAATGAAAAAGAGAAGACTTCAACGTAACTTTACCCCTTGACACATACGGAGACGTACCAAAGGAAATAGATGGGTGTATGATATTACCACATTCTAGCAATAAAGGATAAAGACTATACATTTTTAAAAACCTGGGAAATAATAAAAGACGGAAATATTAATTTAGCCCAGAATAAAATGTCAAGTGGCCGGCACTCTACTTACATGAATAGATACAACCCTAATGCAAAAACTACCTAAACCCAAATATTGTCTCACCAGCACAGTCTAGAACAGGGCTTGATAATGATTTGTTTACTTCAAAAATGCTCGACAATCACACCGAACGCACAACCAGCAATGACGGTATACACCGAAAGAAATAACAATATTACATTTACTAGCGTGATAAAATTTACGTCTGCACCTGGCCGTAAGACTTAATCAGATGGTGGTCAAACCACTGGGAATGAAACGCAACGTCATTCACGCCCTAGGAAGCCGAGGACTAATTCTAGCAATAGGTCTTTCCTAGTTGCAATGTAAGCGGTTCCAAGGCAGGGTTGCACACCACTACTCCTTGCTGAAGAGCTGGAGACTATCTAACTCCTGGTCCAGAACGCTTGAAGCTTAATATAATTAAGAACACGATGGCATTCATACTCACTGGACCTGGACAATTCATTGTGTTCATTGTGAATGTTCCGACTCACAAACTCAAACGAGGGCCGACGATCCTCCCGAAGGGCCTACCACAATAATCAGTCAGGGAACAGCTAAAAGGCTAAAAAGACAATTAGCGGAACTCTGGGGGCTGTACTGATTTCCGTGGAAATATAGTGGATTTTTCAGTTGGCTCCTTGCCTGTTAGGGGACTGGGCTCCCTATTACCCCCGCAAGATACAAGTCTAGATAGTTGTGTGATCCATAAAGACTTATAAATGTGCCCCAGGGGGGTTACTAGCGGAACAAATGCAAACAACTTAATACCAGATTAATAAATCCTATTGTATTGTGACAAATATACTTAACAAGTTAAAGAAAAGTTGAAGTCTCGCCGAAGACATAAATTATGGTTGTGGAAATAACCGTGTATTATAATTAGTTTAACCAACCCACGTTTAGTAAACAAGAGAACTTGGGTCAGTAAAAATTAAATCAATCTAGCGCCACATTGTTTCAATACAAGAAACTAAGTGGAAAGGTAATTATATATTATATTTATAATCAAAGTAAAAAACTCCATTCATATACAAGTTTTAATTGAAATCCCGTGTTTTATGTCAAAATTATTTTCTGCGTGAATATTTGTTGGCAGACTCCTTTTTTTTATTTCTACCTTTCATTTAACTAAAATAATTTAATTTTTCTTTTTTTACTTTATACTAAAACTTTTCTTTTCAAATATGAAAAAGATGATATTTCTGCATGCAGTATATCTTTTTGAATTCTGTATATGAATGTTTCTATAATGAAAAAATAAAAACATAAAAAGTTTTTCTTTTTTCTGTTTGAAATGGAAAAGTTTTTACATAAAAATTTTTGGTTTTTTTTAACCTTTTTTTCGATTTTCAGTTTTTTTGTTTTGTTGTCATTTGTTAAGTTTGACTGCAATAAGCCAAAAGTAAAAATATCATGTCTCTTGTCTATAGTTTTCTTGCCATACTTTTGACAAGAACTAGAATGAATGAAGAAAATCTTTTTCGTAGAAAAGTTACAAAAGATTTTTGTGACTTGACTGAATTATATTTATATTATTGGTCGTGTGTTTTTGCCTCATAAAAACATCTGAAAAAAACTTTGTCCAGGGTTTCTAAAAATATATAAATTAGGCGTTTATTCTAACAATTTCAATTATAATGAAATAAGAAATTTTGTAGCATTTAAGTACAACTTTGCTTTGGTATTACTTAAACATTTATAGAAATTTGCTTCTTAACAAAATATCCAAGCTATAAAGAAAGAGTTGAGTTCTATTTTATAATTTTAGTTACCTTGAATCTTATGCTCACCATTTTATTTTCCTTATTTTCAGGGAAGTTTTTCATAATCGATTTTTCTTTCATTTTCATGTTCTTCTTTGTATCATTAATATAATATTTATTATGTCAATGTGATTGAGTGATTCTTTTAAAAAAATTGCAATATGACCATGATAAAATTATTGAAATTAAGGAATAAATGTACAAAAAAATTTTTTTAAAAATAAAGAAGAAGAAATGATAAATGATAAAGTTTGTGGTATAGTTGTTAAGTATTTTTCAATGAAAGTATTAAATAATAAAATAAAATTAACGTAATTAAAACCAAATATATATATATATATATATATATATATATATATATATATTGGTGCGAAGATTTGTTTAAGTTTTCAAAGAAAATAATTATCGGTAAAAGAGTAAACGAAATGGCCTATTGCATCTTTTACAAACTGTGCAGGTTTTTAAGAAATCTTCCACACACAAAAAAAAGCAATAGCACAGCCAAGCAGGCGCCTACACAGAATGATAATAACATTAACATGGAGTCATGTTAAAGAACAATATTACTGTATAAGGGATAACCGCTTGAAACAAATATATAACCACCAACTGCTGGGCAAATGAACTGTATTCAAGTTGAGACATCGTTGAGAAAAGACAACAAAATAAAAAAGCATCTTTAAGATGTTACAGAGGTGAAGTAATCATAGTGTTTATTTTGTATGCATTGAAAGTAAAAAAATCTTTTAATTTAACTTAAAACTCTAAAGTGCTCTGTTATTATTTTGCAATAAAAGAACTCAATATAGTAAAACTTTTATTAAAAGGAATAAACGTAACAATATTTAATCATATCTGTTATTTTTTAAACCACTTGTATATTGCTTCTATTAAATTATTCAGATATACGCTGAAAAACTGCCCTAAATTAGCGAAACTTTTAGAGCAGTATAGCATGTTTAGACATACATTTTTAATAGACTCAATATTCGGTTTATTGCCAATATTATTTTAGTGTTCAGACATACTTAATTTAGCTAACTCAATAAACATTTTACAGCTGGAAAACAACTTTGTTTTTATTTCAGTCATAAATTTTATTTTATAAATTTGTATAATAGAAATGCTGAGTTTTTACGGTTAGTACGTTCGTGTTTTGATTCAAAGTTGGCCGTACTTAAAAATAAAAAAAAGGAAAATTTGCAAATGCTCCAGAGCTTAAGAAACCAAAAGCTCGTGCTTCTTGCATTATTGGAGAAAAATGCAAATTAAAGATCTTTATGGAAATTGGTATGTAAAATATAAAAAATTTTGTTAAAATCAATTATACCATTTTTAATGTTTTGTTTTACAATGAAGGCATATGTCAGTGTAGATTAGTGGTAGATAATTTTTTCTCACTGAACACACCTGTTAACAGTGTTGCATATCAAGGTTTACTCAATATTTAAAACAATTTCGTACTTATTGCGCAATAACTTAATTAAGATTTTGTATGGAATATTGAGCTCAATAATGGCATTTATTGCGATAATCTCAATAATTGTGTATTGTAATAAATTTATTTTCAATTTTAAATAAATAAAAACTGATCATTTAATTCTTTTTATTTGTATCTTGTCTGTGCTCAGCTTGGAGCAGTTAAAGTTAACAAGCTCAACGAGGAGCTAGAACGTACAAACAAAGATTATGATTAATTTTCCCAATTGCAGTCGTTTATATACTGACTGTGAGAAGAATTCTAATAGTTTAGTACTTAATTTATTAATGTTAATTATATACAAATATTATTATAAATATTTTTGTCAACGCGAAAAGTGAAATGTGACCCATCCTAAGTTGCATTTAATTTAGGAATGTTTTCCAAAACAAATGTATCACCTGAAACGCACAACAACAACACAAGCAAAGTCTATCCGCTGCATTTAAACTGAAGGTCGTTTAATCGTCGACAGCACAAAAACAGCGGACATGTATGCGCTGCTAGTGCATTGCATTTTTATTAATTTGATATCTTCTTTGCTTGTTTGTGTGAACATTCATAATATGTATTAGGGTTGTCCCACTACAGTATGTCTGAACACAATATTACACGATTTTAAAGCCGCTATAACAGTCCATTTGAGCAGTCTAGAAAGTTGCTTAGAATTTGTTTATCTCGAAAATGTTTTTCTTTTTTTTAATGTTTCAACAACACTCCTTTTTAGCAATTAACTTGTTAAAAATAAATTTTTAAGAAAACCCATCTTCGTTGATTCATTTCGTTTGTTTTATTGAAACCGCTTTTTATAGAGAATGCCCTTGTTCCAAAAAATAAAGAAAAAGTTTAGTTAAAGTTAGTTAAGTTAGTTATCTTAAAATGTCCTTTTTTCTCTAAATGATCTTACTTGAGATAAATTTTTGCTTTCTGGTTCATCTTCTAAACTTAATTGTGTCTTAAAAGGCTCCAAAATCAAATGCCCGTTTTCCCCAAAATACTCCTTTTTCCCAACAGGTATCGTAGTTCGCCAAAAAGTCCCTCCTTTAGTACAAAAAACTCCTTCCACATAATTCATAGGCAGAACGATTTTTTATTTTATCGTTTAATTATACCATTTAAAAATATTATTTCAATTTAGTAATTTTAGAAAAGTTATAAAGATATTAAAATTGACATACATACATACATACCTACCCAGCAAACATTTGATATAGGATATTTTTAAAAATTTGTTAAATCTTTCTCTAATTTATTTCTACAGCGCTTGGTGGCTTAGATTTACCGCTGGATAAGGAGAAAGTCAGTAACTAGGTACTTTTCAATCATTCAAAAATTGTATTTGCTTCGAAGACAGAAGCCCGTTTTCCTTCATAACATACAGCTTCTTCACAAAGGATGTCATAGTTCTCCAAAGAGTTCTCTCTTTGGTATAAAACTTCCCGGTCCATGTAATTAATTGGCAGGACAATTTATAACGTTAACATTTTACGAAACCCATTGACAAATATTATTTCGATTAAATATTTGGAAAGTTATAAAGATATTGAAATATACATACATACATACCTACCCAGCAAACATTTAAAATAGGATGTTTTTAATATTTTTAAAAGTCCTTCTCTAATTTATTTATATGGTGCTTGATAGTTTGGATTCACCGCTAGGCACACTAATTATCTCTTTCATAAGGCTTGTCTTTGATAAAGGGAAATTGAATCTCTTCATGTTTCTCGATCATTCAAAAGCACTTGATATAGTAGACCATATCTTATTGCATAACAAACTTATACAAACCTAGGACCCCCTTTCACTTTTCTTCCAATATTTTACATCTTTTATTTTCTTACCTGAAGGACCGTATGCAATCAGTATATGTGAATGGAGTGGTGTCTAAGCCAGCGGCACTTCCAGAGGTGTACCTCAGGAGTCTATTTGGGGACCACTATTTTTCTCACTTTATGCTAATATCTTACCTGATTTGAATTACAGTAATGTTCAAATGCATGCTGATGACTTACAATTGAGGATACGCTGGGCAGCATAGCATTGCGGTAAACCTGGCGTAAGTTAATCATATATTAAGTAGCATTTATGAATGGCCATCTAGAAATCACCTTCACTGAAACTCCACGAAATTAAAGTGTCTAGTGATATATAGGAATCGTATACAGTCATTTTTTGATTATAATTAATGATTATAATTAATAATTAATTGATTATAATCGAGTCGGTAGATTCTGCCAATAAACTGTGGTATTGCAATTAATAATTACCTGACGTAGTCTACACATATCAATGCCCTGCTTGTTCGATTGTTTGCTAAATTGAGAACATTATGGACTATTCAATACTACACGACAAAATTATTTTGTGGCAGTGGTAGTGTGAGCAGACACTAGATGTTATACAGTAATATAGTAAAATTCAGGGTGTCCGCCGGGTAGGCATACTGTTTTGTTTACAAGTTTTGAATAAATGAAAGGGAATGACGTGATAAGGTTTACATCTGCACCTGGCCGTGGGCCTTAATCAGACGGTGGCCATTACCACTGCATATGAAAGGTAGCGTCATCCTCGCCCTAGAAGGCCTTCGGATACGTATATCCTCCGGTTACTCCTAGTTGCAATTTCGAAAGCCCGGAGTTGGTCGCAGCCTTCACTCCTTGCTGAAGAGTCGGAGACTATCCAACTCCTGGTCCAGAACGCATGAAGCTTAATATAATTAAGAACACGACGGCATTCAAACTCACTGCACCTGGACCATTCATTGTGTTCATTGTGAATGATCCGACCCACAAACTCAAACGAGGGTCGCGAAACAGACAGCCACCACGACACTCCCGAAGGGCCTACCTCAAAAATCAGACAGAGAGCAGCTAAATGCCTAAAGAGACAAATGGCGCAACTCTGGGGCTCACTGATTCCCGTGGAAATATAGTGGATTGTCCAGTGAAGCGGATCCCTTTTACCCCGCAAGACACAAGTCTAAATGGTTGTTGTAGGATCCATAAAGACTATCATGTAACCCCGGGGGGAAAATGAAATGGAATGGATTATTTTTATAAATGGTTATTTAATGGTTAACATAAGTATGAAATACAATATCATATATGTAAATGTCCGTTAGCCTCACAATAGCGAGCCTTTTTGACCACATTTTCTGTTATTTTCTCACACATTTTATGCGGAGTTTCATTAATTTCATCGCGAATAGTTTGTTTGAGCTGCTCAAGCATTTCTGGTTTGTTTGCATAAATCTTGCTTTTCAGATATCCCTACAAAAAGCAGTCGGAAGCTGTGAAATTAGACGAACGTGGAGACCAATTAACAATTTTCAGGAGGCATGATAACGTTTCGCCATATGTGAAGAGAACTTTAATTTCTTTTCATAAAGTTATATTTACTCAAATGCCATGATATTTATTTGGTATGCTTATGGATGCTTTGCTAGATGACAGCGAGGAAGGAATGTTATAATTCCCGATTTATATTAGAGTGGCAGTTTTTCCTCCACCGTCAAAAAGTAGTTTTTACTTATTTCAAAATTATGCCCTTTTCTACATGAGAAGTTATGTTTTTAAAAGTAATTTCCGAGTAATTTAGAAAAGCCATTTTTGCGCAAAAAATACTTTTTTCCACAATTTCTTTTTTTTTCTTCTATCAGTCCCAATTAGGGAAAACCCCACTTTTTATACAATCTTTCTTGACTCTTTTCTTTTTATTCAGTTCTTTGTCTTAATTAATTTTTTGCTTGCTTAAATAATCACTTGTCTGCCTTTCTGCCTATTAAAATTTCAAAATTTAGCAAAATTTTATAATTTGTCAACAATTAAAATAGATTTTATAAAAGTCGAATATAATTTACATAAGCAAAATATTTATTGATATTTAAGAGAAATATTCGTAACAAAAGTCATTGCTGATAATTAATTGAAAAATATTTGCTAATAATTTTCACTTAAATTGGCAATTTATTAAATTATAAACTTGAGCTCTTACAAATTGCTAAACATGTTATTAAAACAAGTTAAGGAAACAGATATGTATATAATGTCACATACACACATACCTTGAAGGATATTATAAGCCGGCAAAAAGAATGTGAAAGAAAGTTTTACAAAAGATTTAAAATTTTCAAGAGTATTAAGTTTGAAGTAAAAACTTGAAGTTTTCAGTAATTAAAAAAAAACAAAAATAAAGAACAAAGAATAACGATTATAATAAATACATAACTATTCTATAACTATTTTCTATATTCTATTCTATAACTAAAGTATTCCTAATTTCAGCATCTTGTTATATTTTTATACAAAATGGCTGTAAATTATATTTTCTATAAATACTAACAATATCTCTGCTGTTATTAACTATGTTGTAGATAATACAAAACAAATAGACTAATAACTAGTCAGGCAAAAAAGGATAAAATAAGGAAACTGTATAATATTACAAAAGGATGAAAAGAACATAAAACCAATCAGTCAAATCTTTGTATTTAATGTGACAATTATTGGCAACACTTATGTAAGCAATTAATAATAACTTAAAGCATATAAATTCATTCATTTAAACACATTCATTCACTCAAACACACACACATACATACACACAATCATGTAAAGAGCTAGAAATCAAAAAACATCCAAATGTGACAGAAGACAAAGTTAAGTAAAAGTATACACTAAAAAGTTACATCAAAAGTATTTAAGCCAAATAATAAGCATTTGCTTATACGAGGGTAATTTTAGAAATGATGGAGGTTATAAAATAAATAAATCTAGAAACTTTTACAGCTTTTACAAATAAAATGCAGTATTAAAAATTCTTTTGGCAATTTATTTTTAAAGAAAAGAGACTTTTTGATAAAATGGGAAAAAGGGATCTTTAGGAAAAAAGTAGCTTTTTACAAAAAATCTATAAAAAATAAGTTTTAATTAGTGAGTGCTTTTAATTTTTTTGTTTTTGGTTAAAAAATTAGTACTTTGATTTACTTTGATTTTTTTTAATCACAAAACATTACTTTTTTCATAAATCGTAACTGTTGGTAAAAGGAGAGTATTTGGTGAAAGAGATAATTTTAAAAATATACTTTTAAAATAGTTACCTTAAAAATGGTACTTTTAGAAAACTACATTTTAAAAAGAGGTAATTTTAGAAAGGTGCTTTAAAAATAGAGGTACTTCCAAAAAAGGATATTTTAAAAAAACTAATTAATTTAACAAAATGGCACATTCTAAAACATTTCCATATTCATAAATTGACAATTTTCTAAAAAATGTTGCTTCTAAAACAGAGGTCAGTTTTCTGCCACCATTCCTATAAATATTCAAATATTGTACAGGCCTCTAAATGCCAGCTGCTGACTTAGAAATATCACCCAGACATTAGTTTCGTCAAGACGACCTTTGCCTTAATAAAGTATTAATCAGAAAAAGAACAAGTTTTGGATAGAGAAATTGATTTTAGGGCAAAAAAATTAACTTTTGGCAGTTCTTTTGGTGCTGTGGGAAAAATAACTTTTTTCTAAAATTATTTAAATGACTCCTCGTATAAAAAACTAATCTTAATATTCAGATAAGTATTTGACAATTCATTTGATGTAATGAGCCTATAAAAAACTTTGCTAAGACTTCACCGCTCCGAATTTTACACAGTTGCTTTTTAATTCTAATTTAATTCTAGGTGCCCCTGTAGGCTAGTAGGTAGTGTACTAGCTTGTCAGTATGGGAATTGTGGGTTCGATTCCCAACGAAGACCTTGGTTTTTTTCACTACAAAAATAAAAATTGACTGTTGGTGGGGCTGCTCAGCGATGAAGGCATAGTTACTGGTCGCTGTGCTGTCTTTATACGGCAGTTAATTTCCGACTATCCTTCTACTTTTACCACCTGTTTCATCTCTTCTCTATCCCTTTCCTAAAGAATGTAGCACGGTACTTGACTAAATAGGCATTGCTGAAAAAAAAAAAAAAAAAAAATTAACAGAACAATTATTATTTGTAGTTCTGAATTAACATAATTTATAAGGAGTTAGAGTTTATTTCGTTAGTGCTATTTTAAATTAAACATCATTATCAGGAATGATATGATATGATTTTAATCAAAGTAGCCTTTTGGTCAATTTTCACTGAACACAATTTTGCTTATACTGAACATTTCTAGGACTCTTAAATAATTTAAGTGTACTTGCTTTGTCTAGTGACATGAAGTATAAAATGAAAGAATTATAAACATTTTGTCAAATCTATGAAAGATCCTTAATAATAAGTAATCCTGCATTACCTCCTATTCAGTTCAGCTAAAAGTAAATTTGATTATTACAAAAGAAAATCTATAAATCCTTTCAATTTTACCAAAAGAGAAAGACAATCATTACTAACAAAAGTATCATTCAAAACAGATAACAGAAAACAATAACAGATGATGTGCAACTATTAAATGCGTAAAAATATTTGGCCATTAATTATTGAAATTGTTAGAAATTATTTTTCAATATTTTCTATAAAAATAAATCTTCAAACTATATTTCAAGAGTCTATAAATTGCAAAACTATGTAGTTGATATTTAAGGTTAAAAGGACAATTCTTGTTTTAAAAGAAATAGTTTCGCTCAAGTGGATTCATAAAATATCCTTTTATCATGTGTGAAAAACATTTAATGCGTAAACATTCAAACATCATATTGTCAGATGCAAAATCATCTATTTTAAGTATATTTCTTAAGTAATATTTTTCATTTATTAATTTATTCATATTTATTTCAAATTTAAATATAAGAAATTTGTAAACCCCTTAAAGTAGACACCACTCTTTTTAACACTGAACATTACCAACAATAAATAGT